>JAWNZC010000337.1:3305000-3895000 GCA_035771165.1 Paragorgia papillata
GTACTAGTGAAATATCGGACCTCTGTTTTTTGCACAGACCTCAACTC
This sequence comes from Paragorgia papillata, assembly GCA_035771165.1. Taxonomy (NCBI): domain Eukaryota; kingdom Metazoa; phylum Cnidaria; class Anthozoa; order Scleralcyonacea; family Coralliidae; genus Paragorgia; species Paragorgia papillata. Next base: position 3,305,048 of record JAWNZC010000337.1, read on the forward strand.
GCTGCGCTCGTCTCGGTCCGTACTAAAAAAACATCGGTCCGATATTTCACTAGTACAGACCTCACGCTCGGTCAATAAGTAGTTAATATGTAACAATTAGTAACAATAAGTAACAATTAGTAACAATTAGTAACAATAAGTAAGAATAGGTAAGAATAAGTAACTATAAGTAACAATACTTACTCTAAGTTCCTTTCTTAAGGTAAAAACACAGCGTGGCTAGCATCTAAAAAAATCTTGTTCACCTCTGAATACAACTGAGGTCACTACAAGTACATACAGTAATTACAACATTGTTTTTACCATAGTAGCTTTTGGCATGATTGAACGCAGTAGATACATGCATGTCTGGACATGCCTATTTTTAAAATTTACATATGTTATACAGAATTTCATGCTCTTTAATCTAGTATAAGTCCCCAGAGTGGCATAGAGCCATGAACGACGCAGGCAAGCTTTAAACAAATTGCGGCGCGGCGTCATTAATACGACTGACGGTGGTTGCGTTGCATATTTCAGATTTCCTCAGAAAAAGTACAATTTTCTCAGGTGCTATTCTATACGATTTTTTTAAATTTACATATGTTATACAGAATTTCATGCTCTTTAATCTAGTATAAGTCGCCAGAGTGGCATAGACCCATGAACGACGCAGGCAAGCTTTAAACAAATTGCGGCGCGGCGTTATTAATACGACTGACGGGGGTTATGTTGTATATTTCATATTACATCAGATTTAAACACACTTTTCTCAGGCGCTATTCTATACGATTTTTTTAAATTTACGTGTTATTCAGAATTTCATGCTCTTTAATCTAGTATAAGTCCCCAGAGTGGCATAGAACCATGAACGACGCAGGCAAGTTAAGTTTAAACAAATTGCGGCGCGGCGTCATTAATACGACTGACGGGGGTTGCGTTGCATATTTCAGATTTCCTCAGAAAAAGTACAATTTTCTCAGGCGCTATTCTATACGATTTTTTAAAATTTATATATGTTATACAGAATTTCATGCTCTTTAATCAAATATAAGTCGCCAGAGTGGCATAGACCCATGAACGACGCAGGAAAGCTTTAAACAAATTGCGGCGCGGCGTCAGTTATTAATACGACTGACGGGGGTTATGTTGTATATTTCATATTACATCAGATATAAACACAATTTTCTCAGGCGCTATTCTATACGATTTTTTAAAATTTACATATGATGAATATGGAGATAACTTCGCAATAAGATGCGATAATTGAATCGACGGCTGAATCGAAGGCTGAATCGAAGGCTGAATGTGGTGCATACTTCACAGTGGTTAGTTAATGCAATAGTACAATATACTATAACATCATACAGGTTATTAACTATATAACATATATCCTGACCTAAAAGGAATTTCTGTAGCAAAGATAAATGTGTCAACGACTGAAAGGCTTCATTTATACATTCATTAGTTACTCACATAGAAGGAATCATAGTCGTGGTCAAAGAAAGGAAATGGAAAATGGAGTTTCATTGTATCTGCGAAACCAAAAAAACTAGGTTTCAATATCTTGTCTCCGTTACTCTTTCCATATGGATAAAAATCTTTGAGTTCCACCAGAGCTATTGCTACTGGTAAAATAATTAAGAAACAGTAGGTTACTTCATGGAGCTTCATGTTGCAGGTTATATGGCTGATTACCTATGGAACATTAGAAATATAGGCAGGCGTTTATATATGTTGGGTAACTATATGATATTAGTCAGTCAATTGATATACGAAACTTGGCAGTTAGCCTGAATATACGTAAGTAAAGAAAATATGAATTTCCTCTCAGCATGTAATATATCATAGTTCAGGATATTGTTCTATTGTCTTGCAAGTAACGGTGACTGATATGTTGACAATCAATTTTCCGGCAGACAGAAAGCGGATGGGTTTCTTGCGCGCTCTCGAGAAACAAGCCTTCTCGCTTAAGTTAACCTCTTTCATCCAAGACAAGGATAGCGCATATTTATGACCTGTAAAACAAATTACTTTTGTGGGTGCGCGTCAATATTTCGTTCCAAAAAATCTGGGCAGTTCAGACTTCAATCACTATCTTTTCGCTTTGCTATGGCTAAACACAGCCTTATCATAACTGCGTCACAATGGGCGCAAAAAGGCGGCGCAATCAGAGTACTTGAGTTAACTTGTTGATTGCCTTGATTATCACTTTCAAATCTTTTTGTATCATGCAGAGAAAATTTCACGATTTTCTTAGAGCGGCAAATTGGAACCCGAAAGGTGTGGCGAGTTCAAAATCTCGCTCCAGTCAGAATGATTTTACGGTTGTCGGATTTAGCCGTTTTAGGTGTGTAGCGTACCGCAAAATTAAAGGCACAGTGTCAGGTATTAAATTACCGCTTAATTAATAGTTTTGCGCGAGACAAAAATTATATTTGTGTGCAAAGGAAAGGAATAATATTCATAAAACGTTAAAATAGTAAGCCATTAGTGCATTTTCTTATGGACTGTTTAGTCCAAGTTTTGACGTGTGTGATTTCATAATTTTAATCATGTGAACTTGAATTTGTCCACGAAGTCTTTCAAGTTTGCATTATGGTGACACTGTGCCTTTAACTACGCACACTGACAGATCACAGACGACGAGAAAAATCCTAGAAAATATGTTTGCTAACGTTATGTTATGCTATACTTGCATCTCGCGCGCAACATCATCAGAGCAGCTAAAACATCAAACGTTTTACTCATAGAAGCATGTAACCTCTTCTAGTCTTCTTGCAGGAATTTTACCGTTAATCAGGTTGTGGCACCGGCTTCATCTTTTTACTCTCTGCTAATGCTAGACGATTTCAATCGCGGTCAAAGAAGGATTACAAGTTAAAACTCTTTCCTGGGCTGCGCATCCGCCTCTCAAGTCTTAGGTATTTTATTCTTTCTAGCGCCTTCATATCCGCCTTCGTAAAGCATTTCATGATAATTGATTGAATGAGAAACATCATTCTATTTCATGACTGTCTTATATTGCCTAGCTGGCAAATCACGGCATGAAAATGCACCAATTGGAGTATCCAACGCGCAGAAGAAAATTACTGTAGACAAACTAAAATGAATAAAACTGTTTTTATAAACTGAAGCAAAGTTTCACAAATTCTCACAGTGCACGGTGCGCGCACGATAAGATACGCTCATTCTCAACAGTCAGCAACAGTAATGAACCTAGAGTGTAAAAAAGTAAGAGTGCATGCTGCGTATAGGCAGTGTTTTAGAGAATAACTGACGTTTCGAACAGAGCCCTTCAGAGTAGTGCTTTAATGAAGGCCTCCGCTCGTTTTATGTTACCAAAGACTCGGCCGGTTTACCACATTTTCACTTTGCTTTGCGTTGCTATCGCGAGGCATGGCAGATGAGCAATTTCCTCCGGGAGCGCAACGATTTTATCAAAATTGCGTTGCTGTCGCGACTGACGTTATAGACAGAGTAAAAAGATAAAGTTGTTCCACAACAACAATGCGAATGCATAAGAAAGGGTATTAAAACAAACAGTGTGAAGTTTAAACCTATGCATTGATGGAAATCGTCTGGCGTTAGGACACCAATTAACAATGCGCAGGAAGTGTTAACGTATACCCAGCAGCCTATTAGACAGGAAGAGTAACCAGGTCCAAGTGCGTATTGATTTCACACGAACTAACTGAACAAACGAACTGAGGTGACTCACAGATAGCAAATATATAAAACGCTGCTAACCGGGCACCGCAATTAATATACCTGCACGTTCGATTCCAGAGTTATAAGTGGCAAAAACTGTACCATACTCTGACGAGTGGCATATCCCCAGACCCCATATATAGTAATATCTCCCTGTGTCAACAATACACCGCTATAGGTTGTTGCGCTGTGTAGCAGAGCACAGAGTGCGTCACAAATGATCTATTATTGATCATCACACTCATCAACATCACACATTATATATTACGATGACAAATTAACTTATCTCGTTATTAAATATATTTTTCAACAGTTTGAAGACTCTCAAGAACTACAGGAGAATACACCGGCCTTATAGCGCCAGTTTGGCAGAGCATCGGCAAAGCGCCAGAGTGCCAGTTTGCCAGTGTAAAATTATCCACTGGCTGCCTGAGCGCCAGGAAAAGTGTTCTATATCTCACAACTAGAGAAATAACGTGATCCTTAGCGCCAGAGCGGCAGTTCGCCAGTGTAAAATTATCCACTGACTGCCAGAGCGCCAGTTTGCCAGTGTAAAATTATCCACTGGCTGCCAGAGCGCCAGGAAAAGTGTTCAATATCTCACAACTAGAGAAATAACGTGATCCTTAGCGCCAAAGCGCCAGTTTGCCAGTGTAAAAGCTGTATCCACTGGCTGCCAGAGCGCCAGTTCGCCAGTGTAAAATTATCCACTGGCTGCTAGAGCGCCAGGAAAAGTGTTCAATATCTCACAACTAGAGAAATAACGTGACCCTTAGCGCCAGAGCGCCAGTTTGCCAGTGTAAAATTATCCACTGGCTGCCAGAGCGCCAGGAAAAGTGTTCAATATCTCACAACTAGAGAAATAACGTGACCCTTAGGCCTTAGCGCCAGAGCACCAGTTTACCAGTGTAAAATTATCCACTGGCTGCCAGAGCGCCAGGAAAAGTCTTCAATATCTCAAAGCGGAAACTAGAGAAACAACGTGATCTTTTAGTGCCAGGGCGCCAGTTTGCCAGTGTAAAATTATCCACTGGCTGCCAGAGCGCCAGGAAAAGTCTTCAATATCTCAAAGAGAGAAACTATCTACAGAAATAACGTGATCCTTAGCGCTAGAACGCCAGTGTAAAATTATATCCTTTCATTCCCGTGGCTGTGGCTATATAAGACGCACATATAAGACACATGTTACGTTGGGGATGTGAAGTTGTTCGAAAGATAAGTTTGTTTGTGTGTTATCTCTCATACACAGACGGCCCTTTTATCTCACAGTATAAAACTACTAGGTAAAGAACAGTTTGCCATGGCTGTTATTTTATATTAGCCATTAATCAATAATATAGTTCAGTTCCTATTAATGGCTAATTTCGAGTTGGCAAGCGATGAGGATTTTTATGAAAAATTGCGATAGGAACAAATATAAAACTGTCAAAATATTTTAGAAGAAGACTACAGTAGTTAGCCCTACATGCACTTCAGAATCTAACAAAAAACAATTGATGCACATAAAATAAGCTCATAGTGAGTTAGAAATTTGAACTATGAAGGATTCATGGGCTCGGAAGTCAGATTATAATTTCTTGTTTCCTTTCATGTTAAAAGTTTTATCTAGCGCGAATCACCTGAAATTACCGCTGTAAGGGCCTGTTCACATGAGGCGAGTTATCTCGGGGGGTAGGGTTATCCCTATCCCCCGAGATAACTCGGTATAACTCGGTGTTAGTTTATTTCCATGTTAAAAAAGTAAACCGTTCACATGAGACCGAGATAACTCGGGGGATAGGGATAACTCGGTCGGAGCGATAGGGTAACCCTAGCCCCCGAGTTGCCCCTACCCCCCCGAGATAACCCGGTCTAAACTGGCGCTATAAGGCCGGTGTATTCTCCTGTAGTTCTTGAGAGTCTTCAAACTGTTGAAAAATATATTTAATAACGAGATAAGTTAATTGGTCATCGTAATATATAATGTGTGATGTTGATGATTGTGATGATCAATAATAGATCATTTGTGACGCACTCTGTGCTCTGCTACACAGCGCAACAACCCAGCTATAGAAACTAAGCAATTTGTCTCAATTGTCTGACCGAAAGGAAGTACTAAGTATTTCACGCTGTGCTATACCGGAGTATTCGATGTAACGTTACTTGATTCTATTAACCGTGATATGGAATTTGTCCCCGAACTACACTTGGGAGCTGCCCCCTTGACAAGTAAAAGCGTCTGGCGTTAGCCAAAGTGTAATACACTATAGTCTACATAACATCAGTCCCACGCAGATGACCGATTCAGTAAGGAAGGAGTACTTAAGGCCGACGTATAACGGATGTTAAACAACGCCTAACGGATGTTAGTCAGTTGTCGTTCGCATCGGTGCAAACAAATTAAAATAAAGTAGATCAATCAATTGGATTAGTTTAATTTCCAAAAGTGTTAGTTATGGATGGCCGACCAAGGGCAACGCCGGACTTTGTGCAAAACAAAATGCATCCTCTTGACTCCTCTTCCGCCCACCTAGATCTCAAACTCAGCCTTTTCAATTTACCTGTAAATAATAATACAGAAAAGCTTGATCTGAAACAAAATTGACTAAAGTTAGGATTTTTGTTTCAGTAATTAAGTTAGGTGCCGTGACCTAAACTGAGAAGGCTTACATTTAGCTAGGCGTGATGACCTTATGCCTGAGCCCCCCTCCTAAGCCAAGTAGGACAATATATACAAACTCCAAGCTGAAAGTGTACCAGACTCTAAATAGTATACGTAGGTACATTTTAATTAACATTTGTTATCCATAAGTACATATATAACTAGAGAGGAGTCAGATACTGTATATACCTCCGCCAGTGGGTTATTAGGGATGTTTAAAAAGAAAATGAACCATCCCGCTAACCAGGCTAGCTCACGAGACCAACACATGCATGCATGTAAGCATGAATAAAATGCTTGATTGCGCTCGTACCAAAATTATGCAAAAAATATTTGCATAAAATAAGGATAATGAGCGCAATCAAGCATTGCTTCGACACGGAGAATCTTTCAGTCAGCTTTTTATTAATTTCTCGTTCAAATTTTGACTAAATTCAACCAAAATGTAATGGATTGGTCGTTGGTCTATGGCCAACCCTTCTGCAAACTCATGAAAATCGGTGCAATACTTTTTGAGATATCCTGGCGACAGACAGACAAACCAACCAACAGACTAACAGACAGACAGACAAACAAATAAACAAACAAACAAACAAACAAACAAACAAACAAACAAACAAACAAACAAACAAACAAACAAACAAACAAACAAACAAATAAACAGACAGACAGACAGACAGGCAGACAGACAGACAGACAGACAGAACGGGGTAAAAACATAACCTCCTGGCGGAGGTAACTATTATATATAGTATCGTGCTACTTCAATAAATAGCATATCATTAAACTTACGTTATTTATTACATATAATAATTACATATAATGACTGTTTGGCATACAACTATAGTCCTATATTAGTCAGGTCTGTTAGTGAAATGATCGTGCACTTTTTAGTAAGATCACCAAACTTGGTACAGATGTTCCTTTGGGGAAATAATAAAAGTAGCGTGCTGCGTAGGCAGTGTTGAAACAACAATCGAAATATAGTAAGGTTAGGTATACTGCCGAAACAGAGAACGTAGGAGTCTAACGTTTCCAGCGAACGCCCTTCGTCGAAACGTTAGACTCCTTACTATAAAACGATTTAGAGTAGGTGCCAAAAAAATCTGATAATCAGGGGGGTACAGCACTTTGCCTAATTTCTTGTACCAATATTTAACTTGTTTAGGTTGTAAAGAGATTTTACTGTCAGGGGGGCATGACACAGCAGAGAATTTTGTAACATACCATAATTAGACGTCAAAAGGAATAAAAGAGTGAAATGTAGTGATTGTATTTGACATGTTCCCAATAAGCACAGATGAATAAACTACATGAGGTGGAGGGAAGGGGGGTTGGGGGGGGGGGGGGGGGGAGGGGAGGTTGGGGGGGATAGAGTTTGGGTTGAGAGTGTGTACTGGATATAAATGAACTACCTGAGAACGACTCACCAAATCTATACAAATCACTAGCAAGTCTTTATTATATAATGTACCTATAATATACCCGAGCTTTCTATAAGAGACATTCTTCGCATAACTGAAGATGTACTGGCCATGGTCAAGTTTGTTGTACGTCAAATTTTCGAGACGCAAAGACGTTTTTACTCAGAGGAGTTGCAATTCATGGCACGAACGTATTCGGTATCCTTAAAAACTAGAATTTTGGCCACTGGGCTTTCCGTCAGTCCTATAACACCACCTGACTTTCAAAATGGCATTGTTCTGCTCGCTTGATCTATTGGTATACGTAAAAGCATATTTGACGTTTTGTGGATAACCCAGCACTCCTTGAACTTCTCTTCAATCGAGGTTGGGAGTGCTTTCATGTCTTTAATGTGAAAAAGGAGCCATCTTGAATGATTAGTATGATCAAGGGCAGAGAACCAAGCTAAGGAGCAAGTGCCTCTAGGACGGCTACGTAGAGAGAGAAATTATTCTCGCGATGTGCCCGGACGAATGTCAGAATTGCGAGTTCTAATTGCTTGATCATATGCCAAAACTTGAATGTCGGGCTGGACTTCAACATTCCAATCTGCCATCTCTGCATGGAAGTCATCATTCTGGCCGTCTAGTTGCATGCTCATAAGCATCGTGTAAGAGCGCACGTTATCTGGTGTGCAAGCCTTGTTCTGGTCTGGTGCGACACTTTGAGGAAGGCGTCCGAGGTCCAGATGATGCTACTCCGGACTCCGTGAGAGCAGTAGTCCAACCTGATGCTTCTAGAAGGTCGCCGAAAACAGACCATAGAGCTATTTCTATGTGAAGACCGCCCAGCATCACAACATGAACGCCTTCTCCATATAGATAGGTGTATATGAGTTTGGAAACCAAATTTCCAGGCACCTTTGTCAGTGGAACTACTAAATAGGACAAAATATCGATATCTCTGCACCTGTTAACAAAATTGCCCGTGCCCTACCCCCTGGAGGAGGATTTATTGGCACCTATCCTAAAATTGATTCTTACATACTAAGGGCCTGTTTATATGATCCCGGTGTACCGGGACGCGATCTCGGCTTGTAGATAATTTACTGTTATTTTCGCGGTTGCGTTTATATGGAGACCGGTTGAAGCAACCGAGATCTCGGTACACCGGGACAGATTTTTTCCCCATATAAACGCGACATCCGGGTACACCGGGATGAAGTTTACTGAACTACAATGCTTGTAACTTTGAATATTACGGTCAGAATTTCGTCCAAACGGTCAGGTTTGGAGACTAAACACTGAATAAAAATGAAATAACTTCTAACATAGTAGAATTAGGGTGAGTTTTTGCTTTTTTGCCCATTTCCTTAAATTCCCGCGCTTTTTGACCCGGGATGAAATTCACCCCGGGCAACCGGGACATCGCGGTACACCGGGATCATATAAACAGGCCATTAAGACATCTTCCTGCCAAGTTTGGTGCTTTTATATTTACTCAAAAGTGCACGATGCCACGATCTTTACCCTTTTTGTCACTAACAGACATGACTATATGAATAAATAGTATATATAACTTACATATTATTTCTAGTTTACATAATTAGATGTAATGCCAATACATCATTACAATTTATACATTTATACATAATTTTGAAATAAAGTGCGCGGTGTTTCACCCGAATAAGACGAAATATTTCGTACTTTTCATAAAAAGTAAACGAGTTCAGTGTGTTGTTAAGTAAACTGATGAAAGTAACGTATCCCTAAATCTATAGTTCTAAAGTTTTAAAAGCAAATAATTATAATAATTGCAGTAATGATGACAATAATAATAATAGTAATAATAATAATTTGCCAAAACGCCAATGAAAAGTAGTATGAACATGTACCTGAGCCAGTGCTAGAGAATATGATGAATGTAAAATATTAATGGAATTTTACCCAATACTGCATACAGATCATGTATTAGAGGCAAGAAGACAGGACATGATTATGATTGTTGAAAAGAGAAATAAATGTTGCAAAATAATAGATTTTGCAATACCATACGATAGCCGTATTGAGGAGAAAGAAATGGAGAAAGTGGTGAAATATCAGGATCTATAGCTAGAGAATTGAGGAAATTATGGAAAATAAAAACTGTAGTCATTCCTATTGTAATCGGAACATTTGGAACATTTCCAAAGAAACTAAAGAAAAGAGAAGAGAATATTGGTATAGAGACCAGGATAGATGAGCTTCAGAAAAGTGTGATTCTGAACACGGCAAGGATTCTTAGGAAAGTTCTAGAAGTTTAATTTGAACAGACTTGTTGTCACCAAGCTTCTGGAGTACTGTCCAATCTGCGAGAACAAAAACATAATAATAATAATAATAATAATGAGAATCAGAGTATCCAATAAGAGCCGACATCACACAGCAGAATTTAAGAGACAACGCAAGTCGCTTTAAGAAGGAGCCTAAAATTATTACGGAAATTGAGAGCTGGAGAAATGGGGACGAAGTCAGAAGGGAACAGAGAAATAGAGCGCCAGTTGAAAATGAAAATGAAAGCCATCAAGAAGAATGGGTAACAGAGATGAAAGTAAGACTGGTTCAGTTGGACAGAGAGGAGCGAAGTAAGGGAAGAGGATTCATGCCCTGAAGATGAGGTGGGACGAGGAATTCCCAACGCACCGTGGTATCAGTACACAAAGTTTAAGAGATAATGCAAGCAGATTTAAGAAGGATAAGGCTATAAAGAATTTAATTTTGGTACGAGAGCGAAGAGCAGAAGGGAGAGATGACCAGATGGCCCAAGGAACTAATAACGAATTGGATAATGCCAACGAGGAGCAGCTGAGACAAGATGGCGAGGGAGAAGAAGTAAACATTCAGACGGATCAAGGAATTAATTATGTGCAGGAGAGTGCCAATGAGGCGCAGGTGAGAGAAGATAGTGAGAAAGAAGAAGTAGTAACGACACAAGATGAGCAAGGAAATCACAATGAGCAGAATAATGCAAATCAGGTGCAGGTGAGACTAGACGGCGATAGAGAAGTAGAGATCGAACACGCAGATATCAGAACTACTTGTGTAGAACAAGACTTTAAACTGGAAGACCTCTAATTCTTACAAGAGCTGGCAAAGCTACCGAGACCTAGCTCAACGGACATTGAACCAAGAGAAAGGTTGCTAAAAGTGAAAATGACTGCGGAGATTGAAAATAGTGCCAACCGCATCTTAGAAACCCACCTTAGGAACGGGGAGAAAGTAGAGGAGATTGTTGATACAGTCTACGCGATGGGTAAAGCAGTGGCAACACTGATGGAAGTAAAGAAGAAAGAGAAGAACAGAAGAGTAAATGGAGGTAATAGAAGAGAGCGGAAAATGAAAAACCGAATGAAGGAACTACGCCAGCTAATTGCTAAAACATGCAATGAATTACATCGAAGAAAGATTAGGCGGAAACCAAGTAGACGAGAAAGAAAGATACTAGGAGAAATAAAGGAAGCTTCAGGATACATTAATGCAACAGATAGAGAACTCAGGTCAGCTAAGGAAAAGTGGCTGGATGAGTTAAGGTATCGGAAGGTTTTATTGGACAAGATGTTCAAGAAAGGGAGAAGGATCCGTAACAACATAATGTTCCAAAGAGACCAGAGAGGACTATACAAACAAGCGAGTAAAAAGAAAGAAAACATAGGCAGAACACCAGAAATTGAGAAGTTTGTTGAATTTTTTTTTTGGGGGGGGGGGGGGGGTATTTGGGAAGAGAGGAGAAGTACAGTAGTGCAGCCGTGTATGACGGAGATCGAAGAAAAACTAAAGAACAAAATATGCTCAGTAGCAGATTTCAATATCGATGAAAATAAATTGGCTGGAGTACTAAAGAAACGAAAGAATTGGACAGTCCCTGGAGCGGATGGGATCCAGAACTACTGGTGGAAAAGATTGAAGAGTGTGTGGGCCCCACTTGTAAAGACAATGCAGACATGGATTATAGAAACCAATACCATACCTGAATGGATCGCAGTGGGACGAGGCGTGATGATACCGAAGGCAGAAGACCTTAGAATTGTGAAAGATTATCGACCTATCACGTGCTTGAACACAGTATATAAAATCTACACTGGAATGTTTGCAAAATATTTGAAAAGCCATGCAGAACGAAACGAAATGTGGGATCAAAATCAAATGGGAACGAGAGAAGGTGTATTGGGAACAGTTGACCAGCTATTAGTTGACAATTGTATCATGGATGAAGTACGCGAACAACACCGGAATCTAGCCGTGGCGTATTATGATTATCAGAAAGCATATGACATGGTACGTCATGACTGGGTCTTAAAAGTTTATGGGTGGATGGGAGTGCCAGAAAATATATGTAGGCTGGTCGAAAACCTGATGAAAAAGTGGATGATTAAGCTGGAAATTAGGGTGGATGGGGAGAAAAGAATGAGTAGATGGATAAATATACGAACAGGGTTCCTACAGGGAGATAGCTACTCGCCATGCAGTGGGTTTTTGTTTAAGTGAGGTACCAGTGATGATGATGTTAAGAGAAACAAAAGGATACAGAATGGGACCATCTGGCAACAGAGAAGTAGTGAGAACGCACAGTCTGTTCGTGGACGATCTGAAAGTATATCAGGAAAACCACGAAAGGCTGGCTATTGCAAATGAGATTATCGTACAAGCGAGTAATGATACAGGGGCATGCTATGGTGTAAAGAAATGCGCTGAGATAGTGTTTGAAAGAGGCAAGATGGTGAAGAGCGAGGGACTAGATATCCTTGAAGAAAGAATGAAGGCTCTAGACCCTAAAACTAGTGAAACCTACAAGTTTCTCGGATGTGAACAAGGAAAAAATATAGATAAAGAGAAAGTGCTAGAAAGAGTGTCATTGGAGGTGCAGAATGGAAAGTCTCGTACAGATGGAGCTATATGATAAGAACCTAGTTAAAGCTATAAACTGTAGAGTAGTACCAGTAGCGGGGTATGTAATGAATGTATGCCGATTTTGTAAAAACGATTTAGCAGAACTAGATATGATTGTTAAAAGGGTGTTGAGGAAAAATGTGATGCACGGACGACAGGCAAGTAATGAGAGACTATATTTACCACGAAATAAAGGAGGAACAGGACTGAAAAGTATGCGAGATGTCTATAATGAGACCAAAGTTAGAATAGCTTGCTATATGACATATTCGCAAAGTGAATGGATCAAAGTGGCTTGGAGGCGGGGATGCAAAAAGGAATATTGTTCTATTAAGAGAGAAGCAGAGGAAGCGATGCTAGACATAGGGGAGAGCATTAAGTTCGGTGAAGAGGCGGTATGGCTAAATGGCGAAAGGATGTTTGGGGAGTGGAAAGAGATATGGGGTAAACTGAAAGCCATGTTACAAACCAAGATAGAGGAGATGCGTATAGAACAATATACAAAGAAAACCTTACAAAGTGAAGTGTATAGAGGGATCGAGGAGAAGGGCCATGGATGGCTTGAGTGTAATATGGACTCAAGAAAGACAGCAGCAGTAATTCTTATGCAAGAACAGATGGTGGAGGCACGTACATGGAAAGCCCTTAGAGGAATGGAGGTGGAGTCGGAAATGTGCCGCCTATGCGGCATACAGAGAGAAACAGTACACCATCTGTTATCAGGATGTAAAGTAATAGCTGGAAACGAATATGTACGAAGACATAACAACGCATTAATGGTGTTGGCTGTAGCATGGGCAAAGCAAGAAGGGTTGGTAAATAAGGATGCGGTATGGTACAAAATACAATGGAAAAAAGGAACTGTGTTAGAGGGGAGTGGAACGAAGCTCTGTTGGGACTTGGAATATTGTATGCGAAAAACAACTACTGCAAGAAGACCAGATCAGCTAACGTTGGAAGACAATAACAAGAAACAAATATGGTTCGTAGACATTGGGAGTTTAGGTGGAGGTATGGTAAAGGCGAGGAGACAAATTGGAAAGGTAATACGAAACGAAAAAGAAGTTGAACGGATTGGTAACCAAATGTAGAAGAGGGTGCTGATCGAAAGTGAATCGACACTACGCAAAATAATATCTGGGATCGTACAAGCAGAGTGACATATAAGTGTGGACATTGTTAGTGAGACTGGCAAAATTATTGGCAGTACTTGTACCTTTCTCACAATTATTGTGAGTCAAAGGCCATGGGCCGTAAAGGTTATCTATTTTCATAATAATAATAATAATAATAATAATAATAATAATAATAATAATAATAATGATGATAATAATAATAATAATAATAATAATAATAATAATAATAATAATAATTTTACTACTTGGGACTGCGAGTATTCTAAGGAGAATAATGGAGATGAAGGAAAGCTAACTTGTTTAACGAACAACATGCTCTAGGACATAAGGTTGCCTGTTGCAACTCGCTCCTACAGCTGATTTAATTCCAGTATATATAAACTGTGTGGAAAGAAGAAATACTACTAATTATAATAATAATAATAATAATAATAATAATAATAATAAAGATGATAATAATAATAATAAAAATAATAATAAAAATAATAATTATTATTATTATTATTAACTACTTAATAACCGAGAGTGAGGTCTTTACGGTAAAATATTAAACCGAGGTCTTGCTGTATTGACCGAGCGATAGCGAGGTCAAGGGGGAGTTATAGGGGGGCGGGGGGGGGGCGTGCCCACCAATAATTTGGAGAACTAAGGTACCAAAAGTCAGTTAATCACTCAAGGCACAAATTTCAAATTTTTAATAGAAGTAATATAGCACAATTTACAATATTATTGTATCCTACTATCCTTTATGTACATAGTTATAACTTATAAATCAGCAGCAGTGAATTTTCCCAAGAAATGTAGTATTCTTTCAATGGCATTCTAGCACCCAGACTCCTAGAGCAAGCCGACGGCGATCTTGCCACCACCGCCCCCAATAATCAAAACGTAACTTCCGCTTTGAGCGAGGTTAATGTGAAGACCGAACCGTCGAGGTTATTAAGTAGTTTATTATATAGCACTTTCTATTAAAAAATTAATCTTGTATTTCATGGTCTTTGCTTCCTTTTACTCCGTCAAAACACCGAACTAGAGTTATTTTCTGTTGTATTTTTCTCATCTGGATACTAGAATTTACTTTTATAATGTTCATCGTCGTTTACTTCATTTATTTTCGTCGTTTTTCGGCAATAAAAGTTTATTATCAGGAAATTTTGTTTGTTCCCAATCGTAGGGCATTAACAATTTTCATAATGCCCGCAAGCATTACGGAAAAATATCGCCACGTCAACAACCAATCACAGCGCGTGATTTTAATTAAGGATTGAATAAAGTAGTATAGAATTAGATAAAGTAGTATAGGATTGGATAATGTAGTATAGGATAAGATAAAGTAGGATAGGATTGGATAATGTAGTGTAGGATTAGATAATGTAATTTAGGGTAAGATAAAGTAGTATAGGATTGGATAATGTAGTATAGGATTAGTAGGATAGGATTAGATAAAGTAGGAGAGGATTAGATAATGTAGGATAACCTTAGAGAAAGTAGGATAGGATTCGAAAGTAGGGTAGGATTGGATAAGATAGGATAGGATTGGATAAAGTAGGATAACATTAGAGAAAGTAGGATATGATTAGATAATGTAGGATAGGATTAGAGAAAGTAGGATAGGATTGAATAAAGTAGGATAGGATTGAATAAAGTAGGATAGGATTGGATAAGGTAGGATAGGATTGAATAAAGTAGTATAGGATTAGATAAAGTAGTATAGGATTGGATAATGTAGTATAGGATTATATAAAGTATGATAGGATTGAATAATGTAGGGTAGAATTAGATAATGCATGATAGGATTGGATAATGTAGTACAGGATTAGATAAAGTAGGATAGGATTGGATAATGTAGTATTGGATTAGATAAAGTAGGATAGGATTGAATAATGTAGTATAGGATTGGATAAAGTAGGATAGGATTGAATAATGTAGTATAGGATTGGATAAAGTAGTATAGGATTGAATAACGTAGTATAGACTTAGATACAGTAGGATAGGTTTGGATAAGTAGGATATGATTGAATAAAGTAGTATTGGATTAGATAAAGTAGTATAGGATTAGATAAAGTAGTATAGGCTTAGATAAAGTAGGATAGGATTGAATAAAGTAGTATAAGATAGGATAAAGTAGGATAGGTTTAGATAAAGTAGTATAGGATTGGATAAAGTAGTATTGGATTAGATAAAGTAGTATAAGATTGAATAAAGTAGGATAGGCTTGAATAAAGTACTATATGTTTGGATAAAGTAGTAGTATATGATAGGATAAAGTAGGATAGGATTAGATAAAGTAGGATAGCATTGGATAACAGGATAAGGGTAGGATATTAGAAGAATATAAAAGGATGGGGTGGGATATACTAGAAGAGAGTAGGATACAATGGGATAAGACATGATAAGCAGGATGTGATATCATTGGATAAAGTAGAATAGAATAAGAAAAAGTAGGATAAGATAAGATACAATAGGGTAGGATAGGGTATGATATGATATATTGTATGGTTTTAGTATGTTATGATACAATATATATATATGACATGATTATAATATGATTATGATTATGATATATGATATGAAGCTAGCGATATGAGAGCTACTAGATATCATATGATATATCATAACTGCATATCATACCTTAGTAGCTCTCATATCATAATCATAATCATGTCATATAATTACGTTCCCAATCGATAAAACAGTATCTCATATAACCTATACAAAAAATAGCATTTATACTTGGATCAGTCATCCAAACATGGAAATAAAATTAGCACTTTCGGCGTATTTATCAAAGCAAAATAGGTTGAAACAAATCATGTATTATAGCAATCTAATAAATCAAGTAGTCATTCATATTGATAAGGTCTTTAATGAGAACCCACAACAAAAAACAAACAAGTCAGTTCAACACATTCTTAATAACACGTGGATAAAAACAAGTTCTCAACATGAATCCAAAATATTTACCTCGATATTTTAATACGACGAAAAGGCTACTTTTCTTATTCGACGTTTCAGATCGACAGATCGTACACACTACTGAGCAGCTTTCTACGGTGAACAATGTATGAAAATATGATCCAGACGCTGAGATGACCGGCTATGGTAAAAAAATACTTTTCACTGTTTTTGATATTCCGAGAGTTTGTTAATTTGGTAAAACAAAAACACAAGAAGTTTCAGCTTGACATGCTCTTCCATTTCTGCTCCGTCGTCAAGGTGTTAGAAATTGAAATATGATTGGCAGTTGACAAACTTCGAGAGAATTTGTATTCTCATCATGTTCTTTCGACTAAATTGACCTTTTTTGAAAGTCAGTTATTTTATAAGAGAAATTACTTATAATAGTCCTCCGTGTTTGGACTTTGGATACTGTGATCCAAACACTTGGGATGTTGCTCGACTTTCAAAAACCTAAAAAACACTCGTCTTGGCTCTAGCAACTCGTGTTTTTGTTACGCTTTTCTCAAGTCCCAGCACGCATGTTTGTTTGTGGTGTATCATGGTGTACTGAAACACAAAATTAATACTAAAGCACTTTTTAAGCAAAATTAATAACCTAAGCATTAGTTTAGGATAGAGTAACTTTTGTTTGCATGTTCTTAGGATTAGTCTTACAGTTGTGATTAGAGTTAGTGTTTTGGTTAGGTATAGTTAATTAACGCATTCTGGGTCCATTGTTTTTTTGGTACACTAGCACTCCTGTGTCGGTGAATGTTACAAAGTTTGTTTCATGCAACTTGCGCGGTTTACGTTGGTTGAGTGGGTATTCATTACAACTTCGATTCAATGAATAATTTGGGATTTTAAGGGGAAAGATTTATAAGACATAAGTAAAAACAAGTCAAATATAACGTTTTATTAGTTACATTAGGTCAGCCGTAGTGAAGGGTGTATATTTAGAAAATTTAAACGGTTCTTACGCTGTTTTGCTAATTTCGGATATTATTTACGGCATACACTAGCATATTTCTCTTGGTTTTCATAAAATTATTGTTTAAAACTGCCTTTCCTATACAAACATTTCGATAAAAAATAAAATTTCTATTAAGTAGACAGCGGAAATCTTAAAAATTTTTCGCAGTAATTAGTGACGTCTCAATGAGTTGGACAAATTTGGACAAGTAATTCATGATGTCACAAATCAAATTGCGTCGTCTAATTAGTAATTAGTGATGTCACAGCAGGAGGGTATAAAAGAGCGCGCGCGTGCGAACATAATTATTCTGCGGTTGACAGTGACAGGGGTAACTTCTGTCTTTGCGCACCTTCAAAAATACCTTCTTTGACGCCTCTACTTCAAACAAAGTAGTAATACTTAGTATGGAAACCTGAATCTTCATGTCTCAGTGTTGATTAAACATGCATGCAAACAACAATGCTGTAAAGATTGCTCAACTACATGAAAGGTACGTTCTACTGTATATATATTTTTTAAATACCGCAGATTTACTTTTTCGCTTGGGTTCTTTCTAACTAAATATCAAATATTTAAAAAGTTGCTTAGTTTTTCCTGAGTTTGCATGTCATATTCACTTCAATTGCTTTTTGATGGCCAGAGTGTATTTTTCATTTCCGTGTCACAGCACTTAATGACGTCACAAAGCAAATATTTTATCTCCACGTGTACACGCGCGTGGCTCGCGAAGTGGGTGCCATAGCAACGCGAGGGTAACAAGCACCGCAGATCTCTAGATCCGTTGACCTGTGGTTATAAAATTAAATACAAAAGTCAAAACTTTTTCAAAAGCAACAAACCTAATTTGAGGAAAGCCTAAAGGAATAAAAGACACTGGGAAAACAATGAACAGAATATAGCATCAGAGATGGAGAAAGAGCGACTATAATAACTGAGCGAAGAGAAAGGCTTGGAAGCAAACACAAAACACAGACCAAAATCAGAAAAATATTATCAGAAAAAAGTTCAATCAAAATATGGATTTATTTGTACCAATGCAGATACAGCAAAACTTGCGAGAACTAACAAGATAAAGTCTTCCAGTATTCTTATCGCCTTCTCTCCTTCTCGCTGCAGTTTCAGTTGCCTGTCTTGAAAAAAACCCAGCAAAGTAGTTGACTTGTGGCAAGTCTAAAAACTTGAGCCTTGAGGTAAGACTTTTAGCAATTTTTCATCTTTGCTTTTTTTTATTTTCTTTGCTAGACGGTGGCTTGAAAGTTGAAAATTTTTCTGTTTAATTTCGTCTTGTGATGTGTATTTTCACTACGCTTTCCAATTTTTTGTTTTCAAGATATTTAGTTGTATTACGTTGTTTTCCGGTCATATTTTAAATTTTAAATTATTCTCGTTTTTTCTTGACCACTTCTCTAAAGTATATAACTAGTAAATTTTATCGGCTTTCTTTGTCTCATTTTTACAGTTTTTCAATTCTGCTTGTATGTTTTCATCTGCTTGTTTATTTTATTTTATTTTATTTTAATTTACAAGCTTTGTCAAAAATGGCGGGATCCCATGGTTTAACAAACCGTTTATTTATGTATTAGTACGTTGTTTGTCGTTATTGTTTTCTACAATTTCTCCACCACTTCTAAATAATTTTAAATGGAATTTTTTAGTTGCTTTATTTCGACAGTCTATTCGTACCACTTTTTTTTTTATCGCGTTTTGACTTGTGAGGACCAAGCAGTTTCTTTCGAACGCTATATAATTATTGTTCGTCACATTTTCTCAAATATATTCTGTTGCTTCATCTTCACACTCTGGTTATGCTGCCCTTGACCTTGTTCTATTTTTTTGTAATTTTCAAGGTTCACAACTGCAATCACAATCACTATCATATCACTATTACAATCGCAATTACAATCACGATCACGCTCACGATCACAATCATAATCACATATATCATCATCACAATCATAATCACAACCAAGATCACGTTCACAATTACAATCACGATTACATATATCACAATCACAATTATCATAATCATAATCATGATCTCATCATAATCATAATCTCATCATAATTATAATCACAATCACAATCATAATAATAATAATAATAATAATCATAATCATAATCATAACTAACCTCAAGATCATCATAATCATAATTATGATCATAACCACAATCACAATCATAATCATAATCATAATCATGATCATCATTATCATTATCATTATTATTATTATAATCATAATCATAATCATAATCATAATCATAATCATAATCATAATCATAAAGATAACAAGGCAGTTAACAGTTTCAATGAAATGTTGTTTTTACTGAGATTGGGCGGGGGGGGGGGGGGGGGGTGAGCGAGTTTGTACTGTAATCAATGTTTTAATAGTTCACTAACGTAATTGGCTCACGCTGTGCTAGTGCTCCTGAGCTGTTAGTTAAATTTGTATGTTATTATCAGTTAAAGTAATTAAAAAAATCATAATCATGATCATAATCACAATCACAATCGCACAATCACAATTATAATCATAATCTCATCATAATCATAATCATAATCATAATCTCATCACAATCACCATCACCATCACCATCACCATCACCATCACCATCACCATCACCATCACCACCACCACCACCATCACCATCACCATCACCATCACCATCACAACCACAACCACAACTACAACCACAACCACAACCACAATCACAATCACAATCACAATCATAATCATAATCATAATCTCATCATAATCACAATCACAGTCACGATCATAATCGTAATCATAATCATAATCACAATCATAATCTCATCATAATTATAATCACAACCACAATCACTATCACTATCACTATCACTATCACTATCACAATCACAATCACAATCACAATCACGAACACGAACACGAACACGAACAAACACAAACACAAACACAAACACAAACACAAACACAAACACAAACACAAACACAAACACAAACACAAACACAAACATAATTATAACTATCATCAAGATCATCATAATTATAATCACAATCATAATGATAATCACAATCACAATCACAATCACAATCATAATGATAATCACAATCACAATCACAATCACAACCACAATCATAATCATAATCATAATAATCATAATCATAACTATCATCAATATCATTATTATCATTATCATGATTATAATATTAATAATAATAATAATAATAATAATAATCTGAATAATAATAATAATAATAATAATAATAATAATAATAATAATAATAATAATAATAATAATAATAATAATCTGAATAATAATAAGAAGAAGAAGAAGAAGAACGATAATAACAATAATAACAAAAATAAATAGAGAAAACGAAACAGTAGGCAGACTGTACGGTTACTACGTATATAAAAGACCTTAAACAATCAGATGCGTAAGAGCTCTGAAGGGTTACCGTTTTTAAATAAGATTAAATAATAATAAATAAACATGCAAGATTTCTCAGTGAACGTCTACTTTTTACGTTGTTGTTTATGGATTGTTGTTTGCATAATTGTACTTTTTCAAATACGTTTATTTGTAATAGCTACACCATGAACGGCCAAACTGTACGAGATTTACAAGACAAGCCGTTGTAAATCTCGTACAGTTTGGCCGCGAATATTGTATTTTGCTTAAAATATACGGATGCATCTAAATAACCATGTTTACGGATTTTTTTGAAGATTCAATCCACTTTAGCTGAGTAAATCAAAGAAAAGTTCATGTTAACTATAGGAGGATGTTGTGATTCGATATAGCCCTTATTCAAAAATGGCCGGCGAATTAGGAATCTTTTATGTGCATATAAATTATAGCCTTATTATGACCTCGTTTTAAAGTAAAAATTATTTTGAATTTCCCACATGAAAACGAGTTCATAAGGGCTAATTTATATGCATATAAAAGAATTCTAATTCGGCGGCTATTTTTGAATAAGGTCTATTCGACATACTAATTAGGACCTAAGTATTTATTTTGTCTTTTCTTTATAAATTATTAATGATATTTTAATCATAGATATTTTATTATATAGGCATGGAATAGTATATTCTACAGAAGTAGTGCGTCATGACATGGCCATGGGTTACACTGTTGAAACTTAATAAAACAAGAAACCATGACAAGTTGTATCAAATGAAGGGATATACAGCTATAGGAGTCGCGCCAGTCAACAGGCCGAAAGCTTAGCAAATAAATATTAAACGTGGTGTTTCCACAAAACTTATCTTGATTAAATCATGAAGATCGTTAAAAGTTCAGTTCAAAAACACATTGAAGATATGGGTCAGAAATAATCGAAGAATGGGTCAATATCATAGAAGTAGTCAATACTAAAGATGAAAACAAGAATCCATACATTTATGACAACAATTTCAAGGATGTGGATTACTGTGAAAGAAGGAAGAATCCATTTTAACAAAAAGTGAAGACTTGAGTTAATGTACGTCAAAAATGAAAGTAAGTATATAATATCAATCCTGCCATAAATGACGAGATAGTTATGAACTGACTAGATGAGTTATTATAATAATTTTATCGGGCATTGTGGTGTATTTTGCGGGCTAAAATGGAGAATTCAGCGGGCTAAAATAAAATCAGTATTGGTTTGTTGTTTACAGAATTGTTTACTTTTCTTGTCAATACTTTGAAGCAAAGATTGTTTTGATGACAAATGTTGCGTTTTTCTGCCAAGTTACATGTAAGTTATGAGTTAATTATGTAAATATTTAATGCAATGAAATACACGCCGACGCGAATGTGGCACTGTTCAAGATACTGTTTACCGTTTGTCTTTGATTTTCTTCTAAATGCCGGCTAAAATTATTATAATAACAATACAGTTGATGTTCTTGGGCATAAATATGTTTTTGGCCGTTTTCAGAGCTAATTTTAACCCTCCTCTTCGGCTCGGGCAAAAATGAGCATGAATCGGACCAAAAACATATTTATGCACGCAAACATCAACTCTATTGTTATATTATAAGATGGCCGCAACAACGACTTGACAGTAATAAATGACGAAATAAAACAATTCATGTTAAAGGTGTTCGAGAACAAGAATTCAAGCATTAACAGCAATGAGTAAGACATATGGGTCAATGGCATAGATGCATATATGGAAGAATCAATGACAACAATATATGCGAAGACATGAGTCAATTCTCTGTTAATTCATGCATGGAAGCAAAAAACGTGGAACTAAGAAACCATACATGCCTACATAAATTATTACATGGTGAGGTTGTAATCAGTGTTCAAGATGACTGTCACAATCAGAAGAAATGCATGTATGAAGGAGTCTTAAAGATAGAGGAAGAAGTAACCAGTAAGTATGCAAATAAAAAGACTGACTTGTACTTAGTCGCATCTGCTTTGTCTAACGTCGACGTCACTGCCCGTCTTATAGGTTTATAATAAATTTTATACGGTGTATAATGGAATACACTCCCAACAGGCGCCGCAAATTTCAATTTCAAACGCCTCCTATTTCGCACTCAACCTCGTACCCAGGTCTTATCTACTCGCCATGTCGATGTATACCCATGTAAACTCTTTTTGTAAAACTGCCTTCTACCATCTTTGTAATATCGCTCGCATAAGGAAATTCCTATCTGTAAAGACCACCAAAACCTTAATCCATGCATTCGTCACATCCAAAATTGATCACAGCAATTCCCTCCTATACGGCCTTCCAAAAAATCTTGCTAAAAATCTTGCCAAAAAATGCTGCTGCCCGTCTTATCACTTTTTCCTGCAAACGTGATCACATCACTCCTATCCTTATGGATCTTCATTGGCTACCGGTTGCAGAACGTATCAAGTTTAAAATCCTCATTCTTACATTCAAATATCTTAATGGCCATGCTCCTGTCTACATCTCCGACCTGATTACATGCTACATTCCACGAAAAACTCTCCGCTCTTCATCCGAAATTCTTCTCAACCGTGTCAATTTTAATCTACTCTCTTATGGCCATCGATCCTTCTCCGTTGCCGCTCCTGAACTCTGGAACACTTTACCTAGAAGCATCAGATCTTCCCCAAGTCTTTCTATTTTTAAATCCAAAATCAAAACACATCTATTTAAGTATGTCTTTAATGAGTTTTGAGCTTTTGTAAAGCGCCTAGAGCAGACCTGGATAGGCGCTATATAAATAATAATAATTATTATTATTATTATTATAAAGATATAGGGAAAATATTCACAATCACTGACAACTTTTCCGTGAAGTGTTGCACTGTTGCGAAGCGCCTTGCCGTTTCCTGGTCTTACCGAACAGCAAAGTGTCTGAGGGTCTTTAACCAAATGTTTTGCCAATGTTTTTTCGTCGGTATATTATATTATCGTCGGCATATATCGGTGTTTATTTTAAGATTCTCTTGCGACTTGCCACCAGTCTCGATAGTCTCCGCGTACAATGATGACAAATCCTAAGTTCTCTACCACATCCCTAACGACAATGTTGAAAAATATCCCAGAATATTGGATACACGTGACCAGCCCAGACCAAGGGTCTTTTCGCAGCGGTGGGCGGAGCAGCGGAGAAAAGACCCAGGGTACGAGGTTGTTTCGCACTTAAGCCAAGCCTTTATCTTACGGAAACCAGGCTTTAGAGAACACAAAGACAACTGGGTACGAATCAGATAAAAATGTGCGCACTTTTGCGAAAACATAATTTAACCTAGATTCCAACAATCTTTTTTCAACTGATCGTTGTTATTTATTGCTAGTTGTGTATACACATGACGTTTTCTTAGTGTGTACAAAAGTAAAGTGCTGCGTATAGGCAGTGTTTTGAATAAGCTAGTGAAAAGGTAGTCAACTGCCGTAAACTGATTTTTAATTTAGCAAGAAAATATTGACATTTCAAACGCAGCCATTTATCTGCGTACTGCGTACACAGTATTTCATTACTAAAAATCTCGGAAGTTTACTACCATTTCACATTGTTTTTTCTAATTTATTTAAGTTCGATGGCTGCAATCATCTTTAATAATCAACGTTAAGCCGTTTATACGAATTGATCTGTTCTGTCTGTCTGTTTTGTCTGTCTGTCTGTTTATTTGTTTGTTTGTTTGTTTGTTTGTTTGTTTGTTTGTTTGTTTGTTTGTGTTTGTGTTTGTGTTTGTGTTTGTGTTTGTGTTTGTGTTTGTGTTTGTGTTTGTGTTTGTGTTTGTGTTTGTGTTTGTGTTTGTGTTTGTGTTTGTGTTTGTGTTTGTGTTTGTGTTTGTGTTTGTGTTTGTGTTTGTGTTTGTGTTTGTGTTTGTGTTTGTGTTTGTGTTTGTGTTTGTGTTTGTGTTTGTGTTTGTGTTTGTGTTTGTGTTTGTGTTTGTGTTTGTGTTTGTGTTTGTGTTTGTGTTTGTGTTTGTGTTTGTGTTTGTGTTTGTGTTTGTGTTTGTGTTTGTGTTTGTGTTTGTGTTTGTGTTTGTGTTTGTGTTTGTGTTTGTGTTTGTGTTTGTGTTTGTGTTTGTGTTTGTGTTTGTGTTTGTGTTTGTTTGTTTGTTTGTTTGTTTGTTTGTTTGTTTGTTTGTTTGTTTGTTTGTTTGTTTGTCTGTCTGTCTGTCTGTCTGTCTGTCTGTTTATCTGTCTGTCTGTCTGTTTGTATGTGTCTGTCTGCCTCTTTGTCTGTCTGTCTGTCTGTCTGTCTGTCTGTCTGTCTGTCTGTCTGTCTGTCTGTCTGTCTGTCTGTCTGTCTGTCTGTTTGTTCTGTCTGTTTGTCAAATTATGTAATATAATAAAATAATGATATCCACTCTTAATTGCTGGTTTTTTTACTATTAAATACTTTTTTACATTTTTGTTAAAGGGCAACTATACGTTACCAGGTTATTCTATTTTCCGTTTAAAGTCGGGAAAGTTCTAATCTAAAACTGAAGAAATAATTGAAACCAGTCACTCGGTTCCACTTTTATGAAGTGTCTAAGTTTGAGTTTTTGCTCCTTTTGCTGAACTCTGGTACTAGTACCTTGTGATGTCATACCGGTAACAAACAACAAGGTGATTGGTGGGTTTTACCGGTATGACGTCAAAGACAATGGAGTACCTATTATCCTAGAAACGCGGTCATGTTTCAAGAGGACCTAAGAAGACTTCGCTGATAAATTATTTTCTTTACCTCGAAATTCATATTTTTCTTTACTTTTGCAAAGTTAGATAATAATCCTTTCAGCACAAAATATAACTTCAAAAGGTTTAGTTGACCTTTGAATTAGTGTAATGATTTAATGTGTAATTTGTAACCAAGTGGTAGGCTAGTTGTTAGACCTTGGTTTAGCACCTTCTTTCAATTAACTCAAACTGAAACACAGAAAATTATACTAATTTAAAGAAATCACCAAAAAACCACCAGTTCAAGCAGTCATGATACGTATACAGTATTATTTACAGTAGTTCTGACCGTTTGTCGTCATCATTCAAGATCGCGGCGCCAATGGTAAAGTAGATTTTTGTTAAAAATATTTTAAACGCTTTATTAAAATGACGACATTGCCGACATTTTGATGAAAGAGATGGAGCAAGAATCGCGTTAACAAATTGTGAAGAAATGGATCAAATCAAAAGAACGCATGCTTACATGGATATGAGCAAGAACTAAAGACAAAGAAACTCAGACAAGGTTAACAACTACCAAATATGGTTCAGTCTTGATACATATGTAAGTACATGTAGCACAGTCACAAATAGCTTTAAAAAGATCATCACAGAAAAGCCGCTCCAGATTTGAAATAATTCACTGATTCGGACATTGCGCGTTAAGCAATCAAATTGTTTATCCAACGAATATTATTTTACTTTCAAACCTTCTTTTTAATATCATAAAAATATCTAGACATACCATCTGTTATGATAACTAATTCCGTAACGGTTATACTATTTTCACATGAAGCACGTGACGTTTTGTGAGAAACCAGATTAGTTAATTTGAATATTTTGACAAAAAGTCTACACGTCAGTATCTTTTTTTGAAAAAAAAATAATACCGAAGAGTAAATTGTTGGGGTTTTATATACCAATCCGTTAAGCTACTAAATAATGTGGCTATACAGGGTTTTTAATACCAGAAACCAGATTATTTATTCAAGTATCTGGACTTAATCAATACTTCGCAAAATTTTTACTTTACTTTACAGAAAAATGATAATAAATTTCTTTAAATTTGTCAAAATGATATAACAAACCTTTCAGAGATAGCTAATTTGGTACTGTTACAATCCTCGATCTTAAATTTCGACGGCAAAATTATTAAATTCAGTTGTGTAAATATAGGTTGAAACATTAACCATTATAATGTGACTACTTTGGCTCCATTATATACAATCTCAAATCTCGATCCGGCTCAGTTTTTGCCGTGGAGAACGACATTAGTTAGTTTAGTTGAAGGCTTGTATAGGCTAATTAGGCGGTGGGCAATTGCCCCCAGAATTTCGGGCAATTTCGATGTTTATTACTGTGAAATGTTCAAGGAAAATTCACACGTTAAACTAAGACTGAAAAATACCACTAAAAAATCAATATTTAACCTTAAATATTTCGGGTAAAAATCTCTGGAAATTTTTGTTTTGTTTACATTTTACGGACACATATTTTAATTTCTACTGTCTAAGTACTCTAGATCTGATATACCATCCTTTCAGCCAACAAATCTAGGCAGTCTTTTACCATCATCCACACTTACCAGCACGTTACTGTGAGGACCTAGATTGGTTATCTGAGTATTTATAGACATAAGAACTACTTGCAAGATTTTTTTTGTTTACAGTTTAAGGTCACACATTTTAATTTCTACGGTCTAAGTACTCTAGATCTGACATACCATCCGTTCAACCAACTACTCTAGTCAGTCTTTTACCATCATCCACAGTTCTCGGCACGTTACTGTGACCACCTAGATTGGTTATCTGAGTATTTATAGACAAACCCACTACTTGGAAAATCTTTTTCTTTGTTTACATTTTAAGATCACACATTTCAATTTCTACTGTCTAAGTACTCTAGATCTGACATACCATCCATTCAGCCAACAAATCTTGGCAGTCTTTTACCATCATTAGGGCATGGGGTAGGACCAGTATATGACTGCACCCTACTACGGGAATATGGACGCTCCCGCCTTCCAGAGTCTGGGGTAGTATATTTGGCAAGTGCTAGCAACACCGCAGCCACCCATGTTAGGGTTACAACATATTTCATACCCAGCTATGGGTCAAATAGCAAGCTGCTGCCATGCAGTGAGGCCCAGGAAGGTCTAAGGCTAAGGGACCAGCCCTGAAAGAAAAGGAAGTCTGAGGAAATTGCGCTCTCAGTACACTACAGCAAACGACAAAACAAGATATACCGTCATCCACAGTTTCCGACACGTTACTGTGAGGACCTAGATTGGCTATCTGTGTATTTATAGACATAATAATCACTACTTGGAAAATCTTTTTTTATTTACATTTTACGGTCACATATTTTATTTTCTACTGTCTAAGTACACAGGATCTGACATACCATCCGTTCAGGCAACAAATCTAGTCGGTCTTTTACCATGTCCACAGTTCCCGGCACGTTACTGTGAGGACCTAGATTGGTTATCTGAGTATTTATAGATATAATCACTACTTGGAAGATTTTTTTGTTTACATTTTACGGTCACACATTTTAATTTCTACTGTCTAAGTACTCTAGATCTGACATACCATCCGTTCAGCCAACAAATCTTGGCAGTCTTTTACCATCATTAGGGCATGGGGTAGAATCAGTACATGACTGCACCCTACTACGGGAATATGGACGCTCCCGCCTTCCAGAGTCTGGGGTAGTATATTTGGCAAGTGCTAGCAACCCCGCAGCCACCCATGTTAGGGTTACAACATATTTCATACCCAGCAATGGGTCAAATAGCAAGCTGCTGCCTTGCAGTGAGGCTCAGGAAGGTCTAAGGCTAAGGGACCAGCCCTGAAAGAAAAGGAAGTCTGAAATTGCGCCCTCAGTTACACTACAGCAAACGACAAAGCAAGATATACCATCATCCACCGTTCCGACACGTTACTGTGAGGACCTAGATTGGCTATCTGTGTAGTTATAGACATAATAATCACTACTTGGAAAATCTTTTTTTGTTTACATTTTACGGTCGCATATTTTATTTTCTACTGTCTAAGTACTCAGGATCTGACATACCATCCGTTCAGGCAACAAATCTAGTAGGTCTTTTACCATGTCCACAGTTCCCGGCACGTTACTGTGAGGACCTAGATTGGTTATCTGAGTATTTATAGACATAATCACTACTTGGAAGATTTTTTTGTTTACATTTTACGGTCACACATTTTAATTTCTATTGTCTAAGTACTCCAGATTTGACATACCATCCGTTCAGCCAACAAATCTTGGCAGTCTTTTACCATCATTAGGGCATGGGGTAGGACCAGTATATGACTGCACCCTACTACGGGAAAATGGACGCTCCCGCCTTCCAGAGTCTGGGGTAGTATATTTGGCAAGTGCTAGCAACCCACAGCCACCCATGTTAGGGTTACAACATATTTCATACCCAGCAATGGGCCAAATAGCAAGCTGCTGCCTTGCAGTGAGGCCCAGGAAGGTCTAAGGCTAAGGGACCAGCCCTGAAAGAAAAGGAAGTCTGAAATTGCGCTCTCAGTACACTACAGCAAACGACAAAACAAGATATACCATCATCCACCGTTTCCGACACGTTACTGTGAGGACCTAGATTGGCTATCTGTGTAGTTATAGACATAATAATCACTACTTGGAAAATCTTTTTTTGTTTACATTTTCCGGTCGCATATTTTATTTTCTACTGTCTAAGTACTCAGGATCTGACATACCATCCGTTCAGGCAACAAATCTAGTAGGTCTTTTACCATGTCCACAGTTCCCGGCACGTTACTGTGAGGACCTAGATTGGTTATCTGAGTATTTATAGACATAATCACTACTTGGAAGATTTTTTTGTTTACATTTTACGGTTCACACATTTTAATTTCTATTGTCTAAGTACTCCAGATCTGACATACCATCCGTTCAGCCAACAAATCTTGGCAGTCTTTTACCATCATTAGGGCATGGGGTAGGACCAGTACATGACTGCACCCTACTACGGGAATATGGACGCTCCCGCCTTCCAGAGTCTGGGGTAGTATATTTGGCAAGTGCTAGCAACCCACAGCCACCCATGTTAGGGTTACAACATATTTCATACCCAGCAATGGGTCAAATAGCAAGCTGCTGCCTTGCAGTGAGGCTCAGGAAGGTCTAAGGCTAAGGGACCAGCCCTGAAAGAAAAGGAAGTCTGAAATTGCGCCCTCAGTTACACTACAGCAAACGACAAAGCAAGATATACCATCATCCACCGTTCCGACACGTTACTGTGAGGACCTAGATTGGCTATCTGTGTAGTTATAGACATAATAATCACTACTTGGAAAATCTTTTTTTGTTTACATTTTACGGTCGCATATTTTATTTTCTACTGTCTAAGTACTCAGGATCTGACATACCATCCGTTCAGGCAACAAATCTAGTAGGTCTTTTACCATGTCCACAGTTCCCGGCACGTTACTGTGAGGACCTAGATTGGTTATCTGAGTATTTATAGACATAATCACTACTTGGAAGATTTTTTTGTTTACATTTTACGGTCACACATTTTAATTTCTATTGTCTAAGTACTCCAGATTTGACATACCATCCGTTCAGCCAACAAATCTTGGCAGTCTTTTACCATCATTAGGGCATGGGGTAGGACCAGTATATGACTGCACCCTACTACGGGAATATGGACGCTCCCGCCTTCCAGAGTCTGGGGTAGTATATTTGGCAAGTGCTAGCAACCCACAGCCACCCATGTTAGGGTTACAACATATTTCATACCCAGCTATGGGCCAAATAGCAAGGTGCTGCCTTGCAGTGAGGCCCAGGAAGGTCTAAGGCTAAGGGACCAGCCCTGAAAGAAAAGGAAGTCTGAAATTGCGCTCTCAGTACACTACAGCAAACGACAAAACAAGATATACCATCATCCACCGTTTCCGACACGTTACTGTGAGGACCTAGATTGGCTATCTGTGTAGTTATAGACATAATAATCACTACTTGTAAAATCTTTTTTTGTTTACATTTTCCGGTCGCATATTTTATTTTCTACTGTCTAATTACTCAGGATCTGACATACCATCCGTTCAGGCAACAAATCTAGTAGGTCTTTTACCATGTCCACAGTTCCCGGCACGTTACTGTGAGGACCTAGATTGGTTATCTGAGTATTTATAGACATAATCACTACTTGGAAGATTTTTTTGTTTACATTTTACGTTCACACATTTTAATTTCTATTGTCCAAGTACTCCAGATCTGACATACCATCCGTTCAGCCAACAAATCTTGGCAGTCTTTTACCATCATTAGGGCATGGGGTCGGACCAGTATATGACTGCACCCTACTACGGGAATATGGACGCTCCCGCCTTCCAGAGTCTGGGGTAGTATATTTGGCAAGTGCTAGCAACCCACAGCCACCCATGTTAGGGTTACAACATATTTCATACCCAGCTATGGGTCAAATGGCAAGCTGCTGCCTTGCAGTGAGGCCCAGGAAGGTCTAAGGCTAAGGGACCAGCCCTGAAAGAAAAGGAAGTCTGAAATTGCGCTCTCAGTACACTACAGCAAACGACAAAACAAGATATACCATCATCCACCGTTTCCGACACGTTACTGTGAGGACCTAGATTGGCTATCTGTGTAGTTATAGACATAATAATCACTACTTGGAAAATCTTTTTTTGTTTACATTTTACGGTCACATATTTTATTTTCTACTGTCTAAGTACTCAGGATCTGACATACCATCCGTTCAGGCAACAAATCTAGTAGGTCTTTTACCATGTCCACAGTTCCCGGCACGTTACTGTGAGGACCTAGATTGGTTATCTGAGTATTTATAGACATAATCACTACTTGGAAGATTTTTTTGTTTACATTTTACGGTCACACATTTTAATTTCTATTGTCTAAGTACTCCAGATCTGACATACCATCCGTTCAGCCAACAAATCTTGGCAGTCTTTTACCATCATTAGGGCATGGGGTAGGACCAGTATATGACTGCACCCTACTACGGGAATATGGACGCTCCCGCCTTCCAGAGTCTGGGGTAGTATATTTGGCAAGTGCTAGCAACCCACAGCCACCCATGTTAGGGTTACAACATATTTCATACCCAGCTATGGGCCAAATAGCAAGCTGCTGCCTTGCAGTGAGGCCCAGGAAGGTCTAAGGCTAAGGGACCAGCCCTGAAAGAAAAGGAAGTCTGAAATTGCGCTCTCAGTACACTACAGCAAACGACAAAACAAGATATACCATCATCCACCGTTTCCGACACGTTACTGTGAGGACCTAGATTGGCTATCTGTGTAGTTATAGACATAATAATCACTACTTGGAAAATCTTTTTTTGTTTACATTTTACGGTCGCATATTTTATTTTCTACTGTCTAAGTACTCAGGATCTGACATACCATCCGTTCAGGCAACAAATCTAGTAGGTCTTTTACCATGTCCACAGTTCCCGGCACGTTACTGTGAGGACCTAGATTGGTTATCTGAGTATTTATAGACATAATCACTACTTGGAAGATTTTTTTGTTTACATTTTACGGTCACACATTTTAATTTCTATTGTCTAAGTACTCCAGATCTGACATACCATCCGTTCAGCCAACAAATCTTGGCAGTCTTTTACCATCATTAGGGCATGGGGTCGGACCAGTATATGACTGCACCCTACTACGGGAATATGGACGCTCCCGCCTTCCAGAGTCTGGGGTAGTATATTTGGCAAGTGCTAGCAACCCACAGCCACCCATGTTAGGGTTACAACATATTTCATACCCAGCTATGGGTCAAATGCAAGCTGCTGCCTTGCAGTGAGGCCCAGGAAGGTCTAAGGCTAAGGGACCAGCCCTGAAAGAAAAGGAAGTCTGAAATTGCGCTCTCAGTACACTACAGCAAACGACAAAACAAGATATACCATCATCCACCGTTTCCGACACGTTACTGTGAGGACCTAGATTGGCTATCTGTGTAGTTATAGACATAATAATCACTACTTGGAAAATCTTTTTTTGTTTACATTTTACGGTCACATATTTTATTTTCTACTGTCTAAGTACTCAGGATCTGACATACCATCCGTTCAGGCAACAAATCTAGTAGGTCTTTTACCATGTCCACAGTTCCCGGCACGTTACTGTGAGGACCTAGATTGGTTATCTGAGTATTTATAGACATAATCACTACTTGGAAGATTTTTTTGTTTACATTTTACGGTCACACACATTTTAATTTCTATTGTCTAAGTACTCCAGATCTGACATACCATCCGTTCAGCCAACAAATCTTGGCAGTCTTTTACCATCATTAGGGCATGGGGTAGGACCAGTATATGACTGCACCCTACTACGGGAATATGGACGCTCCCGCCTTCCAGAGTCTGGGGTAGTATATTTGGCAAGTGCTAGCAACCCACAGCCACCCATGTTAGGGTTACAACATATTTCATACCCAGCTATGGGCCAAATAGCAAGCTGCTGCCTTGCAGTGAGGCCCAGGAAGGTCTAAGGCTAAGGGACCAGCCCTGAAAGAAAAGGAAGTCTGAAATTGCGCTCTCAGTACACTACAGCAAACGACAAAACAAGATATACCATCATCCACCGTTTCCGACACGTTACTGTGAGGACCTAGATTGGCTATCTGTGTAGTTATAGACATAATAATCACTACTTGGAAAATCTTTTTTTGTTTACATTTTACGGTCGCATATTTTATTTTCTACTGTCTAAGTACTCAGGATCTGACATACCATCCGTTCAGGCAACAAATCTAGTAGGTCTTTTACCATGTCCACAGTTCCCGGCACGTTACTGTGAGGACCTAGATTGGTTATCTGAGTATTTATAGACATAATCACTACTTGGAAGATTTTTTTGTTTACATTTTACGGTCACACATTTTAATTTCTATTGTCTAAGTACTCCAGATCTGACATACCATCCGTTCAGCCAACAAATCTTGGCAGTCTTTTACCATCATTAGGGCATGGGGTAGGACCAGTATATGACTGCACCCTACTACGGGAATATGGACGCTCCCGCCTTCCAGAGTCTGGGGTAGTATATTTGGCAAGTGCTAGCAACCCACAGCCACCCATGTTAGGGTTACAACATATTTCATACCCAGCTATGGGCCAAATAGCAAGCTGCTGCCTTGCAGTGAGGCCCAGGAAGGTCTAAGGCTAAGGGACCAGCCCTGAAAGAAAAGGAAGTCTGAAATTGCGCTCTCAGTACACTACAGCAAACGACAAAACAAGATATACCATCATCCACCGTTTCCGACACGTTACTGTGAGGACCTAGATTGGCTATCTGTGTAGTTATAGACATAATAATCACTACTTGGAAAATCTTTTTTTGTTTACATATTACGGTCACATATTTTATTTTCTACTGTCTAAGTACTCAGGATCTGACATACCATCCGTTCAGGCAACAAATCTAGTCGGTCTTTTACCATGTCCACAGTTCCCGGCACGTTACTGTGAGGACCTAGATTGGTTGTCTGAGTATTTATAGACATAATCACTACTTGGAAGATTTTTTTGTTTACATTTTACGGTCACACATTTTAATTTCTATTGTCTAAGTACTCCAGATCTGACATACCATCCGTTCAGCCAACAAATCTTGGCAGTCTTTTACCATCATTAGGGCATGGGGTAGGACCAGTATATGACTGCACCCTACTACGGGAATATGGACGCTCCCGCCTTCCAGAGTCTGGGGTAGTATATTTGGCAAGTGCTAGCAACCCACAGCCACCCATGTTAGGGTTACAACATATTTCATACCCAGCTATGGGTCAAATAGCAAGCTGCTGCCTTGCAGTGAGGCCCAGGAAGGTCTAAGGCTAAGGGACCAGCCCTGGAAGAAAAGGAAGTCTGAAATTGCGCTCTCAGTACACTACAGCAAACGACAAAACAAGATATACCATCATCCACCGTTTCCGACACGTTACTGTGAGGACCTAGATTGGCTATCTGTGTAGTTATAGACATAATAATCACTACTTGGAAAATCTTTTTTTGTTTACATTTTACGGTCGCATATTTTATTTTCTACTGTCTAAGTACTCAGGATCTGATATACCATCCGTTCAGGCAACAAATCTAGTAGGTCTTTTACCATGTCCACAGTTCCCGGCACGTTACTGTGAGGACCTAGATTGGTTATCTGAGTATTTATAGACATAATCACTACTTGGAAGATTTTTTTGTTTACATTTTACGGTCACACATTTTAATTTCTATTGTCTAAGTACTCCAGATCTGACATACCATCCGTTCAGCCAACAAATCTTGGCAGTCTTTTACCATCATTAGGGCATGGGGTAGGACCAGTATATGACTGCACCCTACTACGGGAATATGGACGCTCCCGCCTTCCAGAGTCTGGGGTAGTATATTTGGCAAGTGCTAGCAACCCCGCAGCCACCCATGTTAGGGTTACAACATATTTCATACCCAGCTATGGGTCAAATAGCAAGCTGCTGCCTTGCAGTGAGGCCCAGGAAGGTCTAAGGCTAAGGGACCAGCCCTGAAAGAAAAGGAAGTCTGAAATTGCGCTCTCAGTACACTACTGCAGCAAACGACAAAACAAGATATACCATCATCCACCGTTTCCGACACGTTACTGTGAGGACCTAGATTGGCTATCTGTGTAGTTATAGACATAATAATCACTACTTGGAAAATCTTTTTTTGTTTACATTTTACGGTCGCATATTTTATTTTCTACTGTCTAAGTACTCAGGATCTGACATACCATCCGTTCAGGCAACAAATCTAGTAGGTCTTTTACCATGTCCACAGTTCCCGGCACGTTACTGTGAGGACCTAGATTGGTTATCTGAGTATTTATAGACATAATCACTACTTGGAAGATTTTTTTGTTTACATTTTACGGTCACACATTTTAATTTCTATTGTCTAAGTACTCCAGACCTGACATACCATCCGTTCAGCCAACAAATCTTCGCAGTCTTTTACCATCATTAGGGCATGGGGTAGGACCAGTATATGACTGCACCCTACTACGGGAAAATGGACGCTCCCGCCTTCCAGAGTCTCGGGTAGTATATTTGGCAAGTGCTAGCAACCCACAGCCACCCATGTTAGGGTTACAACATATTTCATACCCAGCTATGGGTCAAATAGCAAGCTGCTGCCTTGAAGTGAGGCCCAGGAAGGTCTAAGGCTAAGGGACCAGCCCTGAAAGAAAAGGAAGTCTGAAATTGCGCTCTCAGTACACTACAGCAAACGACAAAACAAGATATGCCATCATCCACCGTTTCCGACACGTTACTGTGAGGACCTAGATTGGCTATCTGTGTAGTTATAGACATAATAATCACTACTTGGAAAATCTTTTTTTTGTTTACATTTTACGGTCACATATTTTATTTTCTACTGTCTAAGTACTCAGGATCTGACATACCATCCGTTCAGGCAACAAATCTAGAAGGTCTTTTACCATGTCCACAGTTCCCGGCACGTTACTGTGAGGACCCAGATTGGTTATCTGAGTATTTATACACATAATCACTACTTGGAAGATTTTTTTGTTTACATTTTACGGTCACACATTTTAATTTCTATGGTCTAAGTACTCCAGATCTGACATACCATCCGTTCAGCCAACAAATCTTGGCAGTCTTTTACCATCATTAGGGCATGGGGTAGGACCAGTATATGACTGCACCCTACTACGGGAATATGGACGCTCCCGCCTTCCAGAGTCTGGGGTAGTATATTTGGCAAGTGCTAGCAACCCACAGCCACCCATGTTAGGGTTACAAGATATTTCATACCCAGCTATGGTCAAATAGCAAGCTGCTGCCTTGCAGTGAGGCCCAGGAAGGTCTAAGGCTAAGGGACCAGCCCTGAAAGAAAAGGAAGTCTGAAATTGCGCTCTCAGTACACTACAGCAAACGACAAAACAAGATATACCATCATCCACCGTTTCCGACACGTTACTGTGAGGACCTAGATTGGCTATCTGTGTAGTTATAGACATAATAATCACTACTTGGAAAATCTTTTTTTTGTTTACATTTTACAGTCACATATTTTATTTTCTACTGTCTAAGTACTCAGGATCTGACATACCATCCGTTCAGGCAACAAATCTAGTAGGTTTTTTACCATGTCCACAGTTCCCGGCACGTTACTGTGAGGACCTAGATTGGTTATCTGAGTATTTATAGACATAATCACTACTTGGAAGATTTTTTTGTTTACATTTTACGGTCACACATTTTAATTTCTATTGTCTAAGTACTCCAGATCTGACATACCATCCGTTCAGCCAACAAATCTTGGCAGTCTTTTACCATCATTAGGGCATGGGGTAGGACCAGTATATGACTGCACCCTACTACGGGAAAATGGACGCTTCCGCCTTCCAGAGTCTGGGGTAGTATATTTGGCAAGTGCTAGCAACCCACAGCCACCCATGTTAGGGTTACAACATATTTTATACCCAGCTATGGGTCAAATAGCAAGCTGCTGCCTTGCAGTGAGGCCCAGGAAGGTCTAAGGCTAAGGGACCAGCCCTGAAAGAAAAGGAAGTCTGAAATTGCGCTCTCAGTACACTACAGCAAACGACAAAACAAGATATACCATCATCCACCGTTTCCGACACGTTACTGTGAGGACCTAGATTGGCTATCTGTGTAGTTATAGACATAATAATCACTACTTGGAAAATCTTTTTTTTGTTTACATTTTACGGTCACATATTTTATTTTCTACTGTCTAAGTACTCAGGATCTGACATACCATCCGTTCAGGCAACAAATCTAGTAGGTCTTTTACCATGTCCACAGTTCCCGGCACGTTACTGTGAGGACCTAGATTGGTTATCTGAGTATTTATAGACATAATCACTACTTGGAAGATTTTTTTGTTTACATTTTACGGTCACACATTTTAATTTCTATTGTCTAAGTACTCCAGATCTGACATACCATCCGTTCAGCCAACAAATCTTGGCAGTCTTTTACCATCATTAGGGCATGGGGTAGGACCAGTATATGACTGCACCCTACTACGGGAATATGGACGCTCCCGCCTTCCAGAGTCTGGGGTAGTATATTTGGCAAGTGCTAGCAACCCACAGCCACCCATGTTAGGGTTACAACATATTTCATACCCAGCTATGGTCAAATAGCAAGCTGCTGCCTTGCAGTGAGGCCCAGAGGAAGGTCTAAGGCTAAGGGACCAGCCCTGAAAGAAAAGGAAGTCTGAAATTGCGCTCTCAGTACACTACAGCAAACGACAAAACAAGATATACCATCATCCACCGTTTCCGACACGTTACTGTGAGGACCTAGATTGGCTATCTGTGTAGTTATAGACATAATAATCACTACTTGGAAAATCTTTTTTTTGTTTACATTTTACAGTCACATATTTTATTTTCTACTGTCTAAGTACTCAGGATCTGACATACCATCCGTTCAGGCAACAAATCTAGTAGGTTTTTTACCATGTCCACAGTTCCCGGCACGTTACTGTGAGGACCTAGATTGGTTATCTGAGTATTTATAGACATAATCACTACTTGGAAGATTTTTTTGTTTACATTTTACGGTCACACATTTTAATTTCTATTGTCTAAGTACTCCAGATCTGACATACCATCCGTTCAGCCAACAAATCTTGGCAGTCTTTTACCATCATTAGCGCATGGGGTAGGACCAGTATATGACTGCACCCTACTACGGGAATATGGACGCTCCCGCCTTCCAGAGTCTGGGGTAGTATATTTGGCAAGGGCTAGCAACCCACAGCCACCCATGTTAGGGTTACAACATATTTTATACCCAGCTATGGGTCAAATAGCAAGCTGCTGCCTTGCAGTGAGGCCCAGGAAGGTCTAAGGCTAAGGGACCAGCCCTGAAAGAAAAGGAAGTCTGAAATTGCGCTCTCAGTACACTACAGCAAACGACAAAACAAGATATACCATCATCCACCGTTTCCGACACGTTACTGTGAGGACCTAGATTGGCTATCTGTGTAGTTATAGACATAATAATCACTACTTGGAAAATCTTTTTTTTGTTTACATTTTACGGTCACATATTTTATTTTCTACTGTCTAAGTACTCAGGATCTGACATACCATCCGTTCAGGCAACAAATCTAGTAGGTCTTTTACCATGTCCACAGTTCCCGGCACGTTACTGTGAGGACCTAGATTGGTTATCTGAGTATTTATAGACATAATCACTACTTGGAAGATTTTTTTGTTTACATTTTACGGTCACACATTTTAATTTCTATTGTCTAAGTACTCCAGATCTGACATACCATCCGTTCAGCCAACAAATCTTGGCAGTCTTTTACCATCATTAGGGCATGGGGTAGGACCAGTATATGACTGCACCCTACTACGGGAATATGGACGCTCCCGCCTTCCAGAGTCTGGGGTAGTATATTTGGCAAGTGCTAGCAACCCACAGCCACCCATGTTAGGGTTACAACATATTTCATACCCAGCTATGGTCAAATAGCAAGCTGCTGCCTTGCAGTGAGGCCCAGGAAGGTCTAAGGCTAAGGGACCAGCCCTGAAAGAAAAGGAAGTCTGAAATTGCGCTCTCAGTACACTACAGCAAACGACAAAACAAGATATACCATCATCCACCGTTTCCGACACGTTACTGTGAGGACCTAGATTGGCTATCTGTGTAGTTATAGACATAATAATCACTACTTGGAAAATCTTTTTTTTGTTTACATTTTACAGTCACATATTTTATTTTCTACTGTCTAAGTACTCAGGATCTGACATACCATCCGTTCAGGCAACAAATCTAGTAGGTTTTTTACCATGTCCACAGTTCCCGGCACGTTACTGTGAGGACCTAGATTGGTTATCTGAGTATTTATAGACATAATCACTACTTGGAAGATTTTTTTGTTTACATTTTACGGTCACACATTTTAATTTCTATTGTCTAAGTACTCCAGATCTGACATACCATCCGTTCAGCCAACAAATCTTGGCAGTCTTTTACCATCATTAGCGCATGGGGTAGGACCAGTATATGACTGCACCCTACTACGGGAATATGGACGCTCCCGCCTTCCAGAGTCTGGGGTAGTATATTTGGCAAGGGCTAGCAACCCACAGCCACCCATGTTAGGGTTAAAACATATTTCATACCCAGCTATGGGTCAAATAGCAAGCTGCTGCCTTGCAGTGAGGCCCAGGAAGGTCTAAGGCTAAGGGACCAGCCCTGAAAGAAAAGGAAGTCTGAAATTGCGCTCTCAGTACACTACAGCAAACGACAAAACAAGATATACCATCATCCACCGTTTCCGACACGTTACTGTGAGGACCTAGATTGGCTATCTGTGTAGTTATAGACATAATAATCACTACTTGGAAAATCTTTTTTTGTTTACATTTTACGGTCGCATATTTTATTTTCTACTGTCTAAGTACTCAGGATCTGACATACCATCCGTTCAGGCAACAAATCTAGTAGGTCTTTTACCATGTCCACAGTTCCCGGCACGTTACTGTGAGGACCTAGATTGGTTATCTGAGTATTTATAGACATAATCACTACTTGGAAGATTTTTTTGTTTACATTTTACGGTCACACATTTTAATTTCTATTGTCTAAGTACTCCAGATCTGACATACCATCCGTTGAGCCAACAAATCTTGGCAGTCTTTTACCATCATTAGGGCATGGGGTAGGACCAGTATATGACTGCACCCTACTACGGGAATATGGACGCTCCCGCCTTCCAGAGTCTGGGGTAGTATATTTGGCAAGTGCTAGCAACCCACAGCCACCCATGTTAGGGTTACAACATATTTCATACCCAGCTATGGGTCAAATAGCAAGCTGCTGCCTTGCAGTGAGGCCCAGGAAGGTCTAAGGCTAAGTGACCAGCCCTGAAAGACAAGGAAGTCTGAAATTGCGCTCTCAGTACATACAGCAAACGACAAAACAAGATATACCATCATCCACCGTTTCCGACACGTTACTGTGAGGACCTAGATTGGCTATCTGTGTAGTTATAGACATAATAATCATTACTTGGAAAATCTTTTTTTGTTTACATTTTACGGT
This sequence comes from Paragorgia papillata, assembly GCA_035771165.1. Classification (NCBI taxonomy): domain Eukaryota; kingdom Metazoa; phylum Cnidaria; class Anthozoa; order Scleralcyonacea; family Coralliidae; genus Paragorgia; species Paragorgia papillata. The sequence goes on from JAWNZC010000337.1 coordinate 3,345,997, forward strand.
CACATATTTTATTTTCTACTGTCTAAGTACTCAGGATCTGACATACCATCCGTTCAGGCAACAAATCTAGTCGGTCTTTTACCATGTCCACAGTTCCCGGCACGTTACTGTGAGGACCTAGATTGGTTATCTGAGTATTTATAGACATAATCACTACTTGGAAGATTTTTTTGTTTACATTTTACAGTCACACATTTTAATTTCTATTGTCTAAGTACTCCAGATCTGACATACCATCCGTTCAGCCAACAAATCTTGGCAGCCTTTTACCATCATTAGGGCATGGGGTAGGACCAGTATATGACTGCACCCTACTACGGGAATATGGACGCTCCCGCCTTCCAGAGTCTGGGGTAGTATATTTGGCAAGTGCTAGCAACCCACAGCCACCCATGTTAGGGTTACAACATATTTCATACCCAGCTATGGGTCAAATAGCAAGCTGCTGCCTTGCAGTGAGGCCCAGGAAGGTCTAAGGCTAAGGGACCAGCCCTGAAAGACAAGGAAGTCTGAAATTTCGCTCTCAGTACACTACAGCAAACGACAAAACAAGATATACCATCATCCACCGTTTCCGACACGTTATAGTGAGGACCTAGATTGGCTATCTGTGTAGTTATAGACATAATAATCATTACTTGGAAAATCTTTTTTTGTTTACATTTTACGGTCACATATTTTATTTTCTACTGTCTAAGTACTCAGGATCTGACATACCATCCGTTCAGGCAACAAATCTAGTAGGTCTTTTACCATGTCCACAGTTCCCGGCACGTTACTGTGAGGACCTAGATTGGTTATCTGAGTATTTATAGACATAATCACTACTTGGAAGATTTTTTTGTTTACATTTTACGGTCACACATTTCAATTTCTATTGTCTAAGTACTCCAGATCTGACATACCATCCGTTCAGCCAACAAACCTTGGCAGTCTTTTACCATCATTAGGGCATGGGGTAGGACCAGTATATGACTGCACCCTACTACGGGAATATGGACGCTCCCGCCTTCCAGAGTCTGGGGTAGTATATTTGGCAAGTGCTAGCAACCCACAGCCACCCATGTTAGGGTTACAACATATTTCATACTCAGCTATGGGTCAAATAGCAAGCTGCTGCCTTGCAGTGAGGCCCAGGAAGGTCTAAGGCTAAGGGACCAGCCCTGAAAGAAAAGGAAGTCTGAAATTGCGCTCTCAGTACACTACAGCAAACGACAAAACAAGATATACCATCATCCACAGTTTCCGACACGTTACTGTGAGGACCTAGATTGGCTATCTGTGTAGTTATAGACATAATAATCACTACTTGGAAAATATTTTTTTGTTTACATTTTACGGTCACATATTTTATTTTCTACTGTCTAAGTACTCAGGATCTGACATACCATCCGTTCAGGCAACAAATCTATTAGGTCTTTTACCATGTCCACAGTTCCCGGCACGTTACTGTGAGGACCTAGATTGGTTATCTGAGTATTTATAGACATAATCATTACTTGGAAGATTTTTTTGTTTACATTTTACGGTCACACATTTTAATTTCTATTGTCTAAGTACTCCAGATCTGACATACCATCCGTTCAGCCAACAAATCTTGGCAGTCTTTTACCATCATTAGGGCATGGGGTAGGACCAGTATATGACTGCACCCTACTACGGGAATATGGACGCTCCCGCCTTCCAGAGTCTGGGGTAGTATATTTGGCAAGTGCTAGCAACCCACAGCCACCCATGCTAGGGTTACAACATATTTCATACCCAACTATGGGTCAAATAGCAAGCTGCTGCCTTGCAGTGAGGCCCAGGAAGGTCTAAGGCTAAGGGACCAGCCCTGAAAGAAAAGGAAGTCTGAAATTGCGCTATCAGTACACTACTGCAGCAAACGACAAAACAAGATATACCATCATCCACTGTTTCCGACACGTTACTGTGAGGACCTAGATTGGCTATCTGTGTAGTTATAGACATAATAATCACTACTTGGAAAATCTTTTTTAGTTTACATTTTACGGTCGCGTATTTTATTTTCTACTGTCTAAGTACTCAGGATCTGACATACCATCCGTTCAGGCAACAAATCTAGTAGGTCTTTTACCATGTCCACAGTTCCCGGCACGTTACTGTGAGGACCTAGATTGGTTATCTGAGTATTTATAGACATAATCACTACTTGGAAGATTTTTTTGTTTACATTTTACGGTCACACATTTTAATTTCTATTGTCTAAATACTCCAGATCTGACATACCATCCGTTCAGCCAACAAATCTTGGCAGCCTTTTACCATCATTAGGGCATGGGGTAGGACCAGTATATGACTGCACCCTACTACGGGAATATGGACGCTCCCGCCTTCCAGAGTCTGGGGTAGTATATTTGGCAAGTGCTAGCAACCCACAGCCACCCATGTTAGGGTTACAACATATTTCATACCCAGCTATGGGTCAAATAGCAAGCTGCTGCCTTACAGTGAGGCCCAGGAAGGTCTAAGGCTAAGGGACCAGCCCTGAAAGAAAAGGAAGTCTGAAATTGCGCTCTCAGTACACTACAGCAAACGACAAAACAAGATATACCATCATCCACAGTTTCCGACACGTTACTGTGAGGACCTAGATTGGCTATCTGTGTAGCTATAGACATAATAATCACTACTTGGAAAATCTTTTTTTAGTTTCCATTTTACGGTCACATATTTTATTTTCTACTGTCTAAGTACTCAGGATCTGACATACCATCCGTTCAGGCAACAAATCTATTAGGTCTTTTACCATGTCCACAGTTCCCGGCACGTTACTGTGAGGACCTAGATTGGTTATCTGAGTATTTATAGACATAATCACTACTTGGAAGATTTTTTTGTTTACATTTTACGGTCACACATTTTAATTTCTATTGTCTAAGTACTCCAGATCTGACATACCATCCGTTCAGCCAACAAATCTTGGCAGTCTTTTACCATCATTAGGGCATGGGTACGAGGAGTATGTGACTGCACCCTACTACGGGAATATGGACGCTCCTGCTTTCCAGAGTCTGGGGTAGTATATTTGGCAAGTGCTAGCAACCCCCAGCCATCCATGTTAGGGTTACAACATATTTCATACCCAGCTATGGGTCAAATAGTAAGCTGCTGCCTTGCAGTGAGGCCCAGGAAGGTCTAAGGCTAAGGGACCAGCCCTGAAAGAAAAGGAAGTCTGAAATTGCGCTCTCAGTACACTACAGCAAACGACAAAACAAGATATACCATCATCCACAGTTTCCGACACGTTACTGTGAGGACCTAGATTGGCTATCTGTGTAGTTATAGACATAATAATCACTACTTGGAAAATCTTTTTTTGTTTACATTTTACGGTCACATATTTTATTTTCTACTGTCTAAGTACTCAGGATCTGACATACCATCCGTTCAGGCAACAAACCCAGTAGGTCTTTTACCATGTCTACAGTTCCAGGCACGTTACTGTGAGGACCTAGATTGGTTATCTGAGTATTTATAGACATAATCACTACTTGGAAGATTTTTTTGTTTACATTTTACGGTCACACATTTTAATTTCTACTGTCTAAGTACTCTAGATCTGACATACCATCCGTTCAGCCAACAAATCTTGGCAGTCTTTTACCATCATTAGGGCATGGGGTAGGACCAGTATATGACTGCACCCTACTACGGGAATATGGACGCTCCCGCCTTCCAGAGTCTGGGGTAGTATATTTGGCAAGTGCTAGCAACCCCGCAGCCACCCATGTTAGGGTTACAACATATTTCATACCCAGCTATGGGTCAAATAGCAAGCTGCTGCCTTGCAGTGAGGCCCAGGAAGGTCTAAGGCTAAGGGACCAGCCCTGAAAGAAAAGGAAGTCTGAGGAAATTGCGCTCTCAGTACACTACAGCAAACGACAAAACAAGATATACCATCATCCACAGTTTCCGACACGTTACTGTGAGGACCTAGATTGGCTATCTGTGTAGTTATAGACATAATAATCACTACTTGGAAAATCTTTTTTTATTTACATTTTACGGTCACATATTTTATTTTCCACTGTCTAAATACTCTGGATCTGACATACCATCCGTTCAGGCAACAAATCTAGTCGGTCTTTTACCATGTCCACAGTTCCCGGCACGTTACTGTGAGGACCTAGATTGGTTATCTGAGTATTTATAGACATAATCACTACTTGGAAGATTTTTTTGTTTACATTTTACGGTCACACATTTTAATTTCTATTGTCTAAGTACTCCAGATCTGACATACCATCCGTTCAGCCAACAAATCTTGGCAGCCTTTTACCATCATTAGGGCATGGGGTAGGACCAGTATATGACTGCACCCTACTACGGGAAAATGGACGCTCCCGCCTTCCAGAGTCTGGGGTAGTATATTTGGCAAGTGCTAGCAACCCACAGCCACCCATGTTAGGGTTACAACATATTTCATACCCAGCTATGGGTCAAATAGCAAGCTGCTGCCTTACAGTGAGGCCCAGGAAGGTCTAAGGCTAAGGGACCAGCCCTGAAAGAAAAGGAAGTCTGAGGAAATTGCGCTCTCAGTACACTACAGCAAACGACAAAACAAGATATACCATCATCCACAGTTTCCGACACGTTACTGTGAGGACCTAGATTGGCTATCTGTGTATTTAAAGACATAATAATCACTACTTGGAAATTTTTTTTTTGTTTACAATTTACGGTCACATATTTTATTTTCTACTGTCTAAGTACTCTGGATCTGACATACCATCCGTTCAGGCAACAAATCTATTAGGTCTTTTACCATGTCCACAGTTCCCGGCACGTTACTGTGAGGACCTAGATTGGTTATCTGAGTATTTATAGACATAATCACTACTTGGAAGATTTTTTTGTTTACATTTTACGGTCACACATTTTAATTTCTACTGTCTAAGTACTCCAGATCTGACATATACCATCCGTTCAGCCAACAAATCTTGGCAGTCTTTTACCATCATTAGGGCATGGGGTAGGACCAGTATATGACTGCACCCTACTACGGGAATATGGACGCTCCCGCCTTCCAGAGTCTGGGGTAGTATATTTGGCAAGTGCTAGCAACCCCGCAGCCACCCATGTTAGGGTTACAACATATTTCATACCCAGCTATGGGTCAAATAGCAAGCTGCTGCCTTGCAGTGAGGCCCAGGAAGGTCTAAGGCTAAGGGACCAGCCCTGAAAGAAAAGGAAGTCTGAGGAAATTGCGCTCTCAGTACACTACAGCAAACGACAAAACAAGATATACCATCATCCACAGTTTCCGACACGTTACTGTGAGGACCTAGATTGGCTATCTGTGTATTTAAAGACATAATAATCACTACTTGGAAAATTTTTTTTTGTTTACATTTTACGGTCACATATTTTATTTTCCACTGTCTAAATACTCTGGATCTGACATACCATCCGTTCAGGCAACAAATCTAGTCGGTCTTTTACCATGTCCACAGTTCCCGGCACGTTACTGTGAGGACCTAGATTGGTTATCTGAGTATTTATAGACATAATCACTACTTGGAAGATTTTTTTGTTTACATTTTACGGTCACACATTTTAATTTCTATTGTCTAAGTACTCCAGATCTGACATACCATCCGTTCAGCCAACAAATCTTGGCAGCCTTTTACCATCATTAGGGCATGGGGTAGGACCAGTATATGACTGCACCCTACTACGGGAAAATGGACGCTCCCGCCTTCCAGAGTCTGGGGTAGTATATTTGGCAAGTGCTAGCAACCCACAGCCACCCATGTTAGGGTTACAACATATTTCATACCCAGCTATGGGTCAAATAGCAAGCTGCTGCCTTACAGTGAGGCCCAGGAAGGTCTAAGGCTAAGGGACCAGCCCTGAAAGAAAAGGAAGTCTGAGGAAATTGCGCTCTCAGTACACTACAGCAAACGACAAAACAAGATATACCATCATCCACAGTTTCCGACACGTTACTGTGAGGACCTAGATTGGCTATCTGTGTATTTAAAGATATAATAATTACTACTTGGAAATTTTTTTTTTGTTTACAATTTACGGTCACATATTTTATTTTCTACTGTCTAAATACTCTGGATCTGACATACCATCCGTTCAGGCAACAAATCTATTAGGTCTTTTACCATGTCCACAGTTCCCGGCACGTTACTGTGAGGACCTAGATTGGTTATCTGAGTATTTATAGACATAATCACTACTTGGAAGATTTTTTTGTTTACATTTTACGGTCACACATTTTAATTTCTATTGTCTAAGTACTCCAGATCTGACATATACCATCCGTTCAGCCAACAAATCTTGGCAGTCTTTTACCATCATTAGGGCATGGGGTAGGACCAGTATATGACTGCACCCTACTACGGGAATATGGACGCTCCCGCCTTCCAGAGTCTGGGGTAGTATATTTGGCAAGTGCTAGCAACCCACAGCCACCCATGTTAGGGTTACAACATATTTCATACCCAGCTATGGGTCAAATAGCAACCTGCTGCCTTGCAGTGAGGCCCAGGAAGGTCTAAGGCTAAGTGACCAGCCCTGAAAGAAAAGGAAGTCTGAAATTGCGCTCTCAGTACACTACAGCAAACGACAAAACAAGATATACCATCATCCACCGTTTCCGACACGTTACTGTGAGGACCTAGATTGCTATCTGTGTAGTTATAGACATAATAATCACTACTTGGAAAATCTTTTTTTGTTTACATTTTACGGTCGCATATTTTATTTTCTACTGTCTAAGTACTCAGGATCTGACATACCATCCGTTCAGGCAACAAATCTAGTAGGTCTTTTACCATGTCCACAGTTCCCGGCACGTTACTGTGAGGACCTAGATTGGTCATCTGAGTATTTATAGACATAATCACTACTTGGAAGATTTTTTTGTTTACATTTTACGGTCACACATTTTAATTTCTATTGTCTAAGTACTCCAGATCTGACATACCATCCGTTCAGCCAACAAATCTTGGCAGTCTTTTACCATCATTAGGGCATGGGTACGAGGAGTATGTGACTGCACCCTACTACGGGAATATGGACGCTCCCGCTTTCCAGAGTCTGGGGTAGTATATTTGGCAAGTGCTAGCAACCCCCAGCCATCCATGTTAGGGTTACAACATATTTCATACCCAGCTATGGGTCAAATAGTAAGCTGCTGCCTTGCAGTGAGGCCCAGGAAGGTCTAAGGCTAAGGGACCAGCCCTGAAAGAAAAGGAAGTCTGAAATTGCGCTCTCAGTACATTACAGCAAACGACAAAACAAGATATACCATCATCCACAGTTTCCGACACGTTACTGTGAGGACCTAGATTGGCTATCTGTGTAGTTATAGACATAATAATCACTACTTGGAAAATCTTTTTTTGTTTACATTTTACGGTCACATATTTTATTTTCTACTGTCTAAGTACTCAGGATCTGACATACCATCCGTTCAGGCAACAAACCCAGTAGGTCTTTTACCATGTCCACAGTTCCAGGCACGTTACTGTGAGGACCTAGATTGGTTATCTGAGTATTTATAGACATAATCACTACTTGGAAGATTTTTTTGTTTACATTTTACGGTCACACATTTTAATTTCTACTGTCTAAGTACTCTAGATCTGACATACCATCCGTTCAGCCAACAAATCTTGGCAGTCTTTTACCATCATTAGGGCATGAGGTAGGACCAGTATATGACTGCACCCTACTACGGGAATATGGACGCTCCCGCCTTCCAGAGTCTGGGGTAGTATATTTGGCAAGTGCTAGCAACCCCGCAGCCACCCATGTTAGGGTTACAACATATTTCATACCCAGCTATGGGTCAAATAGCAAGCTGCTGCCTTGCAGTGAGGCCCAGGAAGGTCTAAGGCTAAGGGACCAGCCCTGAAAGAAAAGGAAGTCTGAGGAAATTGCGCTCTCAGTACACTACAGCAAACGACAAAACAAGATATACCATCATCCACAGTTTCCGACACGTTACTGTGAGGACCTAGATTGGCTATCTGTGTATTTAAAGATATAATAATTACTACTTGGAAATTTTTTTTTTGTTTACAATTTACGGTCACATATTTTATTTTCTACTGTCTAAATACTCTGGATCTGACATACCATCCGTTCAGGCAACAAATCTAGTCGGTCTTTTACCATGTCCACAGTTCCCGGCACGTTACTGTGAGGACCTAGATTGGTTATCTGAGTATTTATAGACATAATCACTACTTGGAAGATTTTTTTGTTTACATTTTACGGTCACACATTTTAATTTCTATTGTCTAAGTACTCCAGATCTGACATACCATCCGCTCAGCCAACAAATCTTGGGAGTCTTTTACCATCATTAGGGCATGGGGTAGGACCAGTATATGCATGACTGCACCCTACTACGGGAATATGGACGCTCCCGCCTTCCAGAGTCTGGGGTAGTATATTTGGCAAGTGCTAGCAACCCACAGCCACCCATGTTAGGGTTACAACATATTTCATACCCAGCTATGGGTCAAATAGCAAGCTGCTGCCTTGCAGTGAGGCCCAGGAAGGTCTAAGGCTAAGGGACCAGCCCTGAAAGAAAAGGAAGTCTGAGGAAATTGCGCTCTCAGTACACTACAGCAAACGACAAAACAAGATATACCATCATCCACAGTTTCCGACACGTTACTGTGAGGACCTAGATTGGCTATCTGTGTAGTTATAGACATAATAATCACTACTTGGAAAATCTTTTTTTGTTTACATTTTACGGTCACATATTTTATTTTCTACTGTCTAAATACTCTGGATCTGACATTCCATGCATCCGTTCAGGCAACAAATCGAGTAGGTCTTTTACCATGTCCACAGTTCCCGGCACGTTACTGTGAGGACCTAGATTGGTTATCTGAGTATTTATAGACATAATCACTACTTGGAAGATTTTTTTGTTTACATTTTACGGTCACACATTTTAAGTTCTACTGTCTAAGTACTCCAGATCTGACATACCATCCGTTCAGCCAACAAATCTTGGCAGTCTTTTACCATCATTAGGGCATGGGGTAGGACCAGTATATGACTGCACCCTTCTACGAGAATATGGACGCTCCCGCCTTCCAGAGTCTGGGGTAGTATATTTGGCAAGTGCTAGCAACCCCGCAGCCACCCATGTTAAGGTTACAACATATTTCAAACCCAGCTATATGGGTCAAATAGCAAGCTGCTGCCTTGCAGTGAGGCCCAGGAAGGTCTAAGGCTAAGGGACCAGCCCTGAAAGAAAAGGAAGTCTGAGGAAATTGCGCTCTCAGTACACAACAGCAAACGACAAAACAAGATAGTAACTATATCTTGTTTTACACGAACACTCTATTTTTCTGCATATCAAAGACCTGCGTTAATTATCTGAGTCGGTATTGATTTGAACTCAATTACTACATTTAGTTCATACTCTTTCCAGCAGAATATAATTTCGTTTATCAGCATACCTTACATCCAAATTCTATTGCTCAGTTGAAGCAACTCGTTTAGTTCTTCGAACGGCATTTCCTGGATTTTTGCTAAATGGAGTCAAAATAGTTATCGTCAGTATTTTTTACTTAGTTTACTTGTCACCAAAATGGTATGTTGTTTTTGTCTAAATACTCCAAATCTGACACTCCAGTTGTTGAGCGGCAGAAGTTGTTTCTATTAGCTTCTCCATGCACAGACCTGACTGTTTATTGAATACTGTACAGAACCAAATTAGTTATAAAATTAATTACTTTCTAACTCACGAGTAATTTTATTTACTAAATTTAGCCAGTGCAAAGCATAAATTCCTTTATCCAAGTACACTATTTGTGTAGATAATCTGGTTCTTTTATCATCCATTGCATACCTTTGACTGTAAAGGTTTGACTGTATAAAGGATCGTGCAGATGGGTAATGTGAGTATTAAAACGTGACTAGTGTTTGATGATGTTTTCACCTCTCTAATTTTCTCAAAAACACACACAAACTATTTACTTTTGTCTAATACCACCTTATCCTGCGAGTAGAGCTTGATTTTTCTTTGTGTGCTCAGCAAGAGGTAGCAAGAAAAATGAAGGCAATGCTTACAGTACCTTCTGGTATGTTAGCTAATCTGGTTAACTATCATCTAGTATTTCACGGTTTCGGGCATGTTGCTTTGTGGAATGTGATGAGTTATCTGAAGATGGTTTGCTGCAGTGGACCGTTCGTTATATTTAAACGTTCTGTCAGCAACGTCGGTTTAATAACCAATTTACTATTGTCTAAATTTATGCAAAAAAGGACTGGGTACAATCTATAAAATATTTTCTTTCGGCGTTTCTTAGCGGTTTTGACTTAAAATCAGTAATAAATTTCTACCGAATGAACTGACTCGGTCGACTCATTACCAGTTACGGGCCTGCAATATCTGTGATGATCTTTATCAGTTGCTTATTTTGTGTATAAGCTAGTGATGCATCCAGTTTGTGCCTCTGCTGCTTAGTACAAATATCAAAACTGACCGTTACCATGTATTTACTATAAAGAATGTAAATTAAAGAAATAAATATTATAGTTTGTTTTGCTATTTGTTTTGTCAAATTTGTTAACTAAAACTGGCATATATGTCATATGTACTATTCACAGAATGAGTGGCCGTTCTGTATCGGGGTATACAGACACGAGGCGAAGCCGACTGCCTGTATCCCGATACAGAACGGACAAGAAAGTCTAAAACGATTCGATTTGGTAAGTTCATTGGCGTAGTCATTTTTCTAAAAAAACGTTGTCTAAGTCGAGAAAATCAAAGCTATAAAAGTTTATGTAAATCAAGAAGAAAGAAACAAAGAAAACATGGGTTTAATGAGTGTATGTATATGTGATACAGATTCCTCTTGATTTACATAAACTTTAGCTTTGATTTTCTCGACTTAGACAACGTTTTTTTAGATGTCCTTTACAGAATTCGTGTCCGTTCTGTATCGGGATACAGGCACTCGACTTCGCCTCGTGTATGTATACCCCGATACAGAACGGCCACTCATTCTGTAAATAGTACATCTATATAAGTATATATATATATATATATATATATATATATATATATATATATATATATATATATATATATAATTAACAAATAGATTCCATTTTGCCGTTGTCTGTTCAGTTATAGATGCACAGATGACGTCACAACGTGGTAAGAACAAAAAAGTGGCCCACGAGACGCAGTCGAGTTCTTACCACGTTGTGACGTCTTCTGTGCATCTATAACTGAACAGACAACAAAAAAATGGAATCTATTTGTTTTATACAATAAAAATTTAAAAGGTTTTTATTGAAACTCTTGCCGGATTTTGGGGCATGAAGAAGGAAAGCAAGTCAGCTGACGTGATCTGACGTGACCATGTGTCTGTCCTCTAATAGATCATGGCCAACAACCAATGAAAACACACATAGCAACCAGGGTATTGTATAAATATATATATATACATATATTCAAACAAACAAAGTGTTGTTCGCGAAATGTCTAAAAGTGCTCAATACCGTAAAGATAGAGCGAATATACTAGAGAGCCGCCTGAAGATCGCCCAGCGTGAAACTGACAGTAGCGACCATCAACATTTGAGGTAAGCCCACTTATATAATATATATATATTTATACAATAACCAAAATGTTTTGCACGTTTTCATTGGTCGAGAGCCATGATCTATTACAGGACAGATGCACGGGTTTCGTCACACTTGTTCCTATTCTTGTGAACCAATGAAAATCGTCACTGCAATGTCACGAACCAATGATATTCCTCGTTTTGTACAGATCATGGATCACGTCAGATGGCGTGTTTCACCTTTTCCAAATTCGGCGGGAAAATTCAATGAACTCCTTATCAAACGTTTTTTCTTCTTTTTTTTATTGTATAAAACAAATAGATTCCATTTTTTCGTTGTCTGTTCAGTTATAGATGCACAGAGGACGTCACAACGTGGTAAGAGCATCAGTGACCCACTCGACTGCGTCTCGTGGGCCACTTTTTTGTTCTTACCACGTTGTGACGTCATCTGTGCATCTATAACTGAACAGACAACGGCAAAATTGAATCTATTTGTTAATTATATATATATATATATATATAGAAGGCCGTAGCCACCTGTACGGTTCGTCCGGTTTCGACCGGACCACTTCAAATATTTTCTTCTTATTTCCAAGCTAGTAATTTTATGGTTTATTGTATTAAGGTATTAAGGTTAGTGTTAGAGTTAGAGTATAAAAGTTACATATGAGGCCTTAATATAAGGCCTGGCCAAACGCTTTCAACATTTCATGCAACGTCGTTCAACATTGTTGAACGCATGTTGAACGAAAATTTGAACATGTTCAAATTTCGTTCAACATCATTCAACACCATTCAACAACGTTCAACATCATTCAACAGGGTGGCCAAACGCTTTCAACATGTTGAATCACGGTTGAATTCAACAATGTTGAACGATGTTGAATGAAATGTTGAAAGTGTTTGGCCAGGCCTTTATTCAGCCTTGCATGGCTATGTTATGAATAAAATTTTAAAAAAAAATCCTAACGTTCTGTGTGAATTTTAGAGGGGAAATTGAAATATTAATTGGAAATCACTTCTTATCGTCGTGTACAATAATGAAATAGACTTTAAAATTAGGGTTTGTTGCTGTATATAATATTAAATATTTTTTGTTAAAATTGCTCTCAAAATGCAAGAAATAACGTTTCCGCGAGGCTTAGAAAACAAAAAAAATTTCGGCGTTCGCGGCATTCTCAACCGGACCAGTTGGAAATTGGTGGCTACGGCCCTTATATATATTTAACAAATAGATTCTATTTGTTTTATACAATAAAAATTTAAAAGGTCTTTGTCGAAACTCTTGCCGGATTTTGGGGCATGAAGAAGGAAAAAAGCAGGTCAGCTGACGTGATCTGACGTGACCATGTGTCTGTCCTCTAATAGATCATGGCCAACAACCAATGAAAACACGCATAGCAACCAGGGTATTGTATAAATATATATATATATAATTTAATTCAAATTGAAGACGTTAAAAAGGTAATTTGTGTAGTGTTGAAATACGCGCCTTGAAACACGCCTATTCAGGATAATTCTGAATTCTAAAGGAATTGAAATCCAAACCCCACCCAAATTGTAAACCTAATCACAACCCCCCAGTGACTCTAAACCCAACCACAACCCCCCGGTCAGAAGCCTCGCCTCTCAGACCCCACCACTACACTCCTAACTGGATCATTAGTTACAGTACAGTATAACTAAAGCAAGCTTTTCATGATCAGTTTAACATGTCGCATCAGTCCACATGTGGGACAGAGAAGTCCCCTATAGCATTTACAATAATCCTGAATTCTAGTCTCTAGACACTTCAACAGTTCAGGAAAACCCGGAGTTCTAAGTAAGAGGACATGTTTGCCTTGCCTGGGGGGTACTCTGGCAATTTTTGGGTATGGGTGTGCCGCGCCGTGACCTCGAAATCTTGACCCTATCCCAGACCTAAACAGGCGATTTTCTATACGGCCCTATTTCAGACCAGTTTGCAGACAACACCGCTGCCAAACGTTTGCGCATGCGTGAATTTGAGTAAATATTGCAAGAGAAGTGGGAACTAGCCAGGGCAACAACCACCAGACAGTGAAGACTAAGTAAGACTCGACTATTCATTTGTATGGGTTTTAAAAATTGGGTAATGAAAATTACAAAGGGGTGCTCATTTCAGAATATTTTACAGTATTGATGAAGCCATGCACAAATATCCTACCTTTTCAGTGGTATGCTTATAATTTAAATTATTTGATTCTTGCACCAGTCCACGAGATTGGCACCAGTCTAAACATTTCAGTAGGATGTCGCGCATGCGCAAAACGTTTGGCAGCGGTGTTATTGCAGACCAAAATAGACAATTTATATACCCAACCAATCTCGTCCCCAGAGCCAAATTGCCCCGGCCGCGCGAGCCAATATAATGGCTCTGGGCAAATCGATTTCAGACACCCAAAAATCAATCTCGTCCCCAGAGCCAAATATGCCCGGCCGCGCGGGCAAGTTAAATGGCTCTGGGCAAATCGATTTCAGACACCCAAAAATCAATCTCGTCCCCAGAGCCAAATATGCCCGGCCGCGCGGGCAAGTTAAATGGCTCTGGGCAAATCGATTTCAGACACCCAAAAATTGGATAGGGGTATCTAGTACGTATTCCTTATAAGGAGGATGACCGCGCAAATCCCAGGCGCAAATATAGTGCTTTAACGAGCAAATAGAATATAATGAGGAGCAAATACCCGAGACGGTACGCGGTAGGAGTCTGGTTAGTAGGAGTTCCTCCTTGTGCGCAGAAATTTTCCCGGGATATTTTCGAAAACCCTTTCGATTCACTGGTTCGTTTACCCGCTCCTAAAGGTTCAAATTATTGTTATTTTTTAAACTATGATGAGAAAATAAGAATTACTAATGTCCGAAAATTGGGCGCATCCTTCCGTTGTAAAGCAAGGAGCGTGTGATATAAATCTTCTCCGCTGTGGACGGTCTGACTGTCCTACTTCAGGCTGCAATGGAAATCTCTTTCATTGTCAACTGTGCCCATTGTCCAGAGCAAGACCTTGCGAGATAAAGGACCATTTCAAGAATGTCCATTGGAATAATCGCATCGATTATGGAGGTTGGTTATTTTGCGTGAATATTTATGAACAATATCAAATCAGCATCATGAATATTTATGACTCGTAGTCGTGAACTGGCTGATACTGTAGGCAGCCTATTTGTTTATTATAGCGATCAAAACAAAAGTATTTTGCGAGTTTAATAACTCCGTGTTTTTCTCCCCATTAACAATAGGATTCAGTATTTTAAGATGCAAATTGGTGTGTACGTTTGCATCAAGTAGGGGACAGAGCAAAGAACTGAAGAACGTGACACACTACCATTGCTATGGTTGCTCAGGAGGATTTAAGCGTGAAAAGGAACTTCTGAGACATTTAAAAAGCAGTCACAGCCTGAACCTTGAAGTCAAGGAAGCCACACAGCCACAACAACAGCAGCAACAACAACAACAGGAGCAGCAACAACACCAGCAGCAGCATCAACAGCAGGATCTGCATCAACAACCGCAGCGACTGCAGCAGCAGCAGCAACTACAACAACAACAACAACAGCAGCACCAACAACATCAGAACCAACAACAACAACAACAACAACAACAGCAGCAACAACAACAGCAACAATGGCAACAACAACAACAACAACAACAACAGCAACAGCAACAACATCAACAACAACAACAGGTACAACAGCAACAGAAGCAACAACAGCAGCACTTGCCAATGAGTAGTGGTGATCACACAAGTCCCTTAACCCATGAGTTTTTGTTTGTTGATGAATCAAATGATTTTGTAACACAAACATTCACCTATAAACAGCCTGAGGCAAGATCATTACGTCAACAGCCTGCTAAAGTAAAGTGCCCTTATAAGGATTGTGGTAGAGAATTGCATCCAAATTCACTAAGTAGTCACATCCGTACACAGCATCAGTCTGTTAACAATCTGGAGATCAACCAAAATAGATGCCTAAATGGTGTTTGTGTTGATCATTCAAATGGGATTTACTTGGTGAGAAAACAGTGGCATGGTGCTGACCACCCAATTCACTGCCAGTTTATGGTTACTCCTCCAGCCTCTGTGCAATGCAGTTCACGTACATGTCAACAGTATGCTGAAACAGCTGTTAGAAGTGGACAATCTGACTTTTTATGTGAACATTTGCAATCTACTCGTTTCCTTAAACCTACTCACAATTCACTTCTTAAATCTGAAACATTGGAATTGATCACCAGCACTATTAAATGGTTGAAACCTGAGAGAAAAGCACAGGGTCTAGAATGGCAGCTAAAAGCATTGCAGGAAAATGTGCCATTTATTGTGCAGATGCCACAATCTTTCTCCAGTCGCTTTATTCATTTTTCTGTTTTTTCCAATGTTAAAGTAGATCATTACTGGTCATTTCAAAACAGGGTCATCGTAACTGTAGATACCAAGAATAAAAAGTTTACTTGCAAGTGTTGTTCAAGTAGAAGATCATGTTTGCACAAATGTGTTACAAAGTGGGCATTGGCTCAATGGCAACCATGGGTTATGGGATCATTGCCAACTCCTGCTGGTGATGTAGATGAGGAGGGATCAGCGCTAGAGATGCATCTTCCAGAGGAAGAAGAACCTGAGTATGTTGAGTCATTGGCATCCTCTAACAATCACTGTCCTTCTTATTATCCTCCTGTTGGTGAAACTGCTGTAAAACTATCAGAGTATATTTTTCAACACAAAAAAATTCCACCAGAGCTTCCTTTGTCAATTACAGTGGAGAAAGATAACTACTTGAAAAGGTTAGTTAATTTAATTTTGTTTACCAAAGCAATTGGATTTCATCTTCCAGTGAATGGGTAGAATATTCAGTACAAAGGTGTAGAGCTAATTAGTATTAATATATATAATTATAATATAATTGTATAATAATAATGTATTTAAGAAATTATCTAAATACTTAATTGTCATCACACAGCGTTTTATGCAACAATAACGCAATCATTCTGATATAACACGAGAACAATATATGTGTAATGACAATTAGCTGTATAAAGTTATTAGATAATTTCAAATGTACTGTACGTGCATGTATTATAATTATAGATTTACCATGCAATCTCTGCATAGTCACAAATCACATCAACACTAGCTGAAGCACTCTATACTGTCTCACAATCTCACATGCACTTTACACTCTGGTGAGCAGAGTGCATGAGTGCCAATTTATATAAGCCACACCCCTTTCCCCTTCCTCCACCCCCCAGGGAAAAAAAACAAAAACAACAACAGCAACAACAAAACTAGGAACTCCCTCCCCCGCAAAAAAAAAACAACCAGGAAACAACAAACAAAAAAACTAAAAAACTTTTATGAATAATTATACTGTAGCAATACTGGTCTAATAATTAAAATACCAAAATGAATATACACTGTGTCTGTACATGCAGTGTAGTATGCTTTGTGTAATTGCTAAAGAAATTAGTTTGCTCTTAAGACCCAGCCAGTTGTAAGCCCACTCAATAAATAAATAGGCCTATAAGCAGATTCTGTCATATAATTATGTATTATGCTTAGAATAATTATATTTATATAATTAATTATATTTACTTTATATAATTATACTTGGTAATAATACATTGTATTGTGTAATTCAAGGATCAATACGTCTGACCCATTAGTGAACAGTATGCTTACAGTACATTATAAATGGTAAATTCTTCAGTAATTAAGCCATCATGACTAAAATTAGCCTTCGGTTGAAGGTGGTACCTTCAAAATAAATTCCAGCTTATTGAAGAATTGACTATTTTTATATGAGCTGTTCACAACTTATTTAAGCTATTAGCTTATATTATTTGCAGCTTATTTTTTGCTATATACAGTACATGTACATGTAAAGACCCTAATGTAATTAATATGGGTTTATTTCATAATTACTGTAGTTATTGTCCAAATGAAACAACTTGCCATTACTGCTGTGGTAATCTAAGTGATCCAAAATGTGTCACCTCTGCTGCTAAGCTTCTAACTCTAAGTATGGCCAAAAATCGCCCCATTTTACAAGTGAAAGAAATATTTAACCAATTCAGCTGAAATTTGGATATCATACTTGTCTCAGGGATTTATGATGATGGTAAAAAAATCAGAACAAAATATTATGTTAGACAATGTGAACTAAACTCTGTCATGTGCAGTGAATATGCTACCCCACATAGGCAGTATGGCCAAAAATCGCCCAATTTTACAAGTGAAAGAAATATTTAACCAATTCAGCTGAAATTTGGATATCATACTTGTCTCAGGGATTTATGATGATGGTAAAAAAATCAGAACAAAATAAGATGTTAGACAATGTGAACTAAACTCTGTCATGTGTAGTGAATTTGCTACCTCACATATAGGCAATATGGCCAAAAATCGCCCCATTTTACTAGTGGAAGAAATATTTAACCAATTCAGCTGAAATTTGGACATCATACTTGTCTCAGGGATTTATGATGATGGTAAAAAAATCAGAACAAAATAAGATGTTAGACAATGTGAACTAAACTCTGTCATGTGTAGTGAATTTGCTACCTCACATATAGGCAATATGGCCAAAAATCGCCCCATTTTACTAGTGGAAGAAATATTTAACCAATTCAGCTGAAATTTGGACATCATACTTGTCTCAGGGATTTATGATGATGGTAAAAAAATCAGAACAAAATAAGATGTTAGACAATGTGAACTAAACTCTGTCATGTGCAGTGAATAATTGCTACCCCACATAGGCAGTATGGCCAAAAATCGCCCCATTTTACAAGTGAAAGAAATATTTAACCAATTCAGCTGAAATTTGGATATCACACTTGTCTCAGGGATTTATGATGATGGTAAAAAAATCAGAACAAAATAAGATGTTAGACAATGTGAACTAAACTCTGTCATGTGTAGTGAATTTGCTACCTCACATATAGGCAATATGGCCAAAAATCGCCCCATTTTACTAGTGGAAGAAATATTTAACCAATTCAGCTGAAATTTGGACATCATACTTGTCTCAGGGATTTATGATGATGGTAAAAAAATCAGAACAAAATATGATATTAGACAATGTGAACTAAACTCTGTCATGTGCAGTGAATATGCTACCCCACATAGGCAGTATGGCCAAAAATCGCCCCATTTTACAAGTGAAAGAAATATTTAACCAATTCAGCTGAAATTTGGATATCATACTTGTCTCAGGGATTTATGATGATGGTAAAAATATCAGAACAAAATATGATGTTAGACAATGTGAACTAAACTCTGTCATGTGCAGTGAATAATTGCTACCCCACATAGGCAGTATGGCCAAAAATCGCCCAATTTTACAAGTGAAAAAAATATTTAACCAATTCAGCTGAAATTTGGATATCATACTTGTCTCAGGGACTTATGATGATGGTAAAAATATCAGAACAAAATATGATATTAGACAATGTGAACTAAACTCTGTCATGTGCAGTGAATATGCTACCCCACATAGGCAATATGGCCAAAAATCGCCCCATTTTACAAGTGAAAGAAATATTTAACCAATTCAGCTGAAATTTGGATATCATACTTGTCTCAGGGATTTATGATGATGGTAGAAATATCAGAACAAAATATGATGTTAGACAATGTGAACTAAACTCTGTCATGTGCAGTGAATATGCTACCCCACATAGGCAGTATGGCCAAAAATCACCCCATTTTACAAGTGAAAGAAATATTTAACCAATTCAGCTGAAATTTGGATATCATACTTGTCTCAGGGATTTATGATGATGGTAACAAAATCAGAATAAAATATGATGTCAGACAATGTGAACTAAGCTGTGTCATGTGTCATGAATATGGACAAGAGAAAGAAAAACTTAACTGGCAACTTGACTGAAATTTTGATATGATAATTACTATTATTGAAAGTTAAGAAAATTTGAAAAATTTAAATAAAACTACAAAAAAACAACCTTAGAATATATCTCAAACACACAATGTTTTGAAGATTATGAATTATGTAAATGTTAAGAGACAACGCATTAAAAGGGAATTGAACCCTCTTCAGGAAAATTTATCCCTGATCTTACCAAGATAATGCGAATAAATAAATTATGTACTATATATGAAATACCAAAATGTAGATCATATCTGACAATCTTACCAGTCAGGTTAAGTATACACATTATGTTTTCTCAAGTCTCACTGCAGTTGAGAACTGTTTTGACAAAACAAACATCACAATTCTGTTCATATCTTGTTGCTGTTCAAATAATTGTCATCAGATCATAAAGAAAAACAACAAGGTACTTGTTCTTTCTATAAAACTTAAATTATAGTCATAGATTTCTAAATAAATCCATACCTATTGTTTTTCCACTCAATGAAATTTCTCTCATCTTCAACGCTGAAAGCCCTGCCCACATGAATAATAATTAATTATATATGGTTTAGACTGGGTTTCCAAATACACATGGACATCATGGCATAATTCAATACACACTACTGGCCTGAGTGTGTTAATAAATATCTGATAATATATTGTGAGCTTACAGTCATTCATTTCACTGTAGTTTAAAATACTATACATCCCTTCATGCTTAAGATTGTTGCACCAGCCATAAAAATATAGGAATCCTTGTATAAGTAATACAGCAGTTATGTGCAATGCCATGCATAATCATCTGCAATACACAATCAAATGTAAACTGTGATCCACACGTAATCTGCAATATTACCCAATAAAGTTAATTTACCAGACGTAAAACTATAATAATACATTCAACACTGGAATTCATATAATACATGTGAGGATCTAGTTCTGGTATTGCATGTTTGCAGCTTTCATGAACCATATTATATTTGATGACCTCACAAAAATAAGCTTAAATTAAATACAGTATACGTAGGCAGAATACATAGTTGGGGTTAAATATATTTACTAAACTTGTACAAATCATGGTTTGCCATTTAGAATGCCTTTGTATTGTATAATAATTTCTTTAATTTCTATAATGCCTTTCTATTATAATTGTGCAGATATAACGATAAGAATAATCTGAGAGTTGTTATAAATACCCTTGAAAGTTGCTGCACAATTTCTTATATAATTCTCGATCAAGTGATCAACAAGACAACAAATTAAGAAACCTCTGCAGAGGCCGAGCCACAGACGTCTTGTGCTGTACCACGGCTGTACTAGCGCTGTACCAGAGTTTCAACTTGATGGGACAATAGATTTTCACAATCTTCACGCTGCAATTGGCTTTTCATGGAATGGAAATATAACATATTAGTACACCATTTACTGTATCTGGAAACCTGCCTGTGAAATAATTATTCGCAAACAAAAATGCGCTTTACTTTACATGTATCTTATAACGTACACCCATGCACTCAGAAAATGAGAAGCTATTGGTAAAACCATGCCTTTAAAACTTTCTGTCAGTATTTAGAAGTTGAAATTGAATAAAATGTGTGTAGGTTATTTTCAGCAAGGGAAGCATAATGAATCGATCAATTTTGCTAATTATGTAAACCTGAGACATTGAGATGAAGCCCAATGGGTTATTTTATGAGGAAAAATTTCCAACAAGGGAACATATTTCCTAGGAAATTTGGCCTGGGTGGGACAATACTTTTTTTTGGTGAGGGGGCTGGGGGAGGGGATTTCCTGTGATACCAGTTAATGTCCAAGGCTTTCTTTAAGTTTTGGTTAAAAGGGATGACTCAGGCCACGTCCACACTAATCCATTTTCAAACGAAAACGAAGACCTCATATTGAAAATGTATCAAAAGTTTTCCATCCACACTATTGTTTTCACCATCCATATTAAAATGCAGAAACAACCCTGAACAAAGGCTGTGGGTGACTGGAACCCAGATCACATGATCATTGTGACATCATCATTTTTGAAAAGCTTCACGTTTACCATTTCCATTCTCGGTCACTGAAGACACTGGATTAGTGTGGACAAAAGGCCTTAATGTATCAAAAAGTCTCTGTTTTCGTTTGAAAACAGTGTGGACATGGCCTCAAAGGAACCCATCCAGTGACAGCAGCTTTTCTAAAATATGTTGTCAAACATTAAAAAAAACTAGGTGGTAAACCAGATTTTTTGTTGTTGACGTTAGGGTATCAAAAAGATTGCTAAAATCTTGAGACCCACTGAAGCTTGACGACAAATTGGGGAAAAACATAATTTTTATTTGATGACATACTTTGGAAAAGCCACGAAAGAACTGGATGGGTCCTTTTGAGTCATCCCTTTTTAATCACAACTTTTTCTTTAACCCTACAGTAATAAGTGATAAAGATGGGTTAATTAACTAAACACCAAACTCTAATGTTCTTAAGAATCTTTTAATTTTTCTAAAGCTTTTCATCGTTTGGGATTACCAGTCCTGTTGATGCTTGACAGTTCTGAGTCAATAGTTTATTTTGAAGAACCACATTTATTCAGTTCTGCGTTGACATCACTTAGATCTCTCCTCATGGCATAAGCATCCTCACCATCAGCATAGTATTTGGGCTCGATATCGTAGATATTGAACTTTAATGTATTAGTGTAAAGATGTAATGCAGCACGGTTACTCTTCCTTACATGTAGGGAAACATATTTGGCATTAAAACATTCCACCATAGCTTTAGATGCTTGCTCCATCAACTTCTGGGCTAGCCCTAACCTCCGATGTGATCGCTTCACTGCCAGTGAAGTAATGTGCCCGTGAGCTGCTTCATCCGATTCTTCTTCCATCTTTGCTAGCACGTACCCAACAATTTTCTTCTTCTCATCTTCGGCCACATACGAAAGTTGGGGCCATGACAATCCGTGATAAAAATAGTATTTCATTTGATAATTTTCAGGCAAGCACAGTAAATTACAGTGCTGCATGTTCATTAGGTCTTCTGGAGTGGCACAGCGTATGTTCATTTTCACAAAAATTGTCTTTCCAACTGCCAAGAATTTATGTCACTAGACCCAACCAAAACTTTCACCTTTCTTGTGCAACTTGTGTACTCGCAAGCAATCGAAGAAGCGACGAAAAAAGCCTGGGTATGAGATTGCTTCCTTGTTTCCATCCGCCAAACTGACAGACGTCATCTTTTCTCCTTTACTTTTTCCTCTTTTAGAGTTAAGATTTATGTTTTCTGGGGATCGGTGCTGGTTTTGTGTTTGGAATTAGGTTTTTGGTTAGGGAAGGATCAATATATGGAATTTGGTGAGGAAATATTTTGACATTTGACAGTTTGAGAGTTGGAAACAAGTGCTGAGCGGAGTTTTAGCCGAGTGCCTTCTTTCGACTACCAAGGGTCTGGGAACTTGTGGAGTAATATGGCGGTTCGATTTGGAGTGTTTCCAGTTGTGTTTTTTGGAGTATTTTCTTCACTGACCTTGGCATTTATCAATCGAAACAAGTTGTTACCAAATCTCGATGAGATAAGAGAGAAACAAAGTCAAGAAGGAAGCGATAAAGCGCGACAGATCAAACGTCGGCTGAAGGAGGGTGTTGAGGAGAAACGACGATCAAGTGCTGGTGCTAGGAAATCTTTGTAAGGTCTCTCTCAGGACTGTCAGGAGCGCTGTCTATACATTTGTGGAGTGATATCACGACGTTATACGAGAAACGTATGTCAAGTGTCCATTTTATGCCATTCCTGGTAAAGATATGTATTGAAACAAGCCAAACGGCAAAGGCTACTTTGCAGACATGACACATCGCACGTGATATTAAACGTATAATTATTATACTGACTGTTAGACTGTATACATATTTTTAAAACTCTGAAACTTTCTGAATTTTTCGACAAATCGCCAGGAAATTTACATCAAACTGTTTCATAGAGAACTGCATTGGCATTGCTATCTCGTTGAAAATATTTAGCTGCTCAAGTCAAGTGACTGGGGATGTATGGGGATCTGAATATTTTACATGTAAATATAAATAGTTTAAATGATGGTAGTATCTCCAAGTTCAAAGAGAAAATTCCGTAACAGTGAAAAAACAGAATCAAGCTCTCCATTGTTTAAAAAAAGTGAATATTCACAAACATCTGAAAGGTGCAGGGTATCAACTCTGCCTGCAGATGAAAATATTCCAGACAATATGCATAAAGAAAGCAATGGTCATTCTACAGAAACAAAAACACTGGCAACTACCATTCCTATTAAGCAATCTTTTAATGATTTGGATGGTAAAGATCAAAAGCCTACTCGAAAGAAACGACTCAACTTAAAGAAAATAAAGGCTGGTAGTCAGGTAAAATCTATCAAGGATCCAAATAATAGTGAAGAAGAAACTAAGTCAAATTTAAAATATAAAAGTCAACTGGCACTTGAAAATAGATCTACTGTTATTGGTGATGAGTATGCAAACAAAATGGGTCACAATGAAGACACTATGAAATTGGAAAGCAATGATGGTGAATTTAAATGTCCAGACTCATGTACTATGCAAAGCTGTCCTGTTTGCAATATGTCAAGCTTACATATAGAAAGTGACAATGAATGGAGTGAGCATGTTAATAACTGTCTCGACAGTGTAAAAACTGCTTCAACATCATCAAAAGAAACTTCAGGAGCAATTAATTTTAAAGAGTTAGAATTTTGTCAAATTTGTCAAAGAGATATGAGTAGATATAATTCCATTCAACGGCAACAACATGTTAACAGATGTTGCGATAGTATGGAGGAAACACAAAATCATTTACCAGTAACTTCAGCAGCACAAAAACAACTCTCATGCCTTATCTGTGGAAAGCTGTGTAAAACATTCAAGGTAAGCAATTATTAAATATCATAATTATTTAGTTTTATTATGTAGCAGACCTGACCAGTTCATCTTAAAAATGGAGCATTTTGGTTCACCTGTTAGTACTGTAATTGGAAATGAGCAGTACTGTATTTTCTGGGTAATAACCCACATGGCGTATAACCCGCACAGCAACAAAAATGTCACTTTTGGACTAATAAGTCAGCGTATTACCCGCACCATTGGATAACCCGCAACTGCTAATTATAGGTTTGGGACTAGGCTGGGGCGGTTCTTGAAAAAAACCGAAACCGAAAAGCGTCAAGAAAAAACCGAAAAAACCCGAAAAACCGATTTTTTATTTATAAATAACACGCAGACATAAAATAGTGTAGCACGTGCTTTTATTATGTGAAGAATTTTAGTTTTAGATGTTTAATATCAAAAGCTTACAGAGGTAGAAGACAGAGAAGAGAAGAAGAGTAGAAGACAACGTTAAAATAACATATTTACTACCGGTATTTACAAGTTTTCAGCTAGGAACGTAAGCATGTCAACTTTTTCTGGCTTTAATTGTGTTCGAGATGGAGTACTGACCAGTCCTGCCTTGCTAAATAATCGCTCTGATGGAGAACTGCTAGCCTGGATCGCAAGATACTTTCGGGCAAGCTGACTGAGCAATGGGAAATCAACTTCGTTTCTCTGCCATCACGTTTTTCCGGTTTTTCGGTTCTTGGACTTTGGAAAAACCGAAAAACCGGTTTTTCAAAAAAACCGGTATTTTCCGGTATACCGAAAAACCGTCTCAGCCTATTTGGGACCACAAAATTTTAGAAAGTACAGTACTGCCTGTACCAGTAGTTGAAAGATGAAAGTAGAATCCTTGGTCTGCAGTCTTTGTGATGGTATCGTCTTAAAAATTCAACAGATTACCCGCACCACTAGGCTGTTGCGGTATTGAAAAAATACCGATATCGGTTATCGAAAGAAAAAAACTGGTAATATCGATATATCAATATTTTTCCGCGATGGAAATTAACTATATTTTCACCAGATTCCAGGATATCATAAGAATAACATTTTACAAAAGAAAAAGCACCTTTTTCGAAGTGTGAATCGAGCTTTAATGTAACAAATGATATATTTACAATGATATATATATATAATATATTTACAAGTTTTCTGCCAGAAACACGAGCATGTTAGCTTGGTCTGGCTTTAGCTGGGCTCTCTGCGAAGTTATAATTTGACCGACTTTACTGAATAGTCTCTCAGACGGCGAACTGCTGGCAGGAATTGAGATAGATATTTCTGTGCTAGCTGACTAAGCAAAGGAAAGTCGCGAACATGACATTTTCACCACTTCAGGAACATCACTTGAAGCGAACACAGCTTCGAAAGGGCCTTCGCTCGAAATGTTAGATTCCTACATTCTATGTTTTGGCAGTATATCTAACCTAAGTTACTATATTTCGATTGTTATTTCTACACTGCCTACGCAGCACGCTACTTTTGTTTCATTCTTTTAAAAGAGCTTCTTTGACGACAATAAGCTCGTTTGGCTTTTCAGTGACAGTGTCGTCGTTCATCTGTTCACCATCGCCATCGGCAGTAAAGAAGTCTGGAGATTGTCGATTGAGTCGGTATATACTGCATCTGTCACAAACATGTTCTATTTATTCTAGCGATGACTCATCGCGTGCGAAAAAAATTTCTAAAGACTGCGATGGGTCTATCCTCGACACTGTCGAGTCGACAGCCCGTGAAATGTGCGCTTTGGGTCATAGTTTGACAATAGGTGGTGTGATTTGCCGCAAAGAGAGTCCCGAAACTTCCGCAACAGAAGTTCAACAAAAAATCAAGCGTCAGAACAGTGATAATTGGTTTTTGCGCGTCTAATACCGATAATATCGTAGATTTCGATATTTTCGGTAACATTTCGATATTTTCGGTATATCAATATTTTCAAACTTAAAATACCGAATAACCGATATTTGAAAAAACCCGATAATTATCGATATATCGATATACCGCAACAGCCTACGCACCACCCTATTACTCGCACTAATTATGTTTCCTAGCAAAAATACAGTATTGGTGCTTCTTATCAGTTTTGTATTCATTTCAGAGATAATTTATAAATGTAGAGTTTCAGAAAGGCCATTATAAATTAATTTCCTGCATTTTGAGGGTTGATTTATGATTTTTGGTCATTTTAATAGTTCGGGTGCCCAAACCGGTGTACTGGCATCTCAAACACCCTGGATACAGCCCTGTTAATAGTTGTGATTCTGGATTTCTCCTTCCTTCAATACAAGTGAATACTGTGAAACTAAAAAGACTTGACTGATAATCTTTTTATCTATTAACCTCATGTTTGATCAGTAATATCATCAGGGTCTTCATGAGACAAGATGGTGGTGAGAAGAGGGAATGACTTGGTTGGCTCAGGCAGGAATGGGTTAATCACTTAGTAGTCCTGTCCATAACGTGACCAAACAAAGTTGGCAGTTTTTTCTTTCACGGTAGTGACACCTGCAGGTTGATCAATTCAGTTATAAATTAATTTAATTTATGAGAAAGGTCAGTGGTTATACTACTATGGGAGAAAGGACGTATAAACTCCCATCCTGAATTGGGTCACCCATTCAATGCCAGTCAATCAGTCATTGATATAGGCAGTGCTTTCAATGAATAAAATACGCCAGCTCGCCAGAGCAGATTTCACAACTGGGCAGCGCGATTTGTTTTTTCTTGAAAAACAGCGCCGGTTTATGTTGATGACTTCCTGTTACATTTCCTGGGTCAATTTTAACAGTCTATTATCATAAAAATGAACTTCAAACTAATGTTTTAAGTGTCATTTGTGGTTTTCATCTGCACAACCAGCATAAAGTTTGAGATTTTGTAGTGTTTATCCCGATATTGCCGCGCCGGAACATGCAGCGGACGTCCCCGTGAGCAAACGAACGCTATTTTGCATTTTCGCCGATTTCGGCTAGTCTTTTAATAATACCAATATCAATTAAACAATATGCAGCAAGACAATACAGTACGTCAGTGGAGAGTGCAGTTAGCCTACCACTAGAAACAAACTAAAAATGTTTAATATCTAAACCCGTTAATTTAATAAAACCAAGAACAATTTATCTCCCTGTGATGCCATAATTCGTAAATATGCGTGCATAAAGTTGTTCAAAACCACGCCGCCGGTTTATTGATTTGTTTTTATAAGCTAGACTGTATACTCCTGCAAAGAGTAAACAAGAGATATTCCATTATTTTCATATTATATACAACTGAGCATTTATTTACTCCATTTCTAGGCAGTGGAAGATAATCTGCGAGCGCATTTTATGACAAATTACTTATCTGCCAGCGCGATCAATCGCGCTGGCAGAACGAACTTGGGAGCGTGTGGGCGAGCGCGAGCGCGATCGCGCTCGCCTCATTGAAAGCACTGTATAGGGCACCAGCCAGTCCAGTTATGTATACAGTATATACAGTACTAATAGCAGGTCAGTGCAGGGGTGCACATTAGGGGGTGTGGGGGGGGGGGGGGTGACACCCCCCCAACAATTGAGAGTCGGTTGAAATAGTTGGTCCCGAATTGTCGATCCGACTACCTTTTCAGTCCATCTTGACCGTCCAGTGTGATGGTTTTGGGAACTTGATCATGAGGAAATGAGAGATGGTTGTTAAGCTTATCAAATAGATCCAACCATTCCAATTTCCTCAGGTATTTATCTGATTTTGCTTCAAAATCCTGAATCCCGATGCGATACTGAAGAAAAATCCCGATTTTATAGATCTGGTCTTCAATCGGGAATTTTTGTATCCCGATAGAGGTCTGTTTCCATATACCTGAGAAAGTACATACTTGTTTTAGGGCTGTACTCCATAGTGTTGGCTCATGGAAATTCAAAATAACTTTGACAAACTTTTAAAATATTTAATTTTAAACCTAATTCATCCACATTGATTCATATGAGCATGATAAATTTAATTTGAGTAGGTACAGCTGTGGTATGGGATTTCTCGAGCTTTAACTCGGTACGCTACCTCCTCCACAGATGTTCTTAATTTATTTGCACCCCCTTATGAAAGAAAGAAACTGGGAAATAAATGCCTGTGGCGAAGTTAGCTCGGTAAATATGTCAGTTTTCATTTTTTATGGAAAAAAGCGTAAAATTACAATCAATGTACCATGCCTTTTTGACCGAAATATTTGCCTGAGAGTGCTGGAAATGGTGTTTCAGGGCATCCAAATTTCAAAATTTTCATGAAGGGCATGCCCCCAAACCCTTCTAGATAGATCCTGATCTGGGAAGGTGCATAAGCATTGTGATGTCACTGGTTAGTTTCACATGTAAAACAAACTGAGATACCTCAAGAAAGCAAGCAAGCAAACAAAAAACAGCAAAAGATGTTACTCTGTGACTCTGTCATTTCATAAGTACTTTCAAATAAGACTCAAATAAGATAAACTTAATTTTTGTTTCATAAGCACCTTAAATCAAATTAATCATGCTCTTATCAAAGCCCTCCAAATGATATATCGGGGAAGATGTTGTCAGATTCAGCAAGAACTTGTGTTATTTTATAAGATTCTGCAACATTCAAGATATTAAGATCTTGTAAGATTTTGTACCATCTTCACATCTTGTAAGATCTTGTAAGACCTTGTAGGTTCTTGTAAGATTCAGCAAGATCTTGTAAGATTCAGCAGATCTTGTAAGATCTTGTAAGATCTTGTAAGATCTTGTAAGATTCAGCAAGATCTTGTAAGATCTTGTAGGATCTTGTAAGATCTTGTAAGATTCAGTAAGATCTTGTAAGATTCAGCAAGATCTTGTAGGATCTTGTAAGATCTTGTAGGATTCAGCAAGATCTTGTAAGATCTTCTACGATCTTGTAAGATCATGCAAGATAATCTAAAATCTTGTAAGATTTTAATCTATCTCGTAAGATCTTGTAAGATTTTGCAAGATCTTGATAAGATCTTGTAAGATCTTGCAAGAACTTGCAAAGATCTTGCAAGATCTTACATAAGATCTTACATACAATATTTCTACTTTTTAATTCAACTTTAATAGAATATTCTATAGAATATGAATAGAATATTCAATACACTATTCTATTGGCTCATATAGAAAATTTAATATAATACTTTGTTGGAAGAAAAAAACAATATGCTATAGAAAATCCAATAGAATATTCTATTGGGACATATAAAAATATTCTATAGAATAGAAAATCAAAAAATAGAAAAGAAATTCATAAAGAAAAGAAATAAAAATAAAAGATATAGAAAGAAATAAAAGAAATATGACACTTTAGAAAAAAATCCAACAGAATATTCCATTGGATTTAGATTTCCAAGAGAGTATTTTATAGGATTCTATAGAACATTTTCGTAAGGGATATATCATACAAAATATCTTATAAGCTTTTACAAGATAATACACAAGATCTTGAAAGATCTTGTGAGCTTTATGCAAAATTTGGTTCAAGATCTTAAATAATATCTTATAAGAAATTTCTTATAAGATCTTATTTAAGATCTTACAAGATTTTACAAGATCAGCTTACAATATCTTATAAAATTTTGTAGGATCTTATAAGATCTCTTAAGAATTTTCTTATAAGATCTTATTTAAGATCTTACAAGATCTTTCAAAATCTTACAAGATCTTACAAGATCTTTGTAAGATCTTATAAAAAATTTCTTATGAGAAATTTCTTATAAGATCTTATTTAAGATCTTACAAGATCTTTGTAAGATCTTATAAAATCTTATAAGAAATTTCTTATAAGATCTTATTTATATATTGTAAGATCTTGACAAGATTTTCACCTGGGCATACTTGATAATAACTGCAGGAATTGTATTTTATGCTCAACTTAATCTGTATTGTTATTTTATTTACTGATCTTACTATTTATCTATTTATTTACAGTATCATATTGTATATAGGTGTATTTTAAGAAATATTTTGAATAGTTTTAATAGGTAAATTATTGTAAAGGTAGAGAAATTTTGATCTCACTGGTGTTTATCTTAAATCCGATTTTAGTTTAAAACTTATATAAATAGTGTCCCCAATTAGCTGTGATAGAGCTAAATACATTGACACTTAAATAACGTTATTCATTCATTCATTCATTCAATTCCTTGAATGTACGGAACAATCGCAAAAACCATTACTTTTTAAGCTACGTTCAAAAAACCTTTAAGCCAGAGTGGCGTTGAACTGTCTAATAATTATTAATTTTTTGTTTAAAGTCTAGGCAATCCCATATGAAAAAATGTGCCAAAGAAAATAATGTCAGCACAGTTCAACTGGTGAAGTTAAATAGAAATGAAAATACTGAGGATCAAACTGATAATTGTCTCAATAAAGATTCAAGGCCTGACTCAAGCAAGGTCAAAGTAGAAAGTCTTGAGACCAAGGAGAAGAAACAGAAAATCTTTAAGAGTAGCAAAAGAAAACGAGATACAAAGTTTCAAAACAAGTAAGTAAATTAATGATGGTGCTGCAATCACGGTCATAAATAATTGGGACAGCAAAGCAAATGTTGGGATTAATCGCCCTACAGACTACAGTCAATAAAAAATACACTACATGTACATCGCCTTGAGTCATTATTGACCAATCCCTCCCCCTTATCAATGTTGTTTAAGTTCCTCAACACATACAAGGAAAATGATAATGAGGTAGCAACATTAAATGGGTGGAAGAGGGGCAAGTGGAAAGCGCAATGGTTTTTACGTGCTGTGCCAATGTATTTGGCCATGATTGTAAGGGCTTACATGAAGTATATTATGTATGATCCATTGGTGTTTATAGCACATGCAATGTTTGTAGTTATTGTTTATGTTGCATATTTGTAGGGATTTGGATGAACAAACTCAACTTGCTCTGGCACTGTCTGCTTCCTTGCAATCAAATGCAAAAGATAAAGGACCTCTTGTAAAAAGAGCTAGGAAAAAACACAAAGGACAGTAAGTCTGATCTTTTTATCTTAATGTATGAGTCAATTCTATCCCTGATCATCCCTTTCGGGCAAGAAACAACCATGAACCGTGCAACATAGGTCATAATCACTGATATATCCTTTAATACCTGCTTTTTACTTACTGTATACAACCAACGATAGTTAAATACCTGACCAGATGGCTTGGTTTTTGGTCAAATTTTCGTCTATGTTAGCCTGCAAGCAGGCTCTCAAAGGGGAGAATGAGACTATGAGCAAAACTAAATGCAGTCCGTACAGGCTCTCATTCTCCATTTTGAGAACCTGCGAGCAGGCTATATGCCGGACCCATTTCGAGTCAAATGCCTAGAGTATAGCCCGATGGGTGATCGCGAGTGGCAATGACTGATACATTCTCTTGTTTATAATCACCAAGCCTCTCTTTGACGTTTACAGAACAACTCTACCAAAGTGAGGTTAGGTTGTGTTAACTGTTAAACAAAGAATGGCGTATATATATAACGCACAATTGTTAGATATGAATTTACCTGCATAAAATAAATATTGTTGTGATACTGATTTTTTTATTACTAGTATTCAGCAATGTTTACATTTGTGACGAAAATATTTTAAATGGATACAGATTTTGTGTAAAAGTATTGTGTGTAGGCACACATTTAAATATTTTTGCAAACATGTAAAATATTTGCTCATACATGTACGTGCCTGTAATATAAGTGGTTATGGTAATTAGGTGACGTAAAGAGTGCAACCTCGTACCCAGGGCATTATAAGGAGTGGTGAAATATAGTTTAGGTGACGTAAAGAGTGGTGCGTATGCATGCATGTTGTACACTTGCGAGTTTGATGTAATGTATAAACAGACGTTTGATAGATGATAAAAAAGTTCACTCTCGGACAAAGATGTCCAGATTGGAGTGAAAAACTTTCCCGTGAATAATGTTGTTGATAGAAAATCTTTCCAGCAATGATTATATAGAAATACATTTACACCATTTGGGAATAAAACACACTATGGAATATAATCAAAAAAGTAATTGAAATGTTCTTTATATTTAGAACAACACTTCCAGCTTTGTTATTAAGAAGTGACGATGAAACGAAGAAAGTAACGGAAGCCAGAGCAGCGGCTGTTCTTTGTCATTGGGTAAGGCAATATATGATCGCCATGCAAATTGGCGTGGTAAATAAGAATAGAGCTAAATTCCCATATAAGATAAAAATGGAAATATAGTAAGGTTAGATATACTGCCGAAACAGAGAACGTAGGAGTCTAACGTTTCGAGCGAAGGCACTTCGTCAAAGAGAAACGTAAAGAGTGCAAACAAACAACGAGTTATATAAGAAGGATAGCCAATCGGATAAAAAAACTAACAATGACAAATTAATAATGAGATGCGGAAAAAGTAGCCAATCAGAGCAAAATAACAATAACAATAACAATAACAACAACAACAATAACAATGACAACAATAACAATAACAACAAATCAATTATCCTTATATAAGTTCGTTGTTTGTTTACACTCTTTACGTTTCTCTCTGACGAAGAGCCTTTCGCCCGAAACGTTAGACTCCTACGTTCTCTGTTTGTGCAGTATATATCTAACTTACTATATTTCGATTGTTGTTTCAACACTGCCTACGCAGCACACTACTTTTATTTACTATTAAGCTATAGATGACTTCTTTGTTTCGGTACACCTGCAGTATGGCTACCGTGACGTCAGATGAAAATGATTCATGTGCGGTTATTTCCACAAAGGGCTAGAACCAGACAAGAATCGCGATGCAAAGCTACAAACAATCACTTCAGGTTCTTTTCATGATAAGCACGGAACGTCCGTTGCAATAGTTGTTTGTTTGTTTGTTTGTTTGTTTGTTTGTTTGTTTGTTGTTTTTTTTTGGTTTTTTTGGGGGGAGGAGGTTGGGGGCAGACCGGAGGTTAAAGTTGCCGTGACTTTCTGATGGCCGGACGACACGCTAACCTTATTTAAATTTTTCGTTTTACTTAAATTGACGTTTCCAGTGGAGCTCTTCACGTTTTATGTTGATGAAGGACTCCGCTCAAAACGTCAGTATCTCGTTACCAAAAACCTTTGCAGTTTACCACCTTTTCACTTTGGTCTATCCAAAACACCGCCTACGTACCACTCTATACTTTATTATATTTACATATCAACAATAGCATGTAAAATATGGTACGTTGCATGTGGTATGTTTGCGAGCTTGTTGTAATGTAACAGACGTTTGGTGGACGTCCGTCAAGCTCAATTACTCAGGAAATATTTCTGAGCCCCAGACAGGGTTGGAACCCGCAACCTTCTAATGACCGGTTAGATGCTCTAACCATTGAGCCATGCACTAAGGCACAGATGGAGAGCTAAGGTCGAAAATTCATAGTGTGCTCCTAAGTGATAGTCATATAACTTTATGCAACTTTATAACATCTCATATGCAAACGCTACCACTTAGGAGTACGTCATATGACTATGAATTTGCAACCTTAGCTCTCCATCTGAGCCTCAGTGGCTCAATGGTTAGAGCGTCTAACCGGTCATTAGAAGGTTGCAGGTTCGAACCCTGTATGGGGCTCAAACATCTTTCCTGAGTAATTGAGCTTGACGGACGGTCCACCAAACGTCTGTTACAATAACATGTAAAATCCATCAATACTGATTTATTGTTTTTATGTTGTAAAATATTAATGGTTTGCTAAAATAGAATACGATACTCATCAATTTTTTCACCAACTCGGTTCGCTATGCAGTAGTTGAGGAGTATGGCTGCAATAATTTCAGATCTTAGTCTTAGTTTGTTAGCTTTTTTAATTTGTGCATGTTTTATTTTGTTGTTTGTGTGTAGGCTGACAGTGATGATGAAATACAATGTACTCCTGCTCTTGCACCGAGCACTCTACTCCAGAAGTATGTCAGTGAATCGGATACTTACTCTCTAGATGGCACTGATCAAGTTGAAACCAATTCTGATAATCTGGAGCCCGACAATGGAGACGAGAAAGAGATTGCTGGAAGATACGTGTGCATGTCTAACCAGCTAGAGAGAGAAGATAATGATGTGTTACAAGAGGACGAGTCTTTAGAAAAGGAACAGAAAATTGAGATATTTAACGGAACACCTCTAGTAACGACTGTTGCTGAAAACGATAGCAAGGTGAGATGTAAAGTCTGGATCGAACGAGAACGCAAGTCGTCGCAAAAAAAACAACAACCCAAAAACAAAAAAAACCCACCAAAAGCCCAAAACCCCCCCAAAAAACCCAACTTGTGTTCCAATGACACCAGTCAAATGGCGGCACAAGTGGTCGCAATGCAAG
Source organism: Paragorgia papillata (assembly GCA_035771165.1). Lineage (NCBI taxonomy): Eukaryota > Metazoa > Cnidaria > Anthozoa > Scleralcyonacea > Coralliidae > Paragorgia > Paragorgia papillata. The sequence continues at coordinate 3,380,684 of JAWNZC010000337.1, forward strand.
ATGAAAGAAACTTGCGATGTAATTCGAACAAGTTCAAATCAGTCACAAGCTACTGGAAGCATGTTGATGGTCAAACGAGACATAAGCTAAAACACGCGATGATTTACGTTCTCGTTTGATAAAAAACCTGTAGTTATGTTGGTTGTTCTGACAAATCAAATCAAGGCGTTTCTTATTTTCTCCTGGTTTTTATGTAGTTTGAATATTATTTTTTGAACGCTTTTTAAGTAAGTTTTTTTTTATGTTTGCTAATCTGGCACAAATTTTGCAAATCCTGATGCCTTACAATTAAAATCGTCGTTATAGAAATCTTTAACAGTGAATACGCAAACTCGGTTATGGCGAATTGCATCTCTTTGCATCGAAAACTTGTCGGAGTCTGGCTTCTATGTACCAAACCTTCTTCCAAAGACAACACCTCGCAAGAAAAAAGTCGTTCGCAAGTCAGGTTCGGAAGCCATTGAAGGACAAGAAGAAGGCTACGCAGTTGCCAGTGATGATAAGAATACTAAACAAGGTGCAGTGTATTTGTTTAGTTTATAGTTTTGTTTATAGTTTAGTTTATAGTGTATAGTTTAGTTTATAGTTTAGTTTAGTTTATAGTTTGGTTTATAGTTTAGTTTATAGTTTAGTTTATAGTTTAGTTTATAGTTTGGTTTATAGTTTAGTTTATAGTTTAGTTTGTAGTTTGGTTTATAGTTTAGGTTATAGTTTAGGTTATAGTTTCGACTATAGTTTAGTTTATAGTTTAGTTTATAGTTTAGTTTATAGTTTAGTTTATAGTTTAGTTTGTAGTTTAGACTATAGTTTAGTTTATAGTTTAGTTTATAGTTTAGTTTATAGTTTAGTTTATACTATAGTTTATAGTTTAGTTTATAATTTAGTTTATAGTTTAGTTTATAGTTTAGTTTATAATTTAATTTATAGTTTAGTTTATAGTTTAGTTTATAGAATAGTTTATAGTGTAGTTTATAGTGTAGTTTATAATTTAGTTTAGTTTATAGTTAGTTAAGTTTATAGTTTGGTTTATAGTGTAGTTTATAGTTTAGTTTATAATTTAGTTTAGTTTATAGTTAGTTTAGTTTATAATTTAGTTTATAGTTTAGTTTATAGTTTAGTTTACAGTTTAGTTTATAGTTAGTTTAGTTTATAGTTTGGTTTATAGTTTAGGTTATAGTTTAGGTTATAGTTTAGACTATAGTTTAGTTTATAGTTTAGTTTATAGTTTAGTTTATAGTTTAGTTTGTAGTTTAGTTTAGTTTATAATTTAATTTATAGAATAGTTTATAGTGTAGTTTATAGTGTAGTTTATAATTTAGTTTATAGTTTAGGTTATAGTTTAGGTTATAGTTTAGACTATAGTTTAGGTTATAGTTTAGACTATAGTTTAGTTTATAGTTTAGTTTGTAGTTTAGTTTAGTTTATAATTTAATTTATAGAATAGTTTATAGTGTAGTTTATAGTGTAGTTTATAATTTAGTTTATAGTTTAGTTTATAGTTTAGTTTATAGTTTAGTTTATAGTTTAGTTTATACTATAGTTTATAGTTTAGTTTATAATTTAGTTTATAGTTTAGTTTATAGTTTAGTTTATAGTTTAGTTTATACTATAGTTTATAGTTTAGTTTATAGTTTAGTTTATAGTTTAGTTTTTAGTTTAGTTTAGTTTATGGTTTAGTTTATAGTTTAGTTTATAGTCCCAGGCTTGTCGAAGTGGGCTCTTTCCACTGGGATGGACTATATATTTTTGACAATATCTTACCTTATTTCTATTTTTTTTTAATTCAGACTCGCCTTTCAAAGCGACTACCCAAAATAATGAAATAACAGAATCCCAAGAGAAAGATATTGAACTTTTAGCCGGGCTGGTTGGTGAAGAGAGATCTGACGATATGCAGTTGAATATTGATGAAGAAGAGGAGAATGAAGAACTTGAGAAAACGTGGTTCCCCTCGAGTGGCTTCTGTGTTCGTAAAGATAATCATGGTCAACAGGTAGAATTTGGTTTATTGAATTTATTATTGATATTACAGTGTTAATTTCAAGGAGTTAATTTCACTCCAAAAGTGGAGTGAAAAAAGTTACAGAATAACTCTTTTTCGGAGATATTTGTTTACTTATTGTACAATGTTGTTAATGCGCCATAAACTTCTCTCATCAAACTTCAAAAACTCATTAATAATTCATGAGGAAAACACAAAGGAAACTCGTGACCGTGACGTGTCTCTATATTGATAGAGACACGCTCGCTATTTTCAATGAACTTTTTCTTCGATTTTGCGGCTCAGACAACTTCAATTTTTAAAATTGATTTCTATATGAGCTTATTATATGGATAGTTTTTGAAGCCATTTAAAACATTTGCAGTACGTGTTTTATCAGATCTAAAACACTGCTGCTCATGTTTTAAATAGTATTTTTTGTATCTAAGATACTGCTTCGGTAGCACAAAGGGGAAGTGGTATTGTTATATGTACACATATTAACTCAACGTCGACGGTATGTCGTTCGTTTTCAAACCATGCAGACTTTAATATTTTACTCTGTCTAACGCCAAACAATTTTACTCGTTAAGGGAGAGCCTTCGGTCGTAAAGGAGTTAATAAAAGAACATATAGAGAATAATACTTGAATTGTGCGGAAATATGAAATCTATTTCGCGTGTTGACCAGGATATCTGACGAGTGAGCGAGCGCATGAGTGAGATATCCTGTTCAACATGAAATCTGCTATTGCTTTTTCACACTGTTTACACGATGTGTTATCTATAGCAATGACGACTGCCATTAATGAGCTCATTTTCAGTTTGTACATTAGTTCAATATGATTTAACATTCTCTATAACAGAAACACGTCACGCCAACTTTCCTCGTACGAACCTAGGGTCTTAGCCTGTGAACAGAATCCATACATGCTAGGGACAAGCTGCAAATCAGACATTGTATACAATGTTGATTATCTATATAATTTGTGTTGTGACGTTCGTTCAAATTTTGCCAGATTACCGTACTATTTATCTGAGTATCCATCATAGCCCTATACAAGATTATTATAGCACACCTCCGCTTGACATGTCAGCATGAGGTGACGCAGCACTTGAACCTAGCAATGAATCGATATCTGAAAAAAAGATTGTAAAACTAACTGGAGACACTGTGATTTGATTTGGATCACAGCGAGAAAAACCGGAGACCCAGAGAAAATCCCTCGAGGCGCAGGAGAGAACCAAGCAACTCTACTCGTATGACGATAAGGAGGTCACCCATTCTGATACTAACCGCGCCCAACCGGGCTTAACTCTGGACTCAGACCTCAGCGGTGAGAGGCAGCTTGCTAACAACACCCCGGTAAATACCTACCTAATATGAACGAGTTTTCTGATTGGCTATAAGTAACCAATCACATTGTCAATTATCAATTCGTTCCCATGCTCCTTACTGATTATTGTTAGCAGACGGTTAAGTGTTTTGTTTGGGTTAGGTTATCTAAACCAGTCAGAAGCCTTCTTAGTATAGGTAGGTGATGACCCCAGCACGTGCCACCCATGTCTGTAGAATGCGAGCGGTTTATGACATCTGCTCGATAGTGTACACATTGGGAGGTGCCAAAAACCGCGAAAAAGCCGTCATATATTTTGTAAAAGGTTTTAAAAACCTTACTATTGTCGCTAAGCTTGCTGTGCAGACTTTACACTCAATATGTAAAGTGAGGCAATAATCACTTTTCCCCCTCTCGTTTAGAACGAAAAGAATGAACATATAGACACATTGCTCAACGACCTTACGTGTATGGTTGGAAATCCTCTTCTTAGTGATGTAGAAATTATCGCAAAAGACAGCCAAAAATTCTTTGCACATAGTTTCATGTTGGCAACAAGATGCAAAACTTTAGCGACAGTAAGTACTGTACTAGCTGTACTATGTAATTAACCCTTTATTGGCCAGGTTTCCGGGAGCTCTCCCTTGACGAGTAGAATCGTCTGGCGTTAGCCAGAGTAAAATAAATAAGTTGCCAAAAGGCAACTGTGGCCAGTAAAGGGTTAATAGATAATTACTGAGGCCAACGGCATTATTGCATATATTGCAGTCCCAAATGTCAGCCATAAAATATTAAAGAAACGCTGATTTTAGACAATTGTAAACGAGAAACGAAACACTTGTAAACAAGCTGGCTGCAATATTTTCAATATTGCAAAATATTGCAGTGTGCTTGCTGAAATTCCTAAACAGGCTGTAACCGTTGATATAATGCAGACATAGAACAATGGCATTTAATAACGGTCAGGAATTATGTACTACGTACCATGTACTATGTACTACGAACCATGTACTACGTACTACGAACCATGCTCTATGTTACTACGTAATGTGTGCTACGTACCATGTACTATGTACCATGTACTATGTACCATGTACTATGTACCATGTACTATGTACCATGTACTATGTACCATGTACTATGTACCATGTACTATGTACCATGTACTATGTACCATGTACTATGTACCATGTACTATGTACCATGTACTATGTACCATGTACTATGTACCATGTACTATGTACCATGTTCTATGTTACTACGTAATGTGTGCTATGTACCATGTACTATGTACCATGTACTATGTACTACGTACCATGTACTACGAACCATGTTCTATGTTACTACGTAATGTGTGCTACGTACCATGTACTATGTACCATGTACTACGTACTACAAACCATGTTCTATGTTACTACGTAATGTGTGATACGTACTATGTACCATGTACCATGTACCGCTCAATTTATGTGATTTATTACCAGTTATTGTCAGTATTTCGGTATACGAACATCTCTATGACTAGTATATATGTAGTGCATATTTGATATACCACAAGGCTTAGCACACATTGAACATTTTCATTAGATGCTCTACCAAGAAAAGTTGGTTAGCAATGAAGAGGATGACAGGAATAACAATTTTATTCCCCTGAAAATGGTCGATATCGATGTGCGAGCTGTTCATGCTGTTATGACGTATATCTACACAGCTTCTTTTGTTCCTGTTCAATCTTGTGTCATGGAGGATGTGAAAAAGCTCATCGTAAGGTAGTCTATACAAGATATCGTGTACTCGGGAAGAAGGAGAGTATAGGGAGAGAGTGCGGAGTAAGGGGGAAGGGAGTATGAAAGCGGTAGAAAGGGGTAGGAGAAGTGAGAGAAGAAGTTAGGATATTGGTAAAGGCTATTTCAGATCCAGTGAAATGACATCGTTATGAATTCACGTCCAACATAACCTAGGTACATGTACTTTATGTAGCCTAACCCTAACCTAGAATTGGTGCACATTGGATATGAACTGATTGCCAGAAATGTCGTCTTACTGGATTATTTACCTTAGGGTTTGTGTTGGGGTCAGTCCTACATATAGTATTAATTATTAACGAGTTTGAGTAATTCATATTTTTTGTTAACAAGGCGATAAGAACAACAATTTTAACCATGAATGAAGTGCGATTCTTTTTACTGTGTAATTCTACTCGACAATAATATTTATAAAGAGCACAAACTGTGTTTTAAGCGATCTTTTACCATCTTACCATTTTCTTTTGTTTTCTTGTTTTTTATTCAGATTAAACTTGAATTGTGCTGTTGATGAATGGGAGGAAATGAATGAAAATGAAGAGGTTCTTTCAGATTGTAACGATGGTTTGCAAGAAGATGATAACGAACACGAGGAACGTCATGGAAATCTTGATATCTTGTTGAAGTCACTTTGGGCTGGGGAAGATGAAACTGAAAATAACCCAGAGGAAGAGGACAACGCGTTTGGTGATAGTGTTTTAGACGATGAACTGGACGACATGGAAATTAAGATTTATACACAAGTTACTCCAAAGAAAGGTAGTGATTCCGCTGAGGAAAGGAATGATACGAAATTACATAACGATAAAGGCAGCAAACACGTTGATGAAAGAAATTTTATTGACAAATATGTTGTCGAATTGGATTCGGATTCCGACGAAAGCGTGGCAGCAAAGAGTACAAGTCACGATTTACCAGTTGAGAAAAGCATGATAGCACAAAACAATGATTCAGTTTGTGCTCATGAACAACAGACTAATGTCGGAAACTGTTTATTACCTGACCATTTTTTTCCACCAACATTGTCAGTGGAGAACTCTGTGGAATCAATTGAAAATAAGGTAAGATGTAAAACAGCTAGATAGTTAATAGAACGGTGTAGGTGAAAACATCTCGACAGGACCACAGGAGCACAACTAGAAAATTTCGAGGGCAGAGTTTTAAGGGTGCTATTAGGGCAATGTTGCCGTAGGCGTTCACATTTTAGGGGGTCCAAATCTTTTTAAAGGTATTTCCCGCGCATTCATAGCACTTTTGAGCTATGTTAAAACTAAAAGTTTTAAATTAATTGTATTTTTAATGTTACATATTCGTAAAAATGAGGGCAAAGAAATTGCCTTTAGGAAAAGGGCCAGGGTCGCGACCCCCCCCCCCCCCCCCAAAAAAAAAAAACCACAAAAAAAACAACAACAAAAAAACAACAAAAAACTCAACCTCTCTCTTATTGCGCCCCTGGACCATCGGTTCTAGAAGATGTTTTGAGCTTCCACAAAAAATTTCAAATCCTCGTTTGCCGGAAAGGAGAAAGGAGAACAAGTCAGGACTCATGATTAAATTGTGGAAAATAAAAAATAAAAGGAGAAATTGAACTAAGAAAACGAGAAAGATAGGATCAATTAAGCTTGGGCGGTTTTGATTGAAATGAAGAAAACCGAAAAATCGTTCAAGTCTGAACCGGTTAAATCGTAAAACTGATTTTTCAAAATTTCAGAATCACACGTACGCAATTTCAGTATTGAAGGAACGCAATTTCAAATTCGTAATAGCGCTGGATTGATTATCTTGAACATGTCGCTGTGGATTGGAAGTGTACTTCCCCAGGAAGCACAGTTTTGTTTCAGGGAGAGCTTGCGTATGGGCTTGACATTGCCGTTTACATCTTGTTTGTGTCCGAAATATTGCCAGACAGGGACCCTTTTTAATTGCAATTTGACAATGTTGACGTTTGTGTCAGCCATGGTGGCTTGCGCGCAGTGTTATTATTTTTACCAAATGTTATTATATCTGCCAAATCTTGTTTGGAAATGACACCATGAGATGCACGTTATGTGGTTGGTTAAGTGTAGCCTAGTTTCTAGGCCTTCCTCGGTTAAAGCGTTTCGGAAGTGATCCGAACGGACCTGCTAGGGAAGGCCTAGCAAAATTCGTAAACACTTTCACTTTACAGCTTGCTTGTTTATTGAGGAAGAGTTGTGATATTATGATGTCCTAAGTGTTTTCATACCACATTTACTATTTCTTTCTGCATAAAATAATACAAGCCTGCTCACCTCGGATCGACGGAGTTTCACTAGCCTAGCTTTCTTATTACTAGCTTTCCTTCTTGCAACCGCCAAAAGTTGAAAGTTAAACAGTTAATCTTTTCATTTCCAGCTCCAATTGGAATATATTCCATAATTTCCCTCTTTCGATCGCCAATATCACTCAGTGTTGTTTAAGGTAGATGTACTAGATCCCAGGAACACTCGAAGCGCCAAAACGATTCTGCCGGCAGGATCTTTTTGCGAATTTTGCTAGGCCTTCTCGTTTCCAGCCTCTCCCCAGTCTTCCCAAGATCCCAAACCAACTATACGCGGCCAAGCTCATGGCGGAAACGAAAGGCCTAGAAACTAGGCTAGGTTAAGTGCGTATTTCATGCTAAAATATATGTGTGCCCTATTAACGTTAAAATACATAAATAACATAAATAAATAATTTAGCTTAACCGAATAACTGGTAAACCGCCCACGCTTAGTGTCTTATATGTTTCTGTAAGTTATAAAAAGTTTAAAATATATATACCAGAACTTATGGCTAGCATGCATTGATTAGTACGAAACAATGGATATACTTCGAGTAAGGTTAATACTTTAATTTCAATGTTTTGACTCACTGAAAATTTCCATGACTTCAAGCGAGTGAAAACGTTGAAATTAAACATTATTTGGAGTATCTATTGTCTTGTGTCTTATACTATAATACATTGACTGATCACAACTCTCACTGAACAATTTACAGTTGAGGTATCATATTGAACCAACTACATTGACAAAGTTTCGTCGAAAAAATCTGAGGAATTAAAGAAATTTATTATATAAAATAGAGTGTTTTATTGATTTTTCCGCCACTAATAAAAGTGATAATCTCACATGTGCGATTATTTATGATAATCGCACATGTGACGATTATCGCTGAATCAGCATTATAGTTTAATGCAATTTTTGCAAGGCAATAGGGCAATTTTTTTATATAATAAACAGAACAATACATGGATGCTTGGAAATATGAAATTTATTTCTCGTGTTGACCAGGATATGTCACTCGTTCGCTTCGCTCACTCGTGAGATATCCTGGTCAACACTCGAAATAAATTTCATATTTCCGCACATCCATGTATTATTCTCTATATAAACGACGTTTAAAAATCGTCTGAAATTACTTCCGAAGGCTGTCAAGCATTTAGTGTAATAGGTATAAAGTGTAATCCCGTAGGATTTGCGTGCTACAGTTGTCGTTTTTTTCTTTTTTGAGTTGACTAGATGTCAAACTATCGGAAAATTATGGGTTTCAATTTTTCAACCTTTCAATATACCGGGGGGGAGGGTCCAGGTGTCGGAGACATGGCTAATAAGAGTGACTCGAAGACATTCCTGACCTTGATCCTAGCGCTAATAGTGTGATATGAGGTGTCATGAAAACAGTTCCCATATGATTTGCATGCTAAAGTTGATTTTGTTTTTTTTTAGTTGACTAGCCTGTCAAACTATCAGAAAATGCAGCTCACATTTTCCGATCCCTCGACCCCCCTGTATGTTGAGATGTTGAAAATTTGAACCCCATAATTTTCTGATAGTTCGATATCTAGTCAACTCAAAAAAGAAAGAAAATCAACTTTGGCACGAAAATCCTTCGGGAGCTGTTTTCATGACACTTCATACCGCACTAATTTGTAGTCCGACTTTATAGACCTTATTCCAAAAATGGCGGACACTTTAAAATATTTTATGTGCATATAAATTAGGTCTTATAACCTCGTTTTAAAATGGAAAATCTTTTGAATTTCTCATATGAAAATGTGTTCATAAGGAAATGAAAAGAACCTCTTTGGTTTAAGTTTTTTTAACAGTTGTCTACAACTAAAAACTATCATGTATATAAAATTTGAGCAATTAAAAACAAACGTCCGCAACTACGTGACATCAACGATGGTGCAAAGATAACACGTCGTCATGGTTGCCATTTTCCAAGGCACTACCGACGTGCACCATTTTGAATTTGACAAGATTTTCAGTTACAAAAACGTCAATATCTCCATAACTTTAAGTAATTTTCCGTCGAAATTTTGTCAGTGTGTTTTCACTATCGTATAATTTAAGATGATGAAAAAATTAAGCGCATTACTGATTTACGTTGCATTTGACCATGACTGTCAGGCCAGCATATACCATGGTACAGTATACTGAAAGTTAAAGCGTATATTAGCTACGTATAGTAAGCTTATTTATATACCTAGACGAACACACATTCTTCCGATGGTCTGTTACATTTTATTGTGTTAGTGCATACGACGATTGTATTCACTCTGAAAGGATCTTTAGAGACGAAAAGGAATGAAAAAGGAATTAAGGAAGAGGATCAATGCGTTGTAAATTTATGTATTTCGACTGCGCCTTGCAACCAGTCGAAGCAAGGTCTATGGCCCAACAATTAAGCAACTAACGCTCTTGACTTCAGAATTCTGATATATTAATTGACACACGGTTACAGTAGGTCAGTGAAAAGCTTTCTCCATTTTGAAGTATAAGAACTTTACTAACTATACTTGTACTTTAGCATAAGCACAACAGCGTAGGCAAGCGCAGCTGGCACCTTACGAGGTCTGACTCAATTTGTGAAATATATACATAAGCACAACGACATACGGAACCGCACCAAGTCTAAGCACAGTTGGCACTTCATGGTAGGTCCTTTATACTTGGGAAGTAGAAAGAGTTAATTGACCATGAAGTTCCAACTGTGCTTGTGTACGGCGTTGTGCTTATGCTTAGTTCACAATTGTGAACAGGCTTGAAGGCAACCTTTATTAGTTAAAGTGCATATGACCCGAAAATTAAGTTTTTCTTCTTTGAAAGAACACTTGACAAAGTAACATATTTTGCAGTTTTTTTGTTTCGTTGCTTCGTTGTTGAGATATTTTATGTTGTTTGATATGTAAAGGCCACATGTTGCGACGTACACGTGCCTATATAATGACTTATGAGAGAAGGTTATATATATATCTATATATCTTCGCTATTATATCAAACGATATTACTTGAAATTCAACATGTTTGGTTTTGTGGGAGGAACACATACTTCCTTCGAATTAGTCCAAACAGCTAGTGAAGTAAAAGTAGTGTGCTTCGTAGGCAGTGTTGAAAAACAAATCGAAATATAGTTAGTTTCTATATAACGTTCCAGCGAAGGCCCTTCGTCAGAGTTCTCTCTTCGCCCGAAACTGACCTTCGGCCTTCGCTCGAACGTTAGAAAATACGTTCAATATTTTCGACAGGACTCAAACCTTACTATATTTCGATTTGTGCTTCGAATTAAGTTTGGTTGTGCGCAGTGATGGATTTACAGGGGGGTGCGGGGGTGCGCACCACCCTGGCCCTTGGCCAAAGGGGTGCAGGGGGCGTGCCAATTACTCAATTAGTGCCTTGCTGCAGTGGGATGCGACGTGGCTTTTCATTGAAAATGTCAATCACATTTCTAATGTCTAGCTTCCTTGTGATATCCCTAATAAAATCCATAATAAAACGTCCACTTTATCCCTAAATTTATTTGACATCTTCCAGGTTTGATAAAATGCGCTATTGAAAACACGATTTAAAACTTTTAAATCTTTCTTCAAAGTACCGTCAGAATGCAGGAAAACGAAGCCAGGAAACCAAAACCTGCAAATGTCCTTTCAAAGTGTTCTTTCAAATAAGACAAACTTAATTTTCGTGTCATATGCACTCTAATTTAAACGCTGAACTTTTTGCAGTCTGTACCCTAGTAATAACCCATCAGCGTAAATATTTATCTTTTATGCGTTATATTTTGGATTTCTAATATAACAAGTAATAATATTTTTGGCGTGTATTTTTAGGATGGGGACATTCCACTTGATTCCGACGACTGGTTTATTCCTGATACCCCGCCCGAGTCCCTATCTGATTTAACTTCGCTGGCTAAATCTCATAAATCTCGAACGGAATATGACAATAAGGCACAGAGTATAAAAGATGACACATTATCAGGTGACTTAACTAAACCAAAGAAACCCATTATACCTCCCAAAGACCAAGAAGAAACGCAGCGATATTGTCTTTTAGATTCGTATCCCCCCACCAGTAGCCTAACTTCCAAGCATAATTCTTCTCCAAATGCTAGCTACATCAACAGTAGTCTGAACAAAGAAGAAACTTCTAATACTATCGATAATCTATCACCCATGTCTCCTGAGGAGATAACCGTTTTTCCCGCGTCACCAAACCAGTCATTTCATGCGCAACACCACGATAACTCTACTATGGGCCCACAAGATAGTTTTGTCCCCAAATCTCAGAAATTTGAGTCTAATGATTTTGAGAATAGTGAGTTGGAAACTGTAAGTCCACCAGTTTTGGAGACCACACAAAACACAAAGAAATCTATATGTGAAAGTAGTATGAACGTTGATAGTTGGCTAGACGGGTCGATTTCCTCTTCGATATTGCGGGTTATATCAACGCCCGAACGTCGTGCTTCTCACATTGAAAATGACCTAAATGACGACGACGATGTTTGTTATGATAACCAAGATTTTGATTGCTACGATGACGGTGGTTTCAATTGTGATATTGAAGATTATTTTAATGCTGATACGCCTACTGAATTTGATGCTGGCGTGCAGCAGTGTACAAGTGAAAGAGGAGACGAAGAAGAGAAGATTGAGCAAGTGCAGCCTGTGCAGGAAAACCCCAAACGTTGTAAGACACAGATGAAAGAGCATCTTGAAAAAGGAATTATATGTAAGCGCAGTAGGACTACTAATAACAAGCGGCAGCAGTTGGAGGCTGATGCTTCTCACATTGAAAATGACCTAAATGACGACGACGATGTTTGTTACGATAACCAAGATTTTGACTGCTATGATGACGGTGGTTTCAATTGTGATATTGAAGATTATTTTGATACTGACACTCCCACTGAATTTGATGCTGACGTGCAGCAGTGTGCAAGTGAAAGAGAAGATGAAAACGCAGTTGTTGAGCAAGTGCAGCCTGTGCAGGAAAAACCCAAAAGTTGTAAGACACAAATGAAAGACCATCTTGAAAAAGGAATATGTAAGCGCAGTAGGACTACTAATAACAAGCGGCGGCAGTTGGAGGCTCAAAACTCAAAGACTCCAATGTTAGACTATTCAAATATGGATACACCCGATCTGACGGTATGTAATAGATATTCTATAAAATAACATTTTAAAAACGCACGCGGCGATTGGTTAAAGCCGTGTTTCTATATAACTCTATATAGAAAACATGGAAAGATCATATTGCGATTTACGCCATCCAATACGCCATTTAACAAATAGGTTGCATTTTGCTGTTGTCTGTTTAGTTATATATACACAGATGACGTCACAATCTGGTAAGAACAAAAAGTTGCCCACCAGCCGTCGAGGTACCCTCCTCCGTAGCAACTCTTTAGTTTTCTGCTGCAAAAACGGGAACGAATACCGTAAGTTGTTTATCGCCGCTACAGAGCTAGTGTTCGCAGCACAAATCCCACATGTCCCCTGATCAAAAGCGACAGAGACTCGCAGAGTTGCCTGCGGAGGAGGCTACGGTCGAGGCGAGTTTTCTGTGCATTTATATCTGCACAGACAAAGGGAATTTTTGGGGCATTGAAAAAGATGAATCGCATCAGCTGATATTGCAGTGATTGGTTTACAGAAATCAGACCACGTTAGTGACGTAATCTGTGCATCTGTCCTCTAATATAGATCACGAAATCGTGAAGCACATTATATAAAGTACGACAAAAGTGCTTTAGATTCCTGTGTTTGGATACTCTGATCCAAACACGGGTATATTGACCAATTCAGGCACGCTTAGTGTAATGTTATTTTATAGGAGAAAATCTTGCTGAAGGGTATTTCAGATCCACTGAAGCACTTGATTATAAATTCATGTCTAACATAACCCAGATCCAACGCAACCCTAGCCCTAACATAGGAATCCAGTATAAAGCACGGCACCAGGTAATCGTTTGGAGAATCTCATGATTTTTTAAACTTGTGCACACGGTATTTCCCACGTTGACATGCACAGCTGAGATAGCGGAACGCCAGGCTCATTGTACCTTACTCATTGGGGGTGATATGCACTACATTCTTCCAACTGGGTCAGAATTGTCTTTGTGTTTAATACTTTGTCGAAATCATTTTGTAAATTGCCTCATTTCTTTTGCTTACCAGAATCATGCTGATTATTAGACTTTTGTTTAAGTCGTTTATTCCCCTTGTGCTTATTGGATTACTCAGCAATTATTTCCCGTAGTAAAAATTTTCTGAAACTTTCCGGGCGTTGAATCTATGATATACTCCGGCGTTATTAAAAAAGTTGGGGTCATTATAACGACATGTACTAACCTCTGGTTCCTCATTACCAGAAATTGATGACAAAATGGCCGCCTCTTAAGGGCTAATTTACATATAGTCCTTATAAAATGACATCTAATTTTGAACAGTAAATATATAGAGGGAAATATTAAAATGAAAATTCTGCTAATTGAGTATCTCACCTATTATTTACCGACCTCGCTATCTAAGCAACAGCGATTTTCAAATTATTACCTAAGGGCTAATTTACATACAGTACTCACCTTATTTCTTTAAATCAGGTATACCTACGATCCGCCAAATGACTATATATCTCGAGCTATCGTTTGTCAGTGTTTGAGCCTCCATCAATCATGGTGAGTTCAAAATTCCCATTGTCTTGTTGTCATTACAAGTCGGGTAGTTGTTAAATTAGAAGTATACAACTTCAGCCAATTTGTTCAATATGTAATCTATTACATGCAAGATAAAGATTCCTCTATCAACTCTGAAACATTTGACCAAAGATCATTTTGAAAGTGTTAAACAAAATCCTACGGCAATCCAGTGGTGCATGACCTACTTATTTGTTTACTATTTTCAACACAATTTGGCGGATCGTAGATATACCTGATGAAAATAAATTGGTTACTGAATGATTGGATAATGGTTGTTGTGTAGATCAGGAGGTCGGCAAATAGTTGGCAAGCTACTGAATAAGCAGAATTCTCACTTTAATATATACTCGCCTCATATATATTTACTGTTCAAAATGGGACGCCATCTTCTAAGGAATATATGTAAATTGGCTTTCAAGCGGTGGCCATTTTGTCAATTTCTGGTAATGTATACATGTCATTATACCTAACTTAGGAATCCAGTATAAAGCACCTGGTAATCAGTCCATGTTCAGTATGTAACCTTAAGTTATTAGGTTTGTGTTGGGGTTATGCCTATATAAAGTACCTTGGTTATTTTGGACATAAATTGCAAGCCAGGTCGGCTTCAGTGCATTATCTGAAATAGCTTTTACCGATAAAATTGTAGGCAGTTAAATTGAATGAGGCCTGGTTACACAGGTAAATCTCATTAATTTTGCGTGCGTCATCAGTGTTTAGAAAGGTTATATATATATATATATATATATTCAGATTCGCTCTACCTTTATGGTATTGAGCACTTTCCGACATTCCGTAAACAAAATCACACGTGCTCGTTTGTATATATATATAATGTAAAAAGAGAGCGACAGTTGAGCTTTTGAGCAAAGAACCTATAACAAAGGCATTTGTTCGAAACTTCAGTGTTGTGCTATTCTCATTGCCTGTACACCATCTTCAACCTTACGACATTCATCGTGCTTTGTGTGATGTATAATAGTTTTGTTTTATATAGACGAAATTGAAACAATACGGCGTCCGACCACTACCAAAACGCAAGATGGTAATTAAATTGAAAGAAATCTATCATTTTACACATCAAGGTCAGTAAAAGATATTTTTATACTTTTATGTTGTATTGTAAGTGAGTTCGTTACAAATTCCGTTCAATTATTATGTTTACATTTTTATACTGAAGCACAAATGGCACCTGATTTTCAATTATCACATTGCTCACACGATCTTCACAGTTCGGGGTAAACATTTTCTAAGTAATAAAACAATTTTTTCTGCCGCCATTTTTGAAAACAGTCTGGTTCAGTTAGACATGAAGTTTGTTTTGCAAATACCCCCGATTAGAAAACGTTAATGCAACACACACACCCCCCCCCCCCCCCTCCCACTTGCGCTCTGTTCAACTCTAATTTTTTAAAGAAAAAGGTAACGAAAAACAAAGAAAAATATAAGTATGATATTTCGTAAAAATTATTGAGAAAACCAAAATTGCATGTCGCATCTAGGGTTTGACCTCGATCAGGCTACTGAAGCTGGCGTCAAAATTTTATCAAAAATGTTTACAAATGACATTGCTAGAGCATCTAAGAATATTTGCATTTTCCAGAAGGCATTGAAGTGATTGAAAACTACTCAAAGAACTGGCTGCCACGGCTATATTCATTTATTGGATGGGAAATAACTTTAAACAAAAACATTTTTTCATTTTGAAATCTGAAGTGCTGAAACTGTTTTCACCTACATGTTAATAAATATTTCAACAGCATTTGTACGTTTTACAAAAGAAAAATTGTTCCTTTTCCAATTTTTACGCCAAATTATAAACAAGCTACGCTTAGACCCCGTTTACACGATGCCGGTACAATTTGAAAACGGAACAAAATCATGCCGGTGTGTAAATACAAGCCCAAATGTCTTGCGTTTACACGGTGCCGGTATAATATAATGACGGATTAGCATGTGACTATTCTCTTCCAATGAGAATTGAGAAGACTTTGTGAATACTGCTGACCCGAATACTGTGGTCGTATATATCGTGATTACCGTCATCAAACTGTTACGGCACGGGCGTTTACACAATACCGGTTAGTGTTTGTTGTTTTCATTCCATGCCGTCAAGGAACCCGTCTTCATTTTGTGCCGTTTTCATGTCATTTTTGTGCCGGTATCGTGTAAACGCAAGGCCTAAACGGCATGATTTTGTTCCGTTTTCAAATTGTACCGGCATCGTGTAAACGGGGTTTAAATCACTAGTGCATGGTTTTACAATAAGAAAAATATTTAAGAAAAGATAAGACGGCAGCCTCAAACTTAAAATACAACGGGCATTGGCAAACAAAAGCATTCAATGGATATGATACGTTTAAAATACACAGAGTAGAAAACAAAATTAACAGTGATAGGATCTAAACAGGGAAACTCGAACAGTTTTGCTACTAAATGAGATCGTATATTTTTACCTTAAAACTTATTAACTTTTCCACCTTTATCTTCGTTGGTTCTCAGTTTTCTAGTTTGACCATTGTTTTTCCTTCCTTCGAGTTTCGGTTTGACGAGTTTCCTTCTAGTCAAGATGCTGTTGTACTTTAACGTAAACGTTGATTTGTTTCTGTTCTTTTGAAAGTGATATACGTATCCCAAAAACTCCTTTCTGTCTTTTTGTCAAGAATAAATTGTTGTTTATATAGCACAAATCTTTTTGTCAAGAAGTATATTGTTCCCAGTGCCCCACAATCTTAACCGCGCATGGTCCGTCCACCAGACTAGTTCCTAGTCCTCTTTTCTCTCGAACGTATTTTGGTGACGTCACAGAATAGGGATCGAGCAAGAGGACTAGCGGAAAATGTTCATCTTTATCTGTCATGAATCCTGCTGGAGCTCGGATTCTTTAATCTTTATGAACGAGGGCACTCAAACAAACTTCTTCTTGACTAGCAGACAGCAAACGAGTAGGTTTCTTTGTTTTACATTACGTTAAAAGGTTGTTACATACGAGGCTTTATAAAGTAGTGTTCGGCGTAGGAAGTGATTGTGTTGAAACGGTTGAAACACATTTATACAAATCGAAATATGCTTTTTAACGTTTCGGCAGTAGACCAACCTTGCTATATGATGTTATAAAGAATTGTGCAGACCGACGTGAGTGTTATCTGCCTTGGTTTTCCGCCAAACGGCCGTTTGGTGCCTGTATAAGTTGGGGCCAGTTTTGGGGCCAGATTTGGGGCCAAGCAAAACATTTTATTCCAGGCCTCTCACAATTCGGTCTGCCGCTCGACGTTAAAAAGAGAGGCCTGGGAACCAGGCTGTCCGTCCACACATACAAATATTCAGATCACAAAAATTTGTTCGCATATCACGCTTGTCCACGCGTGTAAAATGACTCCACGCGTGTCGAGATTAGCACCCTTACTGGGCCTTCGGCCTTACGCCCGGGCTCGGGGCCTAGAGAAAGTTTCTGAAACAAAAGTGTTTAGGGTATGTTGAAAAAATTCCGAAACTTTTTTCGGAACCTAAGTTTCTCAAAAGCTCAGCTGTCGCTCTCTTATTAAATTATATATATATATATATATATCGAGTACAAAATCATACGGGTAGAGTGCTCAATGCCGAAGTAGAGCGGTATTACATCAAAACACAAGTTTGAGTTACTTCATAAGAACTTTATTCACAACAAATTTGTTTCGTGTGGCAAGCGCGAAGCTCGCCACTCGTCAGGTGAATGTTGCGTCAGATTCCAAATTTGTTGTGAATAAAGTTCTTATGAAGTAACTCAAACTTGTATTTTGATATATATATATATTTATTATATATATTTATATATATTCAAACAAACAAAGTGTTGTTCGCGAAATGTCGAAAAGTGCTCAATACCGTAAAGATAGAGCCAATATACTATAAGTGGGCTTACCTCAGATGTTGATGGTCGCTACTGTCAGTTTCACGCTGGGCGATCATCAGGCGGCTCTGAAAACTGACAGTAGCGACCATGAACATTTGAGGTAAGCCCACTTATAGTATATATATATAAGTGAGTTTTGGTTCACGAAATGTTAGAGAGTGCTCAATACCATATATAGATAGAGCAAATATAAATATATATATATATATATATATATATATATAATATTATATATAATATGATGATGATAAAGGTTGTTCTCCGAGTGAACGAAGCCATACCGGGGAGACAGTAAAATTGTTTGACCGCGGCTGGATTCGAACCCGCGACTTTCTGTTTACCATGCAGTCGGACTGGTAAACCGAAAATCCAGCCGCCGTCAAACAACTTTTCTGTTTGCCCGGTATGGCTTCGTTCACTCGGAGAACAACCTTTATCATCATTAATTACCCGAGTATCAATTTCCACAACGTATATATATATATATATTTATTATATAGCATCGGATATGAGCTTTTGCGTAATCTGATTGGTTCCCTACTACCAGGCTATCAGCTCATATCCTGCTAGTAGAGGAAAAACAAGATGGCGGCATATTTTTTTAAACTGCCGAAAAGAGTTGAAATTGACGGATTTTTATACAGAAAAACATCAACACCCTCAAACAAATGTGTAAAAAAACAACATTGTGTAAAAATACATTAACAAATACACAATTTAGCATATCAAATGGTAAAATTCACCTAAAAAATTACGTCTCAGTTTTACTTCGGAAACAATATATACTATTCTCATCATCACACACAACCCTCCCACTCATCATCACACACAACCTAAACAAGCCACAAGATAAAACAGGACCTTAAATTCCTTTGTCTGCATGCCAAGGTGAAAAACATAATGGACAAAACGAATTTAATATAGTGAGCCGACGCTAGCCAAAACAACTTAAAACAACACCTAACCGAAGCGGAATTAAACAAAAAATCTAATTTAAATCAAGGAGTCAAGAACGTTTGCTGTTAAATCTTGTACCCCTCCCCTCCTGAAACCATAAATGTAAACATGCAAACAGCTGGTTGAGTTGTCAACATTTTTTTATGGTTCTCCCGTTTCGCGATATCTTTGGTGCAGACATGTAGTTCCCACGCTATACTGAAGCTATACTATATAGCGGGAAGGCATGCAGACTCATTATATCTATACACACAGTACTTCCATGCATGCATTGGGTGTCCCGCTGGTTTGCGACATGTGTATGGTTGGTAGAAAAGGCGGAGTGTTCTTAAGATCCATTCGAAAATCATATACCAAGTATTGGCATCTAATTGTTCGTTATAAGCTGGTGAAATCGAGGCTGGAGAAAGCGTTTGGAAAATCTCGATGAGTTTTGAAACTTGTGCACACGATATTTCCCACGTTAAAATGCACAGCTGAGATACTTTACTCATTGGGGGTGATATGCACTACATTCTTCCACTCTCCCATGGCACACTTGCTTGGATACCCCACTATCTGTCACATGTATAGGCGTTGTGTTTGAATCAAATCATCTTAACAGTGTTCATTATACTTTGTTCATCATGCTGAGGTTTTGTCGGAATTGTCTTTCTGTTTAATACTTTGCATTTCCGTTGTGAAAATTTGCTGAAACTTTCCTGGCGTTGAATCTTTGATATACTCGTATAAAAAACGACATGTACTAACCTCTGGTTGCTATATATACATATCATACATACATTTACCTGGTATATTTCAGTTTTACTAAGTTGGCACCCGTCATTAGACTAAGGCTTCCAGTTCAGAAGTTGTTTATAGTTTCCGTTTGTTTTTACACGTAGCGGTCTAATTAATAACACTATACCGGCTTATAATCAGGGTTATTCTTATGGCTTGTGGAATGAAATAGACGTATACTCGACAACAAAAGTCTAGAACTAATTGTGTATTTTATGAACAGTCACGATTTATTAATTATTCATAATATTGCATTCTGAAAGAACCTTTGTGCTGACGTTGTGTCTAACCAGTCACACAAACTCCACCATTTACTTCCAGAACTAAATAGTTACAATCGCCTTTAATATAGATATTTTAACTTTCCTAATTGTAAATCTAAACGTTTTAAAAACTCTTTTATGATCGCAAGTGCTCCTCGAGTTTGAACTCAAGTTATATTAATGTTGTTCGTGTACACTATTAGAATCTGACATATTTTCTTATGTATTTTAGCTAATTATTGATATTCGTATCTATATTGCTTTCACTAATGTTGTTGAGTTTTGGAGAATTATCTCTTCAATATTTCTTATCCCGTGATTAAAATTGTATTTAAATACTGCTATTTTTCAATTTAAAAATTTATTCTGAAGCACGAACTCATAAAAAGGTGCATGCATGCAGGAAGGTATCTTCGACAATTTTCATTTTTGACGGTTACATGTATTGGCAAGTGCGTGGTTTCTTTCATTATCTTTCGGACTTTACAAGGTACTGTTTATGCCTATAAATAAAAATTTCGATGTCTAATTAAACTGTGGAAATAGTGAAATCAGAATGAATTTGCTCTCATCTTACCTTGCTGGCGATTGTTTCCCCCAACATGGTTGTTGTTTTGTTGAAGTGCTGAGTTGTCAACATTTTCCGATGGTGCTCCCGTTTCGTGATATCTTTGCCAGTTGCAGACAACTTCGTAGAACATTTTGCAAAGAACTGGTAAAATCAAGACTAGAAAAAGCATTGGGGAAACCTCGATGATTTTTGAAACCAGTGCAGACATAGTTTCCATGTTGTCATACACAGCTCAACTGCGTGAAGTAGCCATAAAAACAAAATATATGTTTCAATTCTATATCATTCTTGGATATATATATAATATACCCCTGCATGGGTGCTTGTCATGAAGCAGAGTATTTTTTTAACAAAAGCTGATTTGGGTTTTTTTTGTTCCCGCTGGTATAGTTACTAGGCTCCAATCTAGTGTAAGTCTTACATCATGTGGGGCGAAAGTTATAATCAATTTATGGTTTTCTGTTTATATATGTGCTTTTTCCATTTCTTAGCCGTTTGTAGAAGTAACGTTGACACTTGTTACTTGAACCTAATGATAGATATGTGTACTTGTATATTTCCTTTGAAACTAGTCAATTTTGCATTTAACACATGTATTTTTGCCACTGCAATACATGTAATTAGCATATGAATACCTCTTGCTATATGCGGACACAAAAATATTTATCAAAGCCTCGCTCTACGAGCTCGGTCCGTACTGTCAAGACTTAGTCTAATATTTCTCCGTAAACATCTTATTAACCGAGAATGTGGTCATGACCACACTCTCGGGTTGGTTTGTGGCCACATGACCTTAGCTAAATTTCAATGTAGACCGAGCGGGCAACAACATGAGAACTTATTGCCAGAACTTTTAATTCTTCACAGTGTCCTATAAACAAAGCTTCCTTGGTGCGAAAAAAGATTATTTATAGGTCTTCAAAACATCGTGTGAATATTAACTGGAGAAATGTATTGCTGTTCTTTTGTTCTGAGACTCATATTTGCATGTTTAGTTGAAGTGAAATTATGAAGTCTTTCAATTTGTCTTTTGTGTACTTTCCCTTGGCAAAAGTCAAAATTATCAGTGAAACTCAAGCTATATACAAAGCACTTAATGTCTGATCCCTCGGGAAACAGTTAGTTTTGTTTTTCCTTGAGTCTCGATGTTTCCCTTGACTTCGTCTCGGGAAACATTTAGACTCTTGGGAAAACAAAACTGTTTCCAGGCTCGCGACCAGACATTAAGTGTATAATATCATCAGACCTTACTCAGCTCTAAACAGTAAAAGCCTGATTCACCACTAATGTGAAAGTTATAAAAATATTATAAAAATATTAATATATTTTAGAAACTACAATTTCTTCATGAACAGATTAGCACATGATAGGAACATTCATTGAAAATTTCTGCTGCATGTCTTTGAGCTATAAACACTAGCTCAAAGTTTACCATGGCTTGTCCATTTTTGAAGAAACATGGGTCAGGTGTTCATTCCGGCTACTGGAAAGTGCCAAGTGCAGAGGTCTCTAAACGCGCGAGCAAAGAGGTGGGAGACTGGGAGTGGGCCGAGGAAGATCAGATCGAAGGCTGAACGAATTACTTTCAGAAGCAAATACATTTATATCATCTGCAAATATTTTAAAATTCAACGTACTCCCCTGTGGAATTCCGCAGACCATTGTTTGTTTTGGAGATTCAACGTCAATGTCAACAAACAGGAGAAAGCGCTTACTAGGTAAACAGCACGTATATGTTCTTTTAATATACTATGGCCCTTTCTTGTGTCTCTAGTCCTCAAGTATACTGATGTCAACACGGCATTTTTTCGCGTCTGTAATAACTTCGTCTATTCTGTCTTCATGGACAAACTTTGTCAGCAAGATTACTGATTACTAAACGTCATTCGTCACCGAAAATAGTCAAAGCACTATCTAATTCTCCGATAGAAAACACAATTCGCAATACACAAAACACTATTGCCTGTATTTAAGGTATTTCCGCACAGCGTTCATATGTCGAGTCCCTTCGGGTGTTAAATATCAACACAGCACGATCATGTTTAATCAGCGATTGTATCAAGATACCTGCCAGCGAAATTACTGAACAATAACTACGTCTGTGAACACACTGAACATGTCCAAGAAAGAACACCTCACTTCAAACAACTTGATCAGACATCAGGAAAGCGAAGAAAGAACGTATGAAATTTTAGCACGCATCAGTTTCGCAAAGCCTCACGGGATGACGTAATGATTGCCATTTCGAAACATAGACAAAAAAATAATAACGCAGCCGAAACCTAGACTCGTCTACCACAGGTAGCCCGAGTAATTAATCGCTCTGTTAGAGTGCATGCTTGATGACGTATGCAGTTGGACAACGGAAGTACGAAACTGTATGTATTTTAATATTAATAATCCAACGACATACAGTAAAAACCCGCTAACAAGAACCTACATTTTACCAAATCAGCCTGGGATAGGTTCTTATATTCTTATATATTCTTATATAAATAAATTCTTAATTTCAGCCTGAGGTTCTTAATAGTGGTAGGTTCTTGTTAGCGGGTTTTTACTGTACGTCATCTGCCCTATATATTTATTCCCAATCTTTCCTTATTTTGTAATGTCAGGAAGACGACTTTGGCTCCTAATATCTCAAAAAGTGCTTGCCACATTTATTTTATTTTTTAGAAGTTGGTTATTTAGATTATGAACTTCAGATATGTTTTATCGAAAATTTTTACTTCACAGACACATTAAACCAAACCAACATTTTTTGCTGAGTGAGCTTTCGTCCTCTCTTACTTATACTCAGGACTTCTGTTATTGCTTTCCTGCCCTAAAGAATTGCGGGAATCACAAAACGAATTAAGCTTGCATGGCAAATATTATTTACCTGGTACAACAACATTGATTTAATAAAAATCACCATGGCGTGCAAACTTTCTAATCAGTTATTGTTTTCAATGTTTCAATATTTTTCTCTTCTTTTCTTGTTTTATTTACTCTCTCTTGGTACACATTGCTGGTTAATTATTACCAGACAGTGTTCATGCAGATGGAGAGGAAGATTAAATCTTCTGGTTCTTTTCGCATGCTGTAACCTATAATAGTGGTTAAGTGTGTTGTATATCCAGAAAACAATTTATGCTTTATTATTTAACGCGCATGTAATTGACGGTACCGAAAAAGATGGCGGCGGTACATTTAACCACAATGCTTTGCAACATAAATCAGCTCAGTTAACATGAATTAAGTAAACAAGAACTTCATTCCTACCAAAGTTGATCTTATTAAAAACCTATCTTAATTCCAATAATTCTAGAAGAAACTATATTTACTATGCGCAAAGGATTGTGATTCAATCTACAAGTCGCCATCTTTTTTGGTGCGGTCAATTGTTTCTTATAGGTTATCTATTGATTATGGAATCGACTACATGTCTAGGCATTGACTTGCTTAGGCTTCGCGCTTCCAAAAGATATAAAACTTTCTAAGACCCCGTTTACACGATGCCGGTACAATTTGAAAACGGAACAAAATCATGCCGGTGTGTAAATATAGGCCAAACATTCTTGCGTTTACACGGTGCCGGTATAATATAATGACGGGCTAGCATGTGATTATTCTCTTCCAATGAGAATTGAGAAGACTTTGTGAATACTGCTGACCCGAATACTGTGGTCGTATATATCGTGATTACCGTCATCAAACTGTTACGGCACGGGCGTTTACACGATACCGGTTAGTGTTTGTTGTTTTCATTTCATGCCGTCAAGGAACCCGTCTTCATTTTGTGCCGTTTTCATGTAATTTTTGTGCCGGTATCGTGTAAAAGCAAGGCATAAACGGCATGATTTTGTTCCGTTTCCAAATTGTACCGGCATTGTGTAAACGGGGTCTAAATCATAAATTTTTCTTAGTTTTGTATTGATGCGTTATATTTTGTCAACAAAAGAATATATTAAGAGATACAGAGACACGCAGAGTATGTATAGCCTTCCCGCTGGCTAAAAGAAAATAAATTTTAACTTGTCTAAACGTATACTGAAACAGAGTTTATGTTTGTTGACTATAATCTTAACGAGGTAAGAGATATGCCGCTATTATATCTTGATAGAAAACCTATAAAACGAGTTATGGTAACTAAATCTCTAGGGGTATACATAGATGAATTAAAGATTATCGTAGTTAGATCATATCAACAATATTTCAAGAAAAGTAAGTGCCGGAAGTTCAGGTCTTCGACAAGTAAGACGGTTTGTTCTTCAGCAAACGTCAATTACAATATATAACTCATTAATTCTGCAACCACTGTTTGATTGTTGTGATGTTGTTTGGGACAATGTGCCTTCGAAAACCGCCCACAGACTGCAAAAGCTGCAAAACCGTGCAGCAAGAGTGATTATACTTGTCAAGGTTATGAAGTCAGATCTAATGAAATAAGACAACAATTAAAATGGAAAAATCTTATACGCGGAAACACGAGGTATGCTCAAATGAATAATGATAAAGTGTTAAACAACATGGCTCCTCCTTATCTACCAGACCATTTTAAGATGTCTATCATTCATGATACAATACATATTCCCTACGAAATCGAAAATTGTGTCTTGTTTTACCTTAAGCGCGCACTGAATACTTATAAAAAGCTTTTGGAACAGCGTTGTTGCACACACAGAGTTTTGCATATTCTGGATGTAAAATTTGGAACAACTTGCCGGAAAATGGAAAATGCAGTGAAAACATCAACGAGTTCAAATGAGGCCTCACATCATGCTTCTAATTAATTTTTAACTTTTGTAAATTTGTAGTTCGGCTTTCTTGTAAAGCAGTTTGACAACAGATTTTGTAAGTTTGTAGCATTAATGCATTAAAATTGTATAATTATCTTTTAGTTAAGTTCTACATTGATTTATCCTTATGAGCATGAAATGTAGTTTATCTTCGATAATTGTAACAGTTACTTATAGTCCAAGACCAAGTAGTTTCTTCCAGTATCTTCCGAACTTCACAGGGCCCTGTTTATACCTAAATAACAATTTCGATATATAATTAAACTCATAGTAATGGCGAACTCACAGTGAATGTGTTGTATTTACCTTGGTTAAAAATCATGAAACGATGATTGCCTTCCCCGATGTTGGTCGTCGTTTTGTTGAAGTGTTGAGTTGTCAACATTTTCTGATGGTTCTCCCGTTTCGCGATATCTTTGCCACTTGCACACAACTTTTAGAACATTTTCCATGCAAGAGCTGGTAAAATCAAGATTAGAAAAAGCGTTTGGAAAACCGCGAAGATTTTTGAAACCATTGCAGACATAGTTCCCATGTTGCTATGCACAGCTGAACTGCCTGGAGTATAGGCACCTGCAAAAAAAAGATGATTAGACTCAAGGCGCCCTATGCGTGAGCGTATATTTTTCAGTTCTGTATCGCAGTATACCGCTGGGCGATTGTTAACAAGAATTTCACAAATTTACCAAAGCTTGATGATAGTGCTGGAACGATAGGTTTTTTAATAATTATCCAACGGCATACGTCATCTGCCCTATCTATTCATTTCCAATCTTATTTTGTGACATCAGGAAGGCAACTTTGGCACGTAATATCTCGAGAAGTACATCCCATGCAAATGAGCTTCAAATTTGTTCTTTCGGAAATTTTTACTTCACAGACACATTAAGGTGACTCCTAACTGTTTCTTCAAAAGTTGAAGAAATGCAAGTTTCAACCTCAGAAAGTGCTCATGAATGTTTTGAAAATGAGTGAAACTGACGTTATGCGTGGAATAACGTTCAAGATATTAAATACTGTTAACAGATAAAGTGTTTCAACCGTTGCTATGACAACAGTGACGTTCCAAAATGGCCGTAAATTTACATTTAATTCAATATATTTTAAAATCGAGTTTGGTGACCCCCCAATTTTTTTGCATTAAAACATTTCTTTAAATTTTAGTAATCAATAGGCAGATTTAAAAAAAAATTCTGTAGTTCCAATTTTTTATTATGGTTTTAAATTATGGTTTCTATTATGCGGGTCACCAAACTCGTTTTTGAAATAAATTGGATTAAATGTGAATTTACGGCCATTTTGAAACGTCACTGTTGTCATAGCAACGGCTGAAACACATCGTCTGTTAACAGTATTTGATGCCCTGAACGTTATAACGTTAGTTTCGCTCTTTTTCAAAATATTGCATTTTTTCCTCATTTGAAGAAGCAGGGAGCCACCTTAAACCAAACCAACATTTTTTGCTGAGCTTTCGTCCTTTCTTACTTACTCAGGACTTCTGTTATTGTTTTCCTGCGGGAATCACAAAACGAATTAAGCTTGGCAAATATCATTTACCTGGTACAACAACATTGACTTAATAAAAATCACCATGGCGCGCAAACTTTCAAATCAGTTATTGTTTTCAATGTTTCAATATTTTTCTCTTCTTTTCTTGCTCTATTTACTCTCTCTTGGTACACATGTGCAAAGGATTATGGTTAAATCTACAAGTCGTCATCATTTTCGGTGCGGTCAATTGTGTCTTATAGATTATCTATTGATTATAGAATCGACCACATGTCCAGGCATTGACTTGCTTAGACTTCGCGCTTCCAAAAGATATAACATTTTCGAAATCAATAAATTTTTCTTAGTTTTGTATTGATGCGTTATATTTTGTCAACAAAAAAAATAAAAATATATATATATATATATATATATATATATATATATATATAGTTCAGTCTACAGACACGGTGTTTCGCTGTACAACAGCTCATCAGTGTAGCTTGGAACAATCTGAATGAATTTCACCATATATATATATATATATATATATATATATATATATATATATATATATATTTTAAGAGAAAGCCTTCAAGTATCGTTGAATGTTAAAATATAAAATTTAATTGTCTTACCAAATTTTAATACCGTTGCTTTTAGAATACGATTTGCTATAAAATTCATGGGCATAAATATATATCACCCAAATATTCGTAAACATCACATTTCTGTCTCGTGCAGAAATTTTTGAGCATTTATTTTTTCTTGTGTGTTTGCGGTGGTCGATTGATTATACAATTGTTGTGATATGTGAGAACATTTCATGGAGCATGGTTTTCTGATGATTCTCTGATTTTCTAATTTTTTGTTTCTAATTTCATGTTTCTTTGAAGATACAAGTTCAGAAGATGAGACCGATAACGAACAAGATCAGAGACAAGCTACAGTAGAAATAGAGCAGCGCAATCGTGAAAAGCCAAAGAAATCCACGACTGAAGAAAATAATTCCGTGGAAGGCAGCACCCAAGCTAGTGGGGAATCCAGGTAGGTTGAGAAGCGATCCGTATTTTTCAAGGTTGTCAGAAAGTTGCCGAAATTTTTACTTTTAGTAAAAGCAATATATACTGGAGTTTTGAACGGAGCCTTTTCTCATCACATTTTACCATGACAAATGGCTCCGCTCGAAACGTGAGTGCTTCGTTATTAAAAATCTTCAATTGGCAGTTTATCATCTTTTCACTTTGCTCCATCTTTGTTCGTCTCCAGAACACCATACAGGGGAAATTGTTGTCGTCTGGCGTGATGCATAGCTTTGTGGACCGTGTTGATAATTCTAGCAATGAAAATGCGCTTAACTCTTTCACAACCGAGGGCACTCCACTTGACAAGCGTCCCATTTTGAACAGTAAATATATATAAGGCGAGTATATATTAAAGTGAGAATTCTGCTTATTGAGTAGCTTGCCAACTATTTGCCGACCTCCTGATCTAAACAACAACCATTATCCAATCATTCAGTCACCTATTTATTTTCATGAGGTATATCTACGATCCGCCAAATTGTGTTGAAAATAGTAAACAAATAAGTAGGTCATGCACCACTGGATTGCCGTAGGATTTTGTTTGATACTTTCAAAATCATCTTTGGTCAAATGTTCCAGAGTTGATAGAGGAATCTTTATCTTGCCTGTAATAGATTACATATTGACCAAATTGGCTGAAGTTGTATACCTCTAATTTAACAACTACCCGATTAACTTGTAATGACAACAAGACAATGGACAATTTGAACTCACCATGATTGATGGAGGCTCAAACACTGACAAACGATAGCTCGAGAGATATAGTCATTTGGCGGATCGTAGGTATACCTGATTTAAAGAAATAAGGAAGTGAATAATTTGAAAATCGCTGTTGCTTAGATAGCGAGGTCGGTAAATAATAGGCGAGATACTCAATTAGCAGAATTTTCATTTTAATATTTCCCCTCTATATATTTACTGTTCAAAATTAGATGCCATTTTATAAAGACTATATGTAATTATAAAGACTATATGGCGTTAGGCAGAGTAAAAAGATAAAGTTGTTCCACAACAACAATACGCATGAAAGGGTTAAACCACAAAAAGTTTGATGAAAAATTTGTTAAAAACTTTTCATATAAACGAGATATAATTTTCGCTTATTTACCTCCGATTATTTTATAAATAGATTGTGGTTTTTCCGAATTTTCTGTCTTTTTTTAAACTTTTTGTCAGCCTGGCTCCAGTCGCTTGCACTTTTTGACAAATTGAATTTTGAGCAAGACCCAGAATCGCACGGTATTAATATATATGATACAACTGGTATTAATATGACATACATGTATGTATTGGACATATGATGTCACAAACAAACCTGCTGCATGTGATAAAATGAATGAGCGTAAGCCTGACATACACTGAAACAAATTTTGTAAACAAGTTTCCGAAACTTGTTTCAAAAAATAGAGCAAAGGGAAATTTGGTTTCTGAAACAAAGTTTCGGAAACTTTTCAACATACACTGGAAACGTTTGTTTCTGAAACCATGTTTCGGTAACTTGTTTCGGGAATTTTTTCTATGCTGGGCTTAAGTCATCTTGGTGTCATTCTGAACCATATTTCAACTTTGAGTTATTTACTGTTCTAAACAAACAACCCACAAAGTAATGGCTACTTTTAACAACATTATGTTGTGTAGTCTGATTTACTTTAGGCTCATGTATAGATTGACTAACTTTTCCCCGTAATACGAAATAAATTTTGTTAGGTGTCTATGTTTTGTGTCTAATGGGTATAACACTAAAACGGTAGTCTTATTTGTTTTCAGTACTGAGAGTAGTGGTACTGGTAGTTATTTTGACGAAGAGTTGTCCCAGGAGGTTGACGTTTTGTCTCAAGTAAGTCTGTTCATTTTTTACTTTAATATGCCCTGCTAGGATTATATTCTGTAATGCCAGCTACGCGGGTTTGTGTTGTGTTTTGTTTTTTTGTTTTGTTTTGTTTTGTTTTGTTTTGTTTTGTTTTGTTTAGTTTAGTTTAGTTTAGTTTTGTTTTGTTTTGTTTTGTTTTGTTTTGTTTTGTTTTGTTTTGTCGTGTCGTGTCGTGTCGTGCTGTGTCGTGTCGTGTCGTGTCGTGTCGTGTTGTGTTGTGTTGTGTTGTGTTGTGTTGTGTTGTGTTGTGTTGTGTTGTGTTGTGTTGTGTTGTGTTGTGTGTGTTGTGTCGTGTCGTGCTGTGTTGTGTTGTGTTGTGCTGTATTGTGATGTGTGTGTTGTGTTGTCGAAATCGGTGCATTCTGAGTTCTGACAATATTAAGGTGACTCGACAGTCTAAATCATTAAAGAAAGATTTATATGTGTAGTGGTTGCGTATCTAAAGAAATTGAGTTTGTGGTAAGCGGCAGATTTTATGCAAATTAGGTTTTCTGACTTTACTGGAAACATGATTTCTTCACTTACGTAAACGTTCAGGGTATAAAACGTTTAAATAATCAAGTCCACCACTAGGGCTATGCAATGAACTAAAATGAAATCTGTGCAAAACGTTTTATGGGGGAAAACGATAATTTCTTTTATTTTAGACTGTCGAGCCACCTTAAGTGTGACGTCGCAGTTGGCGGCATTGCACCAAACAGTTGTCATCACGTTGAACTCACATACACTTTGTAGACTAGAGGTGTGCGAATCCGATCCGAATCCGACCAGTTGCGTAAACATTACACAATATAAGAAGGTTATTATTGTATAAGATTATTATTGTATAATATTATTAGTTTTTCTTAAATTTATTTGTTCATTGGTATTCTTTTTGGAAAGTTCGCGCAACTATTGCCATATATATCCAATGTTTTTTTAATCGGATTTGAGCAGCTGTTTTCGGATTGGATCGGACTACGATTTTATGGCTTCGGATCGGATTCTTATCGACAGTTACATTAGGCAAACCCTCGTATTATAAGGAGTCAATCTGATCCGACGCACACCTCTATTGTAGACGCTTCTTTTTTATCAGTCGAAAACGGTGTACTGAATTATTGAAATAACGTTTTAAATGAAAGCTAGATCGAAAACGTAGGTTCTCCTACCTTTTTGTACAGCGAAACTCATAAAAGTATATTTTGAGTTTCGCTGTAGAGATCTAAATGTCATCGGACGTTTTTAAAAGCTTACATTTTAATTTCTTACTAAACAAAACTTCGGTCAACCCACTTTCTTTATCATACAATACCTTAAAGGGTATTGGCAATAAAATTTAAGTTTATCTCATTTGAAAGAACTCGTGAAATAGTATAAGAAAACCTTTTACAATTTTTCCGTATCTGTTTTGGTTTTGGAAATATTTGGAGCAAAGACAGCGTGCTGTCCGCCATCATGGAATTATTTTCGATATGCATGTGACGACATAACAGGGTAAAGTGAAATTTTTATCTTGCCAACCTTATGACATTAAGAGATAGAAACTCGATTTTGTTGCGCTATTTCCATTTTAAATTGACCCACAACCTTTACAAAGCCTTCCGTGGAAATTTGGTCACCCACGGAGTAGTTTCATCAGGTTTACCCTGCTTATGACGTCACCAATTTTCTAGTTAATTAGACCCAGTATTATAACAAGATGGCGGACAGCACACTGTCTTTCGTCGAAATATTTCAAAGCACAAGAAAGATACAGAAAAATTACAAAAGGTCTTCTTATACCATTTGACGAGTTCTTTCAAATGGGTCAAATTTAATTTTCATTGCCAATACCCTTTAAAGATAAAGCAAACTCGTTTCGCAGTTGCATTATATCTTTAAATTAATTGTTTTTATTTAAGAAGATAAGTCTTTCTATCTCATGTTTATTTCAAGAAAAGCACTCAAAACTATATGTAATTTCTCAAAGCCGGTCTACGCTGACGTCAGCTAAAAAAGAGCGCGAAAAGGCGATAGTCAAATAAAATAGTCAAAATACTCAACCCTTACAGAAATGTTTTATCTTGGTTACCCACTCCAAAAAATCTCGGTAATTTACCACCTTTTTGCTTTGCTATATAGAGCTACTATTATTGTAGATAATTGATCGTATCGAAAAAGATGGCGACTTGTACATTTAACCACAATCCTTTGCGTGTAGTAAATATTGTTTCTTTCAGAATTATTGGAAGATACAGTTTTAAAATGATCAACTTTTGTAGGAATGAAGTTCTTGCTTATTTAATCCATCTTAGCATGATAAACAGTGTTTAGTTGTTTTTTGAGCTGATTTGAGGTTACCGCCGCCATCTTTTTCGGTACCGTCAATTGACTATATGCCATGAAAGGTTTAAGTGTTGATGCTTGAGAAAATGCATTTAAAGTGATATTTGAACGACTTAATTCATGCATGTATACGATATACATATAAGTTGGTCCATTTTACTCTTATTATTTCATCTCTTATTATTTCATCTCGCATGGTTACCCGTTTTAAATTGCATTTAAATTGCGTTTTAATTTGTTGTATTACCGACTAGATAGTTGAGTACTGGTGGTTGAGAAAATACATTAAGTACAATTCTGTGTGTACTGGATGTTTTGAGGGCATATTATACGCGACCTGGAAATAATTGTTTTTTAATTATTTAGGTTGTAATTTAATTATTATATTTTTTTCTTTAGGAGTCGTCCATTAATCTTTCAAAGCAACTAATGTCGTTCCTAACTCAAGATCACGACCTATATCTTAAGGTTCTAAAATATGAGGTATATATACAGCAGCATGGCACGTACACTAAAATATTGCAACATGGTTGACAACAACATGCTTGTATCGGTCGTCACTGAAACTCTAAAGGACCATGCCAGTTCAGTCTTTCCAGCGGCTTTTCTAAAATTTGTCGTCAAATATGTTTTTCCTCCAAAGCTAGACGGTAAACCAGATTTATCCCATGACACACCCAAAACTCATTGTTCCAAGAGACGCGTTAAATCCTTTGTCCAACTGTCTTAAACGACGTCAAGTGGGCAGGGCTTTGAAGAGAGGGAAATTGTGGCGTAAAAATGCTCATTAGTATGCGACTAGTTATCCCAATCGGATAACTACTTACGAGCAAATGGCTTTCATTCACAATGAACTTTCACTGAAACAAAGCATTACGGCCTCTCGTGGCTGTTAAGCTTCACGAACGATGTTAAATCCCATATCACACGAGTGACCATTAATTAATCTATACTTCTGACTAGGGTTAGGGTTAATTTTTTGTTGTTAGGTTATCGAGAAGATTGCTAAAATATTAAGACTCACTGAAGCTTGACGACAAATTTGGAAAAACAAATTTGGCGACATATGTTTGGAAAAGATGCGAAAAGACTGGGAGGGGCCTTTTCAGTCATCCCTTTTCGTGACGACCGCTTGGATTGGCTTGATAAAATCGCAACTTGTTAACAGGCTTGCTGCAATCTTGTTGCGAACAGTGCTCGAAATAACGCTGGGAAGTTCGGGGGTCAGCATGACCGCTCAAGCGTGAATTTAGGGAGTCAGATACACAATTTGGAGGGTCAACCATTTCCCCCTCTTAATTTGTACATTATACACAAAAGCGTTTATTTCTTGATTTGCACAGAAGTGAAACAAAACATATTTGTTACGCCTTGAGTTTACTTGCTTCTTCTTTGTTTGAACTTTTGCGTCAACAAGACCATCTCGTACCCAGAGTCTGCGATCCTTTTGATCACCACCAAATTTAGCCTGGTACCCTGGCCCAATTTCAAAAGAAATAAGGGCCAGGTAACCACTAATTACAATCTTGCGTCATTCAGGGCTAAATTGATTGATTGATTTAATAATATTTATACAGGGTAGTCCAATTCAGCTAACGCTGATTTAAATGGAGCCCTGTTTAACAAAAAATACAAACATCGCAATAAATAGAAATAAAAATAAATTAAATTACATTTACATTTACAAGACTGGTACAAATATAATATAAATATATACAAACATATACAATAGCAATAATTCGGTAGTCAGTCCTGGGCAAGCCGCAAATGTTTCTTTAGCTTCCTCTTAAAATTATCTAGTTCTGTTACGTTCCTGAGGTCTAATGGTAACTTATTCCATACTCTTGCCCCATTAACTTTAAGTTCTAGTGGCAATTTGCAAACAAATTCTCCTGAACAGGTTCAGAAGAAAACAAAGGTTTTTTTTACAATATCATGTACTGTACTGTACAGTGTTGACCCTCATTTCCATATGAACTGAGCCAAAAACAGCTCTTGTATTGTTTTAAGTTTCTGTTTAAATTATACTAATGATACCCTTTGTATAAATTCACCTTAATCTGCCCCTTTCCTACCACTTTCGTTTTTCAAAATAATTGGCTTTGGTCGAGTTTTAAAAATAATCTTTTTCTTGACCAGAGCCTGAATTGTGTATTCAGTTGAACTAGAGTCGAACACTTGATCAATAATCTTTGATTTTTTAAGAACTGCAAATGGCTTTTCCAATGTATCAATACGACCAGTTAATAAGTGATGGCCAATAATCAAAGATGGTTGACCCTTGTCATCAAAGTGCAGGTCACATATTGGCAAATCCACTTGTACGTCTGCGCATGCCTTGAATGCGCGAATGTTTCAACCAATAGGAAAGCAGAAATCGTTAGTGGTTACCTGGCGGTGGCCCATATTCTCGCTCATGACCAAAAGGATCGCAGGCTCTGGGAACGTCAAATTCTTGTTGGGCTACAAGTCGCATTGTGTCAGTTTATTTTCAGTAAATGTTTTTGTATGTTATTAGTATTTTCAGCTTGAGGTTGGTAAAGTTTCTTCGTATGTTTTTGCTGTACAAGCTGTCGTAAGTTAAATTCAGAGAAAACTCGGAGCTCCAGACGGGACTCGAACCCACCACCTTCCGAATGCCAGCCACGCACCATTGAGCCACTGGAACTCAGATGGTAGACCGAGGTTGTTTTCGATATTTATACTTGGGAACTAGTCAGTTTATTTTCAGTAAATGTTTTAGTTTCCAGGTATAAATATCGAAAACAACCTCGGTTTACCATCAGAGTTCCAGTGGCTCAATGGTGAGAGTATCCAGCTAGCAGTCGGAAGGTTGTGGGTTCGAGTTTTGCCTGGAGCTCAGAGTTTTTCTCCGAGTTTAACTTACGTCAGCTTTTAAGAGAAGAGTTATGATAGCTCGGATATGAGAATTGAGTGTAAATCTTCGAGCTATTTTACTCAGAAAATTTTTTCCGAGTTCCCAAGCGGGACTCGAACCACAACCTCCTGATCGCCGGTGAGACGCTCTAACCATTGAGCTACTGGGACTCAGATGATTTGAACGTAGGTTGAGTTCGATATATAATATGTGCAGTATATAATGTCATATGTGCAGTATATAATGTCATATAATTTACGACAGCTTGTACAGCAAAAACATACGAAAAAAACTTTACCAACTCAAGCTGAAAATACTAATAACATACAAAAACATTTACTGAGTGAAAAAACCCTGACACAATGCGACTTGTAGCACTTGGAAAGTGATTGTCTCCGACATGCCCGAGGTTGGTGGGGTGTAGGTTGGTATGGATTTCAAATGACTGGTGCATAGGCCTATAAAGGTGAAAGAACCAAAGCAAGCGTGCTTATAGTTCAGTGTTTAGTGTCATGTATTATAAGCTAAGCACGATATATATGTTATTTTTAGCCCATTTCTTTAGCTACACTGCAAGGGATGTTGAAAGATAATGGCATTAAGTGTCCTATCAACGAATTGAAGAACTTCTTGGATGAACAGGTTAGTGTCAGTGTTATTGCGATACTGCAGTCAATCTTTATTTCTTAACCGGCGTTTCTATATATAGCATGCAATAGGCAGCCAGCTAACTCATCAACAATTCTATTCAACGGGGCTAAAATACAATAGGATGATTAAAGGATGTGGTACAACAACCTAGCGTATTCGCTAACCCGACCTACCAGCGGGTTTGCAACTTATTATATAATTGTGCTGGTTTAGACGAATGGTATATCAATGACCCGCTGGCAAAATTAGGTTTGTTTGCCTGACACCTACAACGAACGCGAATGAACAAGGATGGCGGAAGTATGGGTCTTTTAATTCTCCCACAGTTGCGACCGCTGTCCTTAATCTGCTCTTTTCAGTCAGACTTGTCTTAATCAGCACCCTATTAAGCGGTCATCTTCTAGTAGGCGGTCACCTGGCAAACTGCCGAAAATTCTAGTTTCAATACTGTTAATATTACCTCCGTTAAATCGACACTCTATTAATATATTATAGATATAATACAGTAATCTATTGATCATTGATGTTACATTAGTGCGAAAGGTATTCCATTGTTAGGTAACTTTGCCCCACAGGGCAAGAGAAAAATAGTGTCTGCTATAGCATGCTATTCCGCTGTTGGCATACATATTCACTCTTTATGAACATTTTCTCTGCATAAATATTGTCCTATTCTTTAAAAAAATTGTTTTGTTTCCATTGTTGTTTTCTTTTGTAGTGTATCACATTCTCAGTACCGCGCACTGCCCGAGCCAAAAAAAGACAGCGACGAGCAAAACCAAAATCTCGAAAGAATAATTGACAATGCTAGATAAAATGGTAATTAACTTCTGGAATAGCTGTCCCAGACTCTGAAACCAGACTGGCGTCAAGTTCTAAAATTCAGAAACGTTTATATTACAGTTAGTCTTCTAGTTTTCATTTGTACACTTATGGAAACAGCTACGTCACTGGTGTGTACTGTATATGATAATGGTGGACACGTAACTATAGTTTGAAAATTATATTTATATGGATATGGTTAAACATGTGACTGGTATGAAAATGAACATGACTGATATGGAATGAACACGTGACTGGTTTAGAATGAACATGTGATTAGTATAAAAAGGACATCTGACTAGTATGAAAATGAACATGTCTAGTATGAAATGACACGCGACTGTTATAGAAATTACACGTGACTGGTATGAAAATTACACGAAGCAGCTATGGAAATGACACGTGACTGGTATGGAAATGACACGTGACTGGTATGGAAGTGAACACTTGTCCGGTATGGAAATGGCACGTGACTGTTACATGGAAAAGGCATTGTTGCAAAGCCGTCATAAATTGCTAAAGGTGAAGTAATACGAACAACAAATTGTTGCAACATTGTTGCGTTCCAAGTGGTTGAAAAGCGTTGTTGCACGTATTACCACCCACCTCAAACATTATCACGCAACTAAATTTCGTTGTTGCAAGTTGAAACAGCATGTAGAAAATGGCGTCTACTTTTCTCAACAATTTTTTTCAACTTGCAACAAAGTTTTGTTGCGTGAGCAATGTTTAAAGTTGGTGCAACTCAATTAACATTGTTGCGAGACAAATTGCAGCAATTTTTTGCCTGTATTACCTCACCTTAAATTGACAACGATACAATCAAATAACCATTAGAACAATTTGATTGTTCTCGTGAATTTTCATATTATCGACTCTTGTGTAAACTCAAGGTTTTTATAGTTTAGAATGTTTTCATTTCTTTCAGTATATATATCCCAAATTCCCTCGGCCATGACACTTGGGTTACTGGGACTCGATGAGAGCATAGATAAATAATGAAGGGGAACTGGATAGGAAACTTAAAACGATGTTACGAAACCGGAAACGATGTTTGCACAACTTGCTATGGTAATTATACACTTATAAAGCAGCTAATGCACCTAACGGCTGCATTATCTGAAATTAAACACTAGTGTAATATCACTTAAGTTCAGAAGTGTCTGATTTTAGCCATGTGGGATCACCCGTTAGGTGCAATTAGTCCCTTATAAGTGTATAATTACCATAGCAAGTTGTAGCCTGCGTAGCCGGCTAAGCAAGTTGTGCAAACATCGTTTCCAGTTTCGTAAGCTTCCTATCCAGTTCCCCTCCATTATCTATGATGAGAGCAGTATGGGGCCTCTCTCCTCGGCAGAGGTTAAATTTCGGAGATTGGAGGTTTCGGGGGTCGTCGGAGATGCTCGGAGGCGTCAGCTGGACGATTTCGACGCATCTCCGACGATCCCCGTCATAGCCGATCTCCGAAAGAACAAGGCTAAAATACACTGCTATTTGCCAAGCCAATGACCAATTACAAATCGAAAATATTAGACCAAGGTCTCGACAGTACGGCCGATTGGTCCGCAGGCGAAGTTCGTTCAAAAAAGACCGAGTTCTGATATTTTTCCATATAGACAGATATGGCTTTTTCAAGTTTTTTAATATTTATTGTTATCAAAATTTCCATATTAGCGCAAAAAATCTTAAAAATTCACGCCAACAAAATCAACGTCTGGTATACAACCTGAACGGGTCGGATAAAGACGCGCGAACCGTGCAGAACTCCGGTACGTTTTATAATTTTTTTTTGTAATAACCAGTGATTGGTTAAAAGCCGTGTTCCTATAAATCTATGGAAAACATGAAAAGAATCCAATACACCATCCAATAGGTGGTTTTCACTGTGACGTCACAAAATTCTAAAATGTTTATTATTAAACCTAAAAGGTTGGTTGTTTTATATATTTTGTAGATCATTATTACGAGTCTTCCTGGAAAATTTTAAGTCGATACAAGTTTTCCTTCATGAGTTATAGGGTTTTGAATTATATTATTGCTGACGTCAGCATAATTTTCAAATATCGTTAAAAGCTGCATTGTGTCCACAATTGAACGTATAAAGCTTTAGAAGTGTTGTCTAATTACACCTGATGTACAACCTGAAAACTCTGGCAAAAACTACACTTTGTACGGGCATTTGTTTTTCGGCCGCCATGTTTGTACCTAATTGGCGTCTGTTGCTCTCTTCTGTTGAGGTACACAAATATGGCGGCCAAAAAAATGAATGCTCATATAAAGTGCAGTTTCAACCAGAATCTTTAGCTAGATTGTACATCAGATATAATTAGACATCTCTTTTAAAGCTTAACCAAGCATTGTATACTCAACTGTGTGTACAAAGTGGCTTTTAACGACATTTGAAAATTATGCTGACGTCAGCAATAATATAATCCAAAACTCTGTAACTCAAGAAGGAATATTTGTATCAACTTAAAATTTTCCAGGAAAACTCGTAATAACGATCTACAAAATTATTATTATTCTTTATTTAAGGAGGATAAGTTTTTCAGCAGTGCTGGTGGGGTCCTCCATTTACAGCTAAGACCTATATAGGTGTTGATTTTAGGGAGGGAGGAAAACCAGAGAACCCAGCGAAAAACTCTCGAAGCACAGGAGAGACCAACTAAACTCTACTCACATGAGTCCCCACCCCGAGTACGGGGCTATTCCCAGACCGTCACCCATCCAAGTACTAACCCCGTCTATTAAACCGGGCTTAAAGTGCCTCTATGGTCTGTGGGATCTTTACATATTTAAATAACTTAGGTTAAAAGAAAATGTTTCCCGAAATTTTTTCTCAAAAATATTAAATGCTCGCCCATTAACAGTGCTCCGAAGTTGGCCAAATCAGCCCAAATCGCTCCATTTTGAAAGTTAGACCGTTTTCTTGGGCCTGGGCTCTAATTGATAGTTTTACGTCACATTTGCGTCACAGTCGGAACACCAACATTTCTTCCACCGAGTCTGAGTCAGACGAACCATCTTGGAACATATTGATGAATATATCTAAAGTTTTCATTGCTTAAATAAAGGTTTAAGAGACGCAATACCAAAAACACACTAAATAGTCAGAAGTTCGGTTCCGACCGTGACGTCACAGAGTAAACTCGCACCATGTCCCTAATGCACGGTCACAGTTATAGAGGTACCAACTTTGAAGCGCTGTTAATGGGCGGGGATTTAATATTTTTGAGACTAAAAAATTTCGGGAAACATTTTCTTTTAACCTAAGTTATTTAAATATGTAAAGATCCCACAGGCCATAGAGGCACTTTAACTATTGGTGAGAGGCAGCGTCCTAATCAGGGCTGGTCCTAATAGCACACGCCACCCGTGCTCCCTAATAGCACACGCCACCCTAACCACTAAAGACTTCTGCTTTCCTATTGGTTAAAATTTCGCGCGTTTTTATTGGCTATGAGTAAAACTGCAATCGTCATAAGTGGATTTAGCCCTGATGACGCGAGAATGTAATTAGTGGTTACCTGGCCCATATTTCTTTTGAAATTGGGCCAGGGTACCAGGCTAACGCCACCCGTGCTGCTTCTAAATTACTTCTGAACTAGCTGATGCTCAGCATCTGCAACAAACATTGTCTGATCTGGCCACTTGGAGTTGCAACAACAACGTGTCGTTTAATGAATCCAAATGTAAAGTTTTAACAGTGTCACGGAAAAAGACCCCTGTTTCCTTCACCTACCAACTTGGTCCAGTGAACATATTACATGTCGAAGAAGAAAAATATCTTGGGGTAGTTATGACCAAGAATCTATCTTGGGATTTACACATCCATGGTATAGTGGCTAAAGCTAACAAACTTCTAGGGCTGTTAAAAAGAACTTATTTATTTATTTATTTAATTTATTTTATTTACAAAATATTTATACAGGATAGTCATTTCAGTGAGTACACTGTTTTCCAAATGAGTCCTGTTAAAATATGAAAATATGTAAAAGTTTAGATGACTATATCGGGATATGTATATATAAAAGTTCAGATAAAATATAAGTATATATAAATATTAATATAATTATAAAAAATTTAAAATAGTTTTTAGTTAAAATCATTCAATTGTTGGTAAAATAATTTTTCTTCTGACAAGCTTCGAATTGATAACGGAAGTAGGTTATACAGGTAAGCAGCTTGATAGTAAAACCCGTTTCGTGCACACTCTGTTTTTACTTTTGGTAACCTAATAGATAGGTTGTTGTTCCTTGTGCATCGTTCATGTGTCATAATTTCAAAATAGTTATTCATCGGAGGTGGTAAGTCTTTGTTAATGCACTTTCGCACAATACTACAAGCTCTTCTTTTCAATGCTATGGTAATTGGTGTTATTTGTACAGTTGTTCTTTCGTTCCCGTTTTTGATGATGTTTTCTGCTCTCTTGTGGAGTCGGATTAGTTTGTCCGTTTGACTGCGATTTAAATTAATATCCACAATCCCACAATATGTAAGTACCGGTATAGCCACTGAAGTGTAGATGGTTTGAGTTGCAGTTGTGGTAAGGTTTGGTCGTAATTTTGCAAGTAGACCCAATCGACTACTCATTTTGCGATATTTCTTCAGAAAGTTCTCATTCAGGTTTAATGATGAATCTAGCAGTACTCCAAGATATGTGTAAGATTTGGTAAAGTTTATTTCAATGTTATTAACGTGGATTGACAAGGGGGTGGTTTTCTTTAGGCGTACTGGGGAACCAAAGAGTATCGACTCTGTTTTCCCTTTCTTAAGGTTTAGTGATAGATCGTTTTTGGTCAGCCAGTTATATACATTAGCAATATCCTCAGTAAGTTTCTTTTCAATGGTGAGTGGATCTTGATCTGAAACGTACAGAACTGTGTCGTCTGCATAATTAATTATACGGGAGTGTTGTAAACTGCGATGTAGATCATTTATGTGAAGAAGAAATAAAGCAGGGCCCAGTATCGATCCTTGAGGTATACTCCACGGTATATAGGATATTCGTTAGAGGTGGTCTTGTTGTAAGTTATTAGTTGCCGTCTATTGAATAAGTAGTTCTCAAACCAGATTAATTCAGGACCGCAGATGCCGTATGACCGTAACTTAGATAATAATGTCCCGTGACTTATAGTGTCGAACGCCTTGCTCAGATCAAGAAAAATCGCACCAGTGTAATTTCCGCGGTCAATTTCTTTTCTAATGTCATCTATAAGGAGAGTTGTAGCCAGTTCAGTTGAACGTTTACGACGAAATCCAAATTGATAGGTATTTAATAGGTTGTTATTTTCAAGGTAAGACATTAATTGTCGATGAACTGTTCTTTCAAGGATTTTCGATAAGCAGGGCAACACTGAAATTGGGCGATAGTTACTGAAGTCGCAAGAGTTTCCTGATTTGAAGACTGGGATTACTTTAGATGTTTTCCATAGTGATGGTATTTCACTCGATGTGAGAGATAGGTTAATAATAAATGCTAGGTGTTTGGCAATTGATGGAGCAACATCCTTCAAAATGTTTGGTGGCAAGTTATCGGTGCCACTTGATTTGTTTCTTTTAAGTTTACGCAAATCCCTTTCAACTCATTTGTTGTCACTGAGCGGAAGAAGAATCGTTCTGTTGTTTGTAGGTGGATTTTACTTGGCACTTTCCAGGCAAAGTATCCTAAAGGATTGACCCGCTTAAGCAAATTGTGAGCCACTGTAGAAAAGAATTTCCCGAACTCATTCGATATGACATTCGGGTCCTTCACAGAAACATTATCAACAGTAAAAGTTGGATTACTTGGGTGATTTTGTGTTTTCGTCGGGTATATCTTCTTAAGCGATTTCCAAAATTTTTCCGGATCATGTGCATTCTCAGTTAATAAATTCTTACTGAGGTTTTGTTTACACGATTTAATCATATTGTTAACTTTGTTCCGTTGACGTTTGTACTTACTATGATCTATCTCTAGCTTCGTTTTGCGGTATTTGCGAAGATAAATATCTCGCAAATTCATTTCATTCTTAAGCCTTAAGGGCAGGTGTTAACCATGGACATACTTTACTGCTGATTCTTTTCGAAACGTATGGGACGTGGTGATCAAATATACTAGTTAGGATGTTGGTAAAAGCACTAACCGATTCATTGATGGAAGATGCCACGTGTTTGGCAATTGATGGAGCAACATCCTTCAAAATGTTTGGTGGCAAGTTATCGGTGCCACTTGATTTGTTTCTTTTAAGTTTACGCAAATCCTTTTCAACTTCATTTGTTGTCACTGAGCGGAAGAAGAATCGTTCTGTTGTTTGTAGGTGGATTTTACTTGGCACTTTCCAGGCAAAGTATCCTAAAGGATTGACCCGCTTAAGCAAATTGTGAGCCACTGTAGAA
The DNA here is from genome assembly GCA_035771165.1 of Paragorgia papillata. NCBI lineage: Eukaryota > Metazoa > Cnidaria > Anthozoa > Scleralcyonacea > Coralliidae > Paragorgia > Paragorgia papillata. Next base: position 3,423,517 of record JAWNZC010000337.1, read on the forward strand.
AAGAATTTCCCGAACTCATTCGATATGACATTCGGGTCCTTCACAGAAACATTATCAACAGTAAAAGTTGGATTACTTGGGTGATTTTGTGTTTTCGTCGGGTATATCTTCTTAAGCGATTTCCAAAATTTTTCCGGATCATGTGCATTCTCAGTTAATAAATTCTTACTGAGGTTTTGTTTACACGATTTAATCATATTGTTAACTTTGTTCCGTTGACGTTTGTACTTACTATGATCTATCTCTAGCTTCGTTTTGCGGTATTTGCGAAGATAAATATCTCGCAAATTCATTTCATTCTTAAGCCTTAATTAAGGGCAGGTGTTAACCATGGACATACTTTACTGCTGATTCTTTTCGAAACGTATGGGACGTGGTGATCAAATATACTAGTTAGGATGTTGGTAAAAGCACTAACCGATTCATTGATGGAAGATGCCACGTAAATCCTACTCCAGTCGCTGTTGTCTAGGTCTCTTTTAACGCTATCCATGTTGTAATTCTTGTAGTTGCGGCTTCTAACTGTTTTTGGGTTAGTTCTTATATGGTTTACTTTACGAGAAAAACCAATAAGTTCATGATCGCTAAAACCCATTGGTAATACCTTTGTTGTTGTGATGTTGAACGGTTCGTTGGTGAAAACAAGATCAATCGTTGATTTACATTCGTCAGTGATTCTAGTCGGCATGTTAATCAATTGCTTTAAATTGTAAAGGGTGAACAGTGATTTTAATTCTTTACAATCATCTTTTTTTCCATAATTACAATTGAAATCCCCTGTTAATATTATCTCTTTTTCCTCAGCGGAAGCTACGGAAAGTAAATCGTTGAATAAAATATTAAAATTATATGGAAGGTATTTCGAGCTAGACGGGGGTCGGTAGCAAATACTGATAAGAAAGCTTTTGGTGTGTGGGAAGATAATTTCTAACCATAGGCATTCCAACTCTTCGGATTCGAGGTCTTCTCTTCTGATGTATGGTATGCTTTCGTGAACGAAGGCTCCTACACCGCCGTGTTTACCACTTTTCCGATTTTTGCAAACAAAATTGTAACCCGGGATTTTGAAAAGTTCGGTTGGTGTTGTCTTATCCAGATGCGTTTCACTAAGCGATAAAATATGCGTGTTTCTATACGTCTGTAGAAAAGTTAATTATTAATATTTTCACATAGAGTCCACGGATATTTTGATGAAGAACTTTAAGACCTTTTCCCTTAAGCAGGTGAATAACATCGTTGTTTGGCTCTGGATGCAGCTGGGGAAGCCCTTCGGCAATTCGCTCTACATTGTCATTTTGCAAGATCTCAATGGCACACACATTACATAGGTTTGAGTCATTTGAGCATCTTACGTGTAGAACTTTAAAGCATATCTCACAGGTTATGTAGCTTTGATTCTTTCGAATACATTTTCGTCAGGCAGTGCATTTGCTTTCAATTGGACCAGGGCATAACTCTACATCACCGGCCATTATTAACAAAAGTCGAACGAGTACCTTTGGTGTTACAGGAAGACCTTTTTCTTGTCTGAGCTGCCACAGTGATGAATAAATATGGTTGTCTTGCACATCATGAACATCTTCGGGGTATAATGAATAACACACTGAACCACAGGATACAAAAGATGCTTTTTTGACACAAAAACTCGCCAAGATAAACAGAGCGATTTTCAGCACAGCCGTTCCTGCCGCCATCATTGTCCTATTTCTATCTGATGTCAAGGTTCGGCGAACACTGTACTTGTCATTGGTCAAAGCTCAGGTTTGTTATGCCAGCGAGGTTTGGTCTCCGCACCATAGCGTGCAGAAGGCCAAAATTGAAAAGATCCAAAGGCGAGTCACCAGATGATTCCAAAGACGAAGATCGGGGAATCGTTATCAGCTCTTAAGCCCTAATCAAACGAGAACGCAAGTCATCGCAAGTTGGCAGTCACGCGCTATCTCAGCCAGCCGCTCTGAATAGTTTCCCGAAAATATCACGTGCCGTGACAAAGTTAAAACTTATTTAAAACACTCATGAAACCTTTATTTTGTTAATTTGGGTGTTCAAACGACCGCCACAGAAATTCTGACTGCCAACTTGCGATGACTTGCATCAAAAACTGTTAATAGAAGTCCTGAGTAGTAACAAAAAAGAAAATTTTTAAATATAGAGACACTTGAGAAGTTGAGCTATTTTACAAATATTGTTCCATAGTTTGACAATCCGGTTAAAATAAGAGGCCTGATATTGTACTAGTTTTGCAAATCGGATGTTTTAACATAAGAGTAGGATTAATAAGACTAAGCCGGGTTCGGTCTAGTCTCCTTGCAGACGTTCTTATGGCTTGAAACACTCCCTGTCTGCGAAGGAGACTAGGTTCGGTCGTGAGTAACAAAAGAAACATATTCGTGAACATTTAAATCAGAGATACCATAAAGAGTCAGAATTTCTGTGGCGGTCGTTTGAACACCCAAATTAACAAAATAAAGGTTTCATGAGTGTTTTAAACAAGTTTTAACTTTGTCACGGCACGTGATATTTTCGGGAAACTATTCAGAGCGGCTGGCTGAGATAGCGTGACTGCCAACTTGCGATGACTTGCGTTCTCGTTTGATTAGGGCTTAAATCTTTTACCCCTATGCTATGACCGAGAAATTAGAGATTTAATTTTCTTTTATAAAGCTCTTTATGGTATCTCTGATTTAAATGTTCACGAATATGTTTCTTTTGTTACGCACGACCGAACCCAGACAGGGAGTGTTTCAAGCCATAAGAACGTCTGCAAGGAGACTAGACCGAACCCGGCTTTATAGTCTTATTAATCCTACTCTTATGTTAAAACATCCGATTTTCAAAACTAGTACAATATCAGGCCTCTTATTTTAACCGGATTGTCAAACTATGGAACAATATTTGTAAAATAGCTCAACTTCTCAAGTGTCTCTATATTTAAAAATTTTCTTTTTTGTTACTACTCAGGACTTCTATTAACAGTTTTTGATGTAAACCTAACGTGTACAGTGTACTTGGTCTCTCGTAAGAGATTGTCCTTGTCACAGGAATTAATTTTATTTTACTATTTAATTTGTTAGTTTGTAATAATTTTTCTTTCTTAATTTTGCTATATCTTTTTGCGGGGAGGTGCCTCGCATGGGTACTTGCGTCCCGTTCGCGCCTCGCCCGTTTGGGTAACTACTATAGATATGTTATTTTTCACTGTCTCTATTTAGTTGTTGTTTGTTAATGTAAATATGTATTTTTGTAAATCTAAATATTTTTGTTACCCAATAAAGTCTAATAAAAAAACTAAATATATAAAACAACCAGCCTTATAATTTTGTGATGTCACAGGAGAGGGATGGTTGGATGGATAGATCATTGATCGCTTAATATACAGACATGAAACTGGGGTATATGGCATTGCAACGATTTCGTGGGAATACGCCGAATACCTGCTCACTTTTGACTTTTTCTTCTCAAACGGGATGGTCGCCATGTTTAAGTTATGCGTCTGTGACCCAACTAATCCCCAAAGTTTATAAGTAGCTTGTAGTATTAACCTCAACATTAATTGACCCGCGATATTGATATTGACCCGCCAGTTTACTGTCAGTGTGAACAATGGTTGCCCAGGGATCACTGTAAAGAAGCTTTGGTTGCTTGGCATATTCATTAATGTGTTTCGACTTGGGAAAGATCGACTATGTGCCGCTCATAATGAAATAAAATTGATTTAACATCCTAATTATAAACAAAGTATCTGAAAGGACACTGTCCCATTTGTGGTTGACGTTCAATAACTCGGAACAGGTTACAGTCGGACAGGAACTCGGTACAAGACAGCTGTGTCATGATAAAGTGTGCAGAATGTGTACTACCGTGGAAAGAGATCTCAAAACACTTAGGAATTCAAAGGTATGTACATTCAGTGTTTGCTTGAAATCCCCTGACCATATAAAGTTGTATCAAGGTGCACGGATATATTAAACGCTGATTTATATTGGTCAACGTACGCAACATGTTGCTGTGTAAAGTATTTGATGATGTTTTCACAAATTACATGTTTGTTGTGTATGAATATTATAATGAAGCGATGTGTTTGTTAAAGGTTTTCATTACCCCATTTAACAACACCCGGTCCCCAATATATTGGGATTGTTTTGGATGGTTTGTGTCGTACTACGCCAAATGGGAATGTCAGTAAATCCTTTCAGGATATAGCCTAGCTATATAACACTTAATAGTTCGATTGAGTTGTAAGTGGCAGTTTAACTTACAGAACCAGTTAAACATCACCATGTAGACTATATGTACATTTATACTGCACAACAATTTTTTCAAAGAAAGAAATCATTTGTCTTCAGCTGATTACGTTTAAATATATGTGATTTGTCAGCCAGTGAGACAATCAGTGGCATTTATAGTAGTGTGCTGATTGTGTTGTCAAGCTTGAGGTCAAGCTGACATGAATTGTTATAAACAATTTTCTGAACACCTGTTGAGGGTCAACCCAATGGTATATTGCTCCACATGAATATACACCTGCATGTACACACATAAAACACACAACTTGCCACAAACCTGCAGCAGCATTGTTCCAGAGCTGTTCCAACAAGTCGATATCAGGATGTGTTTGCACTAGTCCTTAATTGTTCCAAGTTGTTTGACAAGTCTGGCTGGAACAAGATGTTAGCATCTTAGTTGTAACAAAGTTGACAACTTCATCAGACTTTACAAGAATTATCCCAACTAGTCTGAATCACCTGCTCGTAACAAGTTGCTACAAGGTTGATAACAACAAGCTCGTAGCTGAGCAGCTTGCATGATGATGAAATAGTGACATTGTTACACCTTGTTCACAGACTAATTATTGCATGGTTGCAAACACATCTTGTTGACAAACTGTGAGGTTTTTACATGTATATACTGTATTATATAATACAGTTGAAGCTCTCATAAGCAACCACCTTGAGTATGTGGAAAAGTTGTAGTAACTATAGAGCTGGTTGCTTACGAGAGCTTAAAAACAAAGAAAAAGTACAGTTTGTAAATCTCAAGTTTGATCATAGTGAGAGCTGATTGCTTACAGGAGTGGTCACAAGATGACACACCAATTAATTTCAGCTGCCATCAACTCCTTCAGACAAATTACACCTGGACATTTGGCCTTTTCGTGGGGGTTTTTCCATCAAATTCCCCACTGTGTGGACAGAAAACACTTTCAAATGTCCCAATTGTTTAATTATAGCAGTAGGGGTTATCCATTATGGAGCTGGTACATCTGTGAAGACAGTGCTTCTGTGAACACTTTAAAGTTTTAAATTTAAGATTTTAAGGCTCTTTTATTTCCTTCAAAAGTGACCTTAAAATGCAAGAATTTATTCCGTTTCAGAGACCCAAAATTCAACAATTTTTCAGGGGGAGGGAGCAAATGTGGCCCAAAATACATGGAGGTTTTAGCAAAATATGTTGATAGCATGCGTGCCATCATACCCAGTCTCCATGCAAGCAAGTGCACATAGATATTTTATAGAAATGTGATAAGCTTGCACTTGTATCATCTGATCACACTGATCTCTCAGCTCTTAAAATTAATTAAAGTTAATTAAATTTAATTCAAAATTAATTTAATTTAATTTAAAATTAGGGTCACTTTATGGCTTAATATGATAGATCAACCTTGGGCTCAGGGGACAAATAGTTTTTGACCAGGGGCCCAAAATTTTTCTTCATGGCCAGCCTTGTGTAGCACTGGTTGAATTAATGCTGGACATGTGTTGCAGAAAGATTGATGGGAATGGGACTGGGTGAGGAAAGGTATATATGAAGTGGGAGATGAGACATGAAAGAACAAAATTTGAAAAGGGAGAATGCACAGTGGAGGAATATGCTACTGTAACAGGGCAGGGAACTGCCAGCTAAACCATACATACATATTGCATGTAAATGGTAATTCAACATACGGTAGTACATGTAAATTGCAAGCTGGTTTAAGAACATTTACCTTCAGGGATGTTTTTGAAAACTAACTACCTGTAGTCAATAACGTACTATTTGAAGTGTACTATACTGTATGCTTAAGGTAATTAATATGCTAATAAAAATATGTTACTTTGAAAAACCATTGGAATGACTGTGCAGCTGCTATTTGTTATGTATTTATGCGTCTGAATAAATAATGTATCTGAGTACTACTTTTTTTACGAATCTTGGCCGCCATCTTTGTTTGTTTTGTGTCGGGAAAAATCCGCTGTACAATCAATTTGATTGGTTCTTAGTGATAACAGATTTTTGCACTGTGATTACAGATTTTTGCACTGTGATAACACAATTCTGCACTGTTGTTTGGGATTAACTGCACTGGAATCAGCCAATCACAGTCGAGATATTTTTTTATGTATATTATTAGTATAGGTAATAGCATGGTTTCGAGTGCAATTTGGAAAAAAACATGCACGAGTGAGTTTTTCAAATACTGTCAAAATAGCACCAGTCCGAAGGACGAGTGCTATTTGAAGTATTTGAAAAACTCACGAGTGCATGTTTTTCCAAATTGCACGAGAAACCATGCTATTACTTATTAATAATATACATGAAAAAATGTTCAAAACAACTGTACTAACATTTTAACGTACGTGTTTAGCCGTCCACTCCTCGCATATTTATTTGTTAAAAAACGCTTCGCTTCCTTTACTACTTGAAAAAGTTTACTCGAGGCATAAAGAAGCTTCTGGTCTTCTTGTAGGTACTTCACTTGGCAATATTAAAGCATAACTAGCTTCAAATATGAACAAATTATCCCCAAACCGCCGAATCTTGGCCGCCATCTTTGTTTGTTTTGTGTCGGGAAAAATCCGCTGTACAATCAATTTGATTGGTTCTTAGTGATTACAGATTTTTGCACTGTGATTACAGATTTTTGCACTGTGATTACAGATTTTTGCACTGTGATTAAAGAAATACCAAATGGTTTTCCGTGTTTGGATACTCTGATCCAAACACGCGGGAAATTGCGAGACTGGAGAAAAGCGTAACAAAACACGAGCCGTAGGCGAGTGTTTTTAGCTTTTCGAAAGTCGAGCAATTTCCCAAGCGTTTGGATAAGAGTCTCCAAACACGGAAAAAACCATTTGGTATTTCTTTTATAAAATAATCACAAGTGAATATGATATACTGTCCGACATTTAAAAAAAATCGTTTTGGCGGGAATTTTCCGTGTTTGGATACTCTGATCCAAACACGGCAATTGATCAATCAGGGCTCGCGTAGTATACCTGTTATTTTATAAAACACAATTCTGCACTGTTGTTTGGGATTAACTGCACTGGAATCGGCCAATCACAGTCGAGATATTTTTTCATGTATATTATTAATATATAAAGCGGGATAGCCCGGTTAACCGGGCCAGCCCGGGCCATATAATCGCCCCCTTAGAAGAACTGTTAGAGGTAAAAAACTAAAGGAAGAATCGCCTAAATATGAGCACGATGTATTTCGGCAATCAGTCAATCAATAATCAAGTGCTATGGTTTTAAAGATTAAATTTGTTACCACTACTATCAATTATTTGATTATATCATTTTCCCTCTGGGTAATATGCTGAGGAAATTTTTTTTAATCAGAGATACTTGTAGCTTAAGATCAATGTGAGCCTTTCGAAGAATTTAAAACTTTTAACTCGTGGATTTACCCAAGTCTGAAAATCAATCACTTGTATCTTACTATCACCATGATCAATGCTGTTTTGCAGCCATTACATTTAAACTTAGTTTTTAGGGTATTAAACGCAACATGAGTTTATTATTTAAATTGTGTTTAGGCCATTTCTTTATGATGATGGAGACACATATGAGAAGCCTTTTTACAATATATTGCTTAAAATGCTTTATGAAGTTGCAAGGTACTGTTTATTACTTTTTAATTTGAGCGTTTTATGTATTTTCAATTAAAATAATAGTATAATATTTCTTGTACAATCTACTGCGTGCACAATATAAAACGGAAGAGTGCTGTGCTGCCAGTGTGTAAATTGCAATACTTAAATTTATAGAATTTGTCTTAAATGTACTTGAACTGTCGAAATTGTTTAGTGCGAAGTACTGACATTTTGACTTTTGAGTTATTAAAGTTTTTTATAAAAGTAAAGTGTGTACTACAGTGTAGGGCCATTTAAACGGGAAAGAATAATTCGCGACTTAATTAAGACGCGTCCTATTTAAGTCGCGAACACACTCGTATAGCCCCGTATAAATGGTTAATTTGTTCGGGTCCAAAAAAGTCGCGACTAAAATAAGAACAGGATTGAAAGCTATAGTCCAAAATAAGTCGCAACTTATTTTGGAGTATATTTTGACCGTTTGTACTGGTGTGTTCACGACTTAAATAGGACGCGTTTTAATTAAGTCGCGACTTATTTTGGAGTATATTTTGACCGTTTGTACGGGTGTGTTCACGACTTAAATAGGACGCGTCTTAATTAAGTCGCGACTTATTTTATCCGTTTAAATGACCCTTATGTACAACAATTGCGGTGGGATGTGCCTTGAGGAGTCACAAGTTAGCAGCGCTTTATATTTTCTGCCTCCGTTCGTTCGTTCGTTCGTTCGTTCGTTCGTTCGTTCGTTCGTTCGTTCGTTCGTTCGTTCGTTCGTTCGTTCCTTTGTTTGTTTGTTTGTTTGTTTGTTTGTTTGTTTGTTTGTTTGTTTGTTTGTTTGTTTGTTTGTTTGTTTGTTTGTTCGTTCATTACTTCGTTCATTCTTTGGTTTATTTATTTGTTGCTGGCACGGCGCCCTATAGGTCTGGGTCTGGTTATTGTTATGACCTAATATATATAACGTATATGGGGTGTATATTAAGAGCCTGTCAGATAAAATTATGAAATATATCACAATTTTAATTTAGATTTTCGAATTTTAAATTGTAGTCGTCACGTGAAAACTATACCTATACAGGCTGCAAATTACAGTCGGACATCGGACATTATCCGGCATGATTTACGTTATTTGTCCATCCAAACCTCATTATGGCCCGTCAATACGACCGGTCAACTCAAACTTACCGGGTTATTGTCTTTAAGACATTTTGTCCTTTACTCGTTAGTAAAGAATATGAAAAACGGAAACATTGTTCATGGTGGTGATGGTGGTTTACGATTGAGAGCTTGATTTTCATTTCGCACCGAAATTAAATCAGTGAGCCTGCGCGACAGGTGAGCGACACATTGCGACACACCCCTGTACGCTAAACTATAGTCGAGCGTATTTCCCTGAAGTTATAGAGACTAAATACCTTGATCAGTGTACGCTGTTTTTCTCCTATGAAGATCGACAAATAAGTAAGCGAATTCTCCCTACTGAATAGTGTGCTCGTAGTCGTAGGTGCAGCAGAGTTCTTGTTTTCAAACGTCAAGTCGTCAAGCAAAGTTATTAACATGCAGTCCCAAGCATGCATGGATCATACATTATATAGTTCTGTACTAGTTTATTGTTCATTTTTGAAATAAAAATCCATTTTTATTCCCCGTGCATCTCATCACGATAAATCTCGCATTTTTAACAAACAGGGAAAACTTTAGGTCTGTCCGGCCAGAATTTCTACATGTCCGACCACTTTCTGTCTTGGACTGACATTTGCGCCTTTGATCATTTCTATGTAATTGGCGCAATATAGATTTCATTTTAAATAAAAATTAAGTTTGTCCTTCTATATAGAAAAAAACTATTTGAAGGCCTGGCTATATACCATCCTGAAGTGTCTGCTTGAAGATTTGTTCTCTTGCTTTCTTTTTAAAAATTGTTTGTTAACGAATTAAAATTTGCTAACTTATAAGGGCGGGTAGTGTTTTACTCTTTTTCAGTATTGTCCTGAGCTGACGGTCACATGAAGTTCTCTTCATGCGAGCAGTGAGCTGAACATACTGGTTTTTAGTCAGACTTGATAGCTTCAATCAACTAATTTCTATGCATTGCACTTGACGAACGCTTGCGCGAAGTTGCATGACTTCTCCATGCCATGTTTTCATTTTAAGCCCAGGGACGCCGGAACGATGAAAGGGCAAGAGGGGGCAAACTCCCGTCAAGGGGCACTTTTATTGATATCTATTTTTTCTACTCTTAACTTAGCAATTTTCCTACACGAGGATTGAATTTGCCGCCGCGCACTCGGGCAATATTGATTTCTGAATCCACAATCAAACATTAAAGCGGTTAAGACAATAACAAAAACCATAGCAACAACAGTCAACAGCTCAAAAATGGACAAGAACCCGAAGTTGTCTTCTTCTAATAACAGTCTGTCTTCTCTAACCTGCTTGCACTGGTATTAACATTATCAGCTTACAGTTTTTTTAAGAACCTATTTGGCCGAGCGAATACACTTTCTTCTATTTGGCCAAGCGAGGGTACTTCTGTCCCCCACCGCCCCTCCTGCCCCCCAGTTACGGCGTCCCTGCTTAAGCCACTGCTATCAGAACAGATTGCACACTATTCAAACTAATATTTATTCAGTCTATTCATTAATCTATAGCTTCAAACGTCATGAAAAACAGCGCGAAGATCTTCTCAAAGTTTACGGATGGTTTAAGTCTAACCAGAAACTTCTCAGTGGAGAGTCTGTAAGTGTGTTTGCCGTTACGTTACGTATATAATCATAGCAATAATTCATGAATATTTCAGTCAATAATGATGTCATATTTCCTGGTTTTCACCACTTCTTTGATATGTAGCTATCAGTCTTCTCAGCTACCATGTCAATTTTCTCTGTGGAAGGAAACCGAATATACCTGAAGAAAACTCACAACTTTCGCCGAAAATTACGAACTCTTGACCCACACTAGATCAAACGACCGCGTTCGTAGTGTTCGAATTCGCGATTTCAAAAGTGAAAAGTAGTTGCTCTAACGACTGAGCCGCCAAAGCTCCAAAAGAATTCACGGCAAAAAAAACACATTGTAGGTGTTTCTACAGAAAGAAGCTATACTATAGTTAGTTGATTGCATAAATTTAGTTTTTAAGGAACACCTATATATGTGATTTCCATTATTATTCGAAGCACGCCCTTGTGAACTAATAATGCAATTCCAAAATTTTGTTGAACTTGATTGAGGATTTTTTAAAAACTTGAGGTTATCAACTGTACTGTAGTTTAATTGAATTGAATTCAAATCAAATCAATTCATATATACAAATATATAAAATAATAGTAATAAATATATAAAATATATATAATAATAGTAATAAATCAGTGCAATCATGCATATATACAAATCAAGCCAATATACAAACCAAACTGTGAAGCACGTGTGTCGTGTGCTGTTGGGGCGCTGCCTCTCGCCACTGCAGTCCAAGTTTAAGCCCGGTTATACGGGGTTAGTACAAACTTAGGTCTCACGTGAGTAGTGTAGTAGTTGATCTCTCCTGTGCTTCGAGAGTTTTTCGCCAGGTTCTCCGGTTTTTCTCCCTCCGTATAAATCAACACCTGCATCTTAGCTATTTCATGTGTTGTAATTCTTGTAAATAACTATACGTATTTATCTATTCTGTTGTACACTGTAATGCGCATTCGATCACACGTCATGGAGAATGCGCAATATAAATCATTAATTATTATTATTATTATTATCCTAATCTAATTTCATCCAATCCAATCCAATCCTCACAATTTAACAACACAACGTAATAAGGCATGGAGCAATTAAGGCAAGACAAGGGAATCCAATCTGATCATGCATGCAGTAACTAATGTAATGCAATTCAGTACAACTCAGTTTAATCTAATACAATTTTACAGGATGACGATGAAAGAAATGATGAAATACTTTGTTCTAGAAGTAAGAGTGACGTTCAAATGCCTAAGCTTTCCTTGCGACCCACATCAGCAGATGGTAATTGTTACCGTCAGTTCAACGAAACCCAAGACATGATTTCTCATCGTGAAGCTCATTCAAGGTCTGCGTTAGGCGCCAGTGAAAATGAAAGGACGAGAAAGGTAACGACATCACTCATGTGATGAGAATGATTTTCAAATTATTCTCAGAGAAACGTGAACAGAAATTTCCATGATTATCTTACATGATTTTTTTGCAATTAAGGTTACGTTACATGCACTATAGAAATTTAAAAATACAAAAAAATTTTTTTTGCGTAATTAGCTGCCTTAAGCCAAATGCTGAAAGGTTTTGAAAAGTTTATTTCGTTTAAAGCAAAATTCATTAAGATATTTAGCAACAAAAATTGGAAGCAGCTCTGTTTTCCCGCGAAATTTAAATGTTCCAAGGCTTTAAATTTCAGCTAAACTGCCGTATTCAAAGACTTTTGTTGAACACAGGTTTTGGCCGATTTTTTTCAACTTTACACAATGTATCGGAGACAATAAGAGCTTCAAAAGTTTGTGCGGTAGCTATACGATTTTTTTTCATTTCTGAGTAATCGACTACGATTCATGGTGTGCACGCAACTTAACTGAGGTTGCAAAAGAATGCCTTATATGTAAAAAAAACCCATAGCTACCGCACACACTTTTGTAGAAAAGCTAGTTGAGTTTCAATTAAAACTATTTTTACATGATTTGATTGAAACTGTAGTTCAACAAACGTCGCGGCGCAAAGCGAATGCGTTTTCAGAATTTTGTCAAAACAAAACAAGTTTAAATACTTTTCAAAATTGTAAATCAACTGTCCAATTCTACAATCATTTTGCTATAAACTGTAAAAATTTGAATTGATTACTTTTAAACTCAACGCGCAGTTGCATTTTTCGCAAAGCACTACTCCAAGGTGTTACGTAACCTTAATTCGGATAAAAAACACCGTTTCCAGTTAAGTTGAAATTATATTCTATTGGTAGAGCAGCAAACCTGTGTTTTGAAGATGGTAAGCTCGAATCTCGCTTAGTTGAACATGTTTTCTGTTGGAAAATTAACAAAAATTGTCTTAAAAAGAACTATAAATTTCTGCACCTTTTATAATTTTTGTAAGTATCTAGGTCAGTTAACCATTCCATACGCAGTTGTTGTGAGAGAGCTTCTTATTTTTACTCTATTTAACACTACACGAATCGATTGTCTGTCTGTCTGTCTGTCTGTCTGTCTGTCTGTCTGTCTGTCTGTCTGTCTGTCTGTCTGTCTGTCTGTCTGTCTGTCTGTCTGTCTGTCTGTCTGTCTGTCTGTCTGTCTGTCTGTCTGTCTGTCTGTCTGTCTGTCTGTCTGTCTGTCTGTCTGTCTGTCTGTCTGTCTGTCTGTTTCTAAGTATTATCTTTAGTATTCACATGAACTATGTTTTGTGAAGTGAACACGGTTTACCAATATTGCTACCGTTTATGTTTAGTAATACTTGACATCTGATTATTTATGTCGATATGGTATTTATGTTGCAGAGTAAAACTTACAACCCACTGGATAGAATTTCCGTGTCATTAAAAGTTTTGCCACTGAACGTTAGGCCAGCAAAAGAAGAATATGCCTTGGGTAGACAAACGGAAACTGACGCTTATACTAGAACAACAAAACGCAATATGAGTCCATCTGTAAGTAAAAAGAAAACAATGGGAAAATAATGAAGCAAATGCAGGGTGTGATTGAAGATATAAGACCTCATAAAAATAACAGAGCTGAGGGAGGGAGGGAAGGAGGGACGGACGGAGGGAGGGACGGAGGGAGGGACGGAGGGAGGGACGGAGGGAGAGACGGAGGGAGGGACGGAGGGAGAGACGGAGGGAGGGACGGAGGGAGGGACGGAGGGAGGGACGGAGGGAGGGACGGAGGGAGGGACGGAGGGAGGGACGGAGGGAGGGACGGAGGGAGGGACGGAGGGAGGGACGGAGGGAGGGACGGAGGGAGGGTGGTTTGGGAGGGAGGTAGGGAGGGACGGAGGGAGGGACGGAGGGAGGGACGGAGGGAGGGACGGAGGGAGAGACGGAGGGAGGGACGGAGGGAGGGACGGAGGGAGGGACGGAGGGAGAGACGGAGGGAGGGACGGAGGGAGGGAGGGAGGGACGGAGGGAGGGACGGAGGGAGGGACGGAGGGAGGGACGGAGGGAGAGACGGAGGGAGGGACGGAGGGAGGGACGGAGGGAGGGACGGAGGGAGGGACGGAGGGAGGGACGGAGGGAGGGACGGAGGGAGGGACGGAGGGAGGGACGGAGGGAGAGACGGAGGGAGGGACGGAGGGAGGGACGGAGGGAGGGACGGAGGGAGGGACGGAGGGAGAGACGGAGGGAGGGACGGAGGGAGGGACGGAGGGAGGGACGGAGGGAGGGTGGTTTGGGAGGGAGGTAGGGAAGGAGGTTTGGGAGGGAGGGTGGTTTGGTAGGGAGGGAGGGAGGTTTGGGAGGGAGGGAGGTTTGGGAGGGAGGGAGGGAGGAAGGAAGGGAGGAAGGGAGAGAGGAAGGAAGGAAGGAAGGAAGGAAGGAAGGAAGGAAGGAAGGAAGGAAGGAAGGAAGGAAGGAAGGAAGGAGGGAGGGAGGGAGGGAGGGAGGGAGGGAGGGAGGGAGGGAGGGAGGGAGGGAGGGAGGGAGGGAGGGAGGGTGGGATGGAGGGGGTCGGGCGGGCCGCTGGGCGAGCGAGCGGGAGGGAGGGAAAAAGACAGGCAAGTATGGCGCAGGGAAGCAAGCAAGCAGCATGCAAGAAAACAATTGGCAGATCATTCTCCCTCACCTTTTGTTTCTATATTTTATTAAGGTCCCAACCTACAATACAAGAAATAACTCGGCCGTCTCTTTACCTTCGTCTTTTGTCTTAAAGCCTTATAATCAAACAACTCCTCCCGTTTCAACTCCAGTTTCAACTCCTCCTATTTCACCTGTGGTATCACCCCCGCTTATGTCACCATCTCTTTCGCCCAGGTCATCGCCCTCGCCTTTACTGAGGTACGTTATTGATTTTGCATGGATTAAAATTTAAAGTTGTTGTTCTTATGTTTTGTTTGCATTGCTCTCCTTCCTTCTTTGCTTCATTCTGCCAAATTACATTCAAGGCCAGGTCATAAGCAAAGGTGGCTTTGGGAAGATGAAGCGACTTCGAATGAACGTTGGGCAAATTTTGGACTGAAAAGCTGTTCTAACAATATAATTACAATAACGTCAAACAGTACTGGTTAGGTTAATATTAATGTACGTCTGGATATAGTGCGGTATAAAGTGTAATCCCGTAGGATTTTCGTGCTAAAGTTGATTTTTCTTTTTTGAGTTGACTAGGGCTATGTGCACACGGTAACGTTTCGGAGCGTTTAGGTAATTTTTACTGTTCTCAAGGGAATCGAGAACAATCAGCTCATTACTTGAAACAATACGAAAACGCTCGGAAACGTTACAGTGTGCACATAGTCTAGATGTCATCAGAAAATGACGGGTTTCAATTATTCGACCTTTCGATATACCGGGGGGTCGAGGGGTCGGAGACATGGCTAATAGGAGTGACTCGAAAACCTTTCCTGACCCTGATCCTAGCCCAAATAGTGTGGTATGAAGTGTCATCAAAACAGCTCTTGTAGAATTTGCATGCTAAAGTTGATTTTTGTTTCTTTTTTCTGTTTTTTTTTTTAGTTGACTAGGCGTCAAACTATCTGAAAATGCAGTTCACGTTTTCCGAGCTCTCAACCCCCCTGTATATCGAGAAGTCGAAAATTTGAACCCCATCATTTTCTGATAGTTTGACATCTAGTCAAGTCAACAAAGAAAAAAAAATCAATTTTACCACGAAAATCCTACGGGAGCTGGTTCTGATAAGATATTATGGAAACATATTTGGGCATTGTAGAAAAAGTAGGAATAATTTTGACACCCCCTTCCGCTGAGAAAAAAAATTAGGCTAAACTTTTTCCCTACTTTTATTTACGTTAAGAGCAGTTGTTGTCTACTGCAGTTTTCCTTACTTAGCCAATCTTTTTTCTGTTCTTTAGGCCCCATTCGCCAAACCAGTCGAGTCTTTCTTGGCATGAAACAGATATTTCAACAGAAACACCAGCAGGATTTCACTCACCTCAGCGAAACAACCGTGAAAGCTCTGGCTATGAAGTAAACAAAATGGGAACAATATCGCCAAGGCAACAGGGACGTAGAATTTTAAGCGAGGACGGTGTTAAAAGCAATGATATTTCCAACACTACTTTAGTAGCGGATGAAGAAGGTGACTTGTTTCAAAATCAAGTGAAGCAACGTTTGAAGAATGAAAGTGAAGCGAAGAGAAGTGAAATATTTGAAAATCTCCAGAAGGATTCCGAACTTTTAGCACAAGAACAAGAAGGGCTTGAATCTCAGTTGGTCGGAGAACATGAACAATATTTAAAAGGTTTCCTTGTCAGCGAAGAAAATGGAAAATACAGCCCGTTGGGAAGAGATAATTTGTTGCCAGTTGTCAACGTATACGACATTTCAAACCACCGACCTGTGTCTGCTATGGCGTTTCGGTATGTTTTGAATTTGTAATGTTATTCTGGTATATTATTTTACAATAATTAGAGTTTTCACGATCGAATGCAGTTTAAAATAATCTTTTTGTGTTACTGTTCTAGTGATAAAAGCGTACGTGTCGAATCTGTACTGGATATGGTACAACCTGTTGGTCATCAGATGAAGTATGAAAAAGAAATGGTGAGACTACAACTAAAACTATAGCATTATCAGAACCAACACCAGCACATGCACTTAATTCTCTTTATATTATTTCGTAAATACTAGAATTAACGAGAAATACGTGTAATTCTATTGTAAAATATGTACATATATTATGTAATTCTAAAAAATTCCATGTACATATTTTGCTTACACAACAAAACAGATTGCACAAATGCCTGGGATTCTGAATATTCAGGCTGTACACAGGCTAATCCAGTTGTAGTCCGTTCAAAAATAATAAGAGATTAAGATTCACGTAAACGGCAAAACGACGATTGACTTGAGCAGATCCAAGATGGCGGCTAAAAAGCGAGGACGGTGATTGAAATTGTCGATAAAAAGGTTGCTTTTCGTGTTCGTTTTGGTATCTATGGTTTAAAAACATTTTGTGATCATTATTAACATTTCTATTGTTTCTCTTTTCCTTCGTAAAAGACGTGAAAGAGAGAAACTAAGAGATTATTAACCGAGAACGAGGTCATGACAGTACACGGGCTGAGCCGTAGGCGAGGTTCGTGCAAAAATGGTCGAGGTCTGATATTTTTTCGTATAGACTGAGTAAACGAGGTTAATATTGTTTATTATATAGCTATTTCAAGCTTGTCGATACTTATTGTATCAAAGTTAGTGTAAAAAATCACGCCAAGAAAATCGACATCCGGGACAGCGGTGTGGATACGGAAAAAGATGGACTGTGGTCCGGAACGCATTTTTACGGACCGTGCGTTGACCAATCAGAACTCACGATATTGTACTATAATGCCATATAGTAATTTTCATTATATTTATGTTATAGAGAACCCGCCAACATGGTATAAGTATTTGGGATACCGAGGCTGCAAGGGGTGATAAGTCGCCAGTTCATGACTTACAGAGAATACGATCAGCTCCTTGTCCCGGAGAGTTTGTTAATGGCGCGTGTCAAACCGAGTAAGTGTGTTAAGTAATAATAATATCTGTTTGGTTGAACATAATATTGAAGGATAGTTGAGGTTAAAGTACTTGTTTTAGCGTATGCTACATAAATTAAATTACGTCGTCTAACGTCGTGCAACTTGCGTCGAAAATAGCATTTAGATGATTTTGTCTAGAGGCCAGGGTACAAGTATTTCAAAATAATGGATAAAGATGTAAAAAGTATATACTCCAATTAGGATGATTAGCCCGCTGTCCTTTCCCTCTTTTCTTCCTTACAGTTGATTTCATATTACTTTACCACCGTGTGTTGCGAAATTCGTTGCGAAGTTCCGAATTCGTTCGCAACTTGGGAACTACGTAAATAAGGTGTGTGTTTTGGTATTGTATCTGTATCTTTATTTGTAGTACATTCTGACCATTAAAATGTTAATTCTCTATAGCAGCCACCCAGCTCGATTATTCTGGGTCGCTTCTTACCATATTAGAGTCATAAACATGTATTTAGTTAATCTATTAATTTATGGTAAATAAAGTTGTTGTTGTTGTTGTTGTTGTTGTTGTTGTTGTTGTTGAACGAACGTCGGAACTTCCCAACAAACTTCGCAACACACGGCGGTAAAGTATTATGAAATCAACAATAACATATCTACAGGGCCCTTGGTTGAAGTGCTCGATATTCGACGAGTTTGTCGGGAAAACAGTTTTAAAACTGTTAGATATGTATTAAGAATAAAAATTGCTATATTAAAGAACGTTTAAAGAAACATATACCTGCATAGAAACGTTTTTATTCAATTCTGCTGACTTTTTATTTCTCAACAAATTAGATCTTCCTTATGGCCTCTCTTCTCTTTTGCCTGAATAGTTATCTATTTGAGAAATAATTATTCTAATTGCCATCATAATGAATTCTAGAATGATGGACAATGGTACACGCTTAAAACAAACTGAACCAAATTTGAATCCTGAAAAGAAAGCCAAAGACTACACAGTACACTTTCCACATCAAGCCAATCGAGAACCAACTGTGAAGGACTTCAAAACATCTGGACCTGTTTCACCGGACACAATTAGATACCAGTAAGTGACTTAGGTTGTTGCTATCAACAACGACAACGAGTTTTATCAGGAGATCCCAACACGAGGAAAATTATGAAAACACGACAGTAAAGACCTACCTAATATGAACGAGTTTTCTGATTGGCTATAAGCATGGATTGTAAAAGGACTGGATAGGAAACTAATAGTCATGTGGGGTGTTTTGCATGAGCCTTTTAATTGGTTAAATCGCATTTACTCTGCAGTTGCAAAATTGTTGAAACCTAGTTGAAAATTGTGATGTCACGAATGGCGTGAGTATGCTTGTTTTACTGAGGTTTTTAAGTGAACTTTTCTTCAAATTCTTCATATTCTCATATTCAGGTGACTATATGTTTACGTTTCGAATGATTTTATCGCCTTACAAACCTGCCTAAGCTACAATCGAGTGTTCGAGGTAAACGTTGTTGACCTTATTTTTTATGTTTTCTGTGTTGTTTCAAATAAACTGGCGTCGCAAAATAGTACTTTGTTTTGCTTGGAATTTGCGATGCATACTTTAACCAGTATAAACGTTGATATTTTCTTTTAAAATGCGTAATAATAGACGGGAATTCTATCGTATTGTGGCTTTGTTGTATTTACAGGCAGTTCAATTATTATTTTAAGCTGCGTTAATCCTAAACTTTGAATATACTAGGGGTTTTTTTAAGCTTGTCAATTTCAACCAGGTTGTCATGCTCACGCCATCAAGTTTCCTATCCAGTCTTTTTACTATCCATGCTATAAGTAAGCAATGACATTGTCGATTATCAATTCGTTTCCATGCTTCTTACTGATTAGGGTTAGGGGAAGGTTTTGGGTTAGGTTATACCTAAACAAATCCGATGTCCCAAACACGAAGCCGAAATCCGAGTTGTTTTATTGTTTTCAAGTCCTTGGATTCTTCTGATGAAGCACGATAAACGAGTTGTTGATATGGCATCTCAATCGCGAGATTTCAATTGGAAAATGCAATTAAAATAAACCGTCATGAGATTTTATTCATGAGAGTGTGTAAAAGTTATTCAAACACCAACTTGTTTATCAACCACGTACCCAGGCTCTTTTCAACCCGCCGCGCGGAGAAAAGACCCTGGTATATCATGGTCACGTGACTACCGAAATCTGGTTGTGACAAATTTTGTTTGAGCAGGGGTGGGGTAGAGAGGATTTGAAGCTTTCGTTTGAAAGTTTACCGTTTGTGAAAATACTTCGATCTTGGATTCAAGAGTTCCGCGCTAAGTGGGCACGATATGGTTATTATGATTTCTGATTATGTTCACAAGAAACGGGTATCGTAGAAGAGACTCGCGCCGCAGAGAAGCGAAGCAAAGAAGCAGATCGCAGACGGTAAATAATTCACCATTTCAAATTCACCTATTCCTTCTCTAGCTGCTCAAGATTTCGACTATAATGCTTATTCTTACACACAACTTGTTTTGATGTGAATACTATACGTAAATTACCGAGGTGTGGAACAGAGAAATTCGAAGCATTCGGACGATCGTCGATATTTACCCAGACGGCAGTCTGAAGTTTTAATTTGGATAAACAACCTAGACAATTAGCCAATAGCCGAGGAAAATGTCTCAGCGCTTCGTATTTTTACGATTTATTTGGTGTGATGTACGTTGCCGATAATTTTTCGTTACTATAAAATTAGTAATCAGCCCTCAAGTTTGAGTACTGAATATCTTTGTATATTTCACTTCTTTATATAAAAATTTGCCCGTTCAACGACGCAGTGTAAATAGTAAGACTTTCTCTCCGCTCCACACTTCGATAATTTGCGTAGTATTCACATCAAAACAAGTAGTGTGTGTAAGGATAGCATTATAGAAAAAAAACCTGATCAGCTAGATAAGGAATCCGAATTTAAAACGGGAAAAGTATTTACCACCTGCGGTCATTGCTTTTCGCTTTTCTACGCCGTCAGTCCCTCGTACGTCACCAGTTTCTTGTGAACATAATCAGAAATCATAGCCATATTGTACCCATGCACTTAGCGCTGAACTCTTGAATCCAAGAGCGAAGTATTTTCTCAAACGGTAAAATCTTTCAAGCAAGAAGCTTTAAATCATCTCTACCCCACCCCAGTCCAAACAAAATTTGTCACAACCAGATTTTGGTAGTCACGTGACCATGATATACCAGGGTCTTTTCTCCGCGCGCCGGGTTGAAAAGAGCCTGGGTACGAGGTTGCTTGTTTATCTTGCATTGATAATTGAGATGTGCTGTACTGGAGTATTCAGCTTCAATCAGGTGATTGAATGAGAAATTGTAATTGGCTGATTATCTCTGAGATATTTCCTGTCTTTATCTTTAGTATTTTAAGTGTGTTTTTTAATAGTTGCAGAAATAAAATGTGACAAAAATTTTCTGTAGGTGGACCGATGACGGTTTTGGAAATCGAACTTACATTAAAAAGAGAACTGCAAAGTAAGTATACATGCATGTTTAAAGGAAAAAGCTATTGTATAAAACAAATAGATTCCACTTCTTGTTGTCTGTTCAGTAATAGATGCACAGAAGACGTCACAACGTGGTAAGAACATCAGAACTCGACTGCGTCTCGTGGGTCACTTTTTTGTTCTTACTACGTTGTGACGTCATCTATGCATCTATAACTGAACAGACAACGTCCGGCGGTTAAGCTCAATTGTGCGTTTTGTCCTAAAAGCATGAAACTTGGCAAGTGGATAGAGTTACTAGTGCTGATGATTTTCTGATATAGAGCCAACGCAGATTTCTTCCTAGTTGCCACCAATTCAAAGTTCACTTTTAGCAAATATCACCTATATCATCAGAAAGCTCGCAAAAAAAACTATATGTAGGATATTTAAGCGGGTAGTACCATTTTCCAAGCTCGTTTTGAGTTACAGAAGGTTAAACCCACGAAAAAATTACAAAAATTTACACTTAATTTGTATTATAATTGTTTTGAAGCTTTTCATGGTGGAGTTATTATTTTATTTATTGATTTTCGGATACACCATATTGAATAAATTAATTTAATCAACATGGTGTATCCGTAAATTAATAAATAATTAATTTCTATTGTCGTGCATTGAACGTCTCTCATAGACGTCAACCGTCCCATTAATTGCATTGTTTTCGACATTATCTGAACGTCGATTAGACGTCGATCAGCAATCGTTGTTTTGACGCAAATAATACAACGTTGATTCGATTTGCGTTTTCGACCTTTTCTCTACGTCAAATAGGCATCACAATTGTTTCAACGTCGATTTTTTACGTCGTATCAACGTCGATAATTCAACGTTGATTCGATTTGCGTTTTCGACGTCGAGTCGACGTCTATTCGGCGGCGGAGAGTAACGTCGAATCGACGTATTTTTGCCCACTGGACTGTAGCATTTTGCGGCATTTTCCACATTTTTGACCGTTAATAACTCAAAATAGGCTTAGAAAATCGTCCTACTCGCTTGAATGTCCTTCATATAGTTTTTTGCGAACTTTCTAACGATATAGGTGATATTTGCTAAAAGTGAACTTTGAGTTTTCACTTTTTTATAAGATAGTACTTTAAAAGGTAAATTGGAAGAAACTAAATTGTGGCAACTAGGAAGAAATCTGCGTTGGCTCTATATCAGAAAATCATCAGCACTAGTAACTCTATCTACTTGCCAAGTTTCATGCTTTTAGGACAAACCGCACAATTGAGCTTAACCGCCGGACGTTAGATGATGTCACAACGTAGTAAGAACAAAATAGTGGCCCACGAGACGCAGTCGGATGGGTCACTGATGTTCTTACTACGTTGTGACGTCTTCTGTGCATCTATAACTGAACAGACAACAAGAAATGGAATCTATTTGTTTTATACAATACAAAAATTTAAAAGGTTTTTATCAAAACTCTTGTCGGATTTTGGGGCATGAAGAAAGAAAAAAGCAAGTCAGCTGACGTGACCATGTGTCTGTCCTCTAATAGATCATGGGCAACAACCGATGAAAACACGCATAGCAACCAGAGTATTGTATATATATTTATCAAATTCATTAATAATTCATGACGAAAATTCAAAAGAAATGAATGTTTAATCAGCATCTTTAAATACGGATAAAACATTGATTAATAAAACATCAATGTTTTATCAAAGTTAATAGGTACTAGTGGCTCAAATTCAACTTTTTCTGAGTTAAAATGGCAGCCAGCGCGCAATTTTTGGCGTTCATGCATTAGTACAGTCTTACTTTTTGCAAAAGGCAAAATGCTTAGAACTTTCGGTGATAGGTCCTTCAGTGTGGCTGCACCAAAACTTTGGAATGCCTTGCCAGTAACATTGCGTAACATATCTTCAATTAGTACTTTTAAATCTTGCCTGAAAACATATCTTTTTAAACTAGCTTTTTAAGAACATCTTGTATGTATAATATGTTTTTATATGTATGTACTGCGCTTTTGTGCAAAGTGTTCATCATTTACACTTACAGTTTGATAAGTAAGTTAAAATATTCGCGTCCGATCTAAATGCCCATAAAGATCGGCCGCTCATATTTTAACTATTTAATTTTCTTTGACGGAAGATTTTTGCTCTAAATGTTAGATTTTCTTTATGAGTGTTTCCGCAGTACACCAACCTTTGAACATTTTCGATTTTGTATTTCCGCAATGCCTATATGCTACGCTACTTTTCCGATGTTTTTCAACTGATAGGGAGACGCAAGCTGGCAAATCACCTAGAAGATCTCTACCTTCGGCCAATCACGACGTTGCCATGACTACAGGAGAACGTGGATTAGATAAGAGAACTATGGCATCTCTAATGATAATAAGACATTTGGGGACATCGCATCGCCGAGAAAGGTAAATCGTACCCATGAATATCTAGAGATACTACACTGACCCGGTGCAATTGGCCTTTTGCAGCTGGCGTCAGAGTTGCCATAACAACTTTAAAGCTCCCTCGTTTAGTAGACCAAACCAGACACAGTGCTAAAGGTCGACTTAAAAACGTCGCTTGTATGGACGGACGGACGGACGAACGAACGAACGAACGAACGAACGAACGAACGAACGAACGAACGAACGAACGAACGAACGAACAGGCAGAATATATTGAAAAGCCCGTGAGGCACTGGAGAGAACCAATAACTTTCCTCACTTAAAGCTAAATTGGTCCCCATCCGAGTACTAACCCCATTCAACCGGAGTGGCGAGAGACAACGCGCTTGTCTCAGCTCGTGTGATCCATGCATTCTACATGTATAATTATGTTTTTATTTATTTTCTTAGGGGCAACTTCAAGTTTGCTGTTGATGACTCTGTTGAGTCTATTCCCTCGTTCGACGACATGGACGATCCTGTGGCAAAACCAAATGTGGAATATCTCCCCTTTTGGAAGCAAGTACCTTCTAAGAAAGGTAACTTTTTGGAATATTTAGTAAAAGATTTTTTTAGCGATTTCACTGCGTGTATATTTATAATCTGGACTTTCGGCCCGTGAAACGTTTTTTACTCCGCAAGTATGTCCCAGGCTATAAAGTTTATTCTGAAATGACCGCCGTTTATATTAATTAGTCTTATGACCTCGTTTTAAGGTAAGAATTGTTTTTGAATTTTGTGTGTATGAAAACGACTTCGTAAAGGCCAATGTATAGATGTATATGTATATGTATATGTATATAAAAGAATATTGAGTTGGCGGCCATTTTGGAATAAGGTCCATAACCTGAAAGAAACATGCTTAACTGAGACATAGTTTAACGCTACTCTAACGCTACATTTTTGAACGTAGCAAAAGTTACTGTTCATCGCCCAACGTTTTTGGTACTCCGATTTAGTGTTGCATCTTCATCAATATGTCGTTGTGAAAACATTAAGTCTCAGTCTACTGGAGTTTTATTCCGGCTCAGATCTCATGCGTAGTGGAATTAGCTCGGCAGGCTTATATATTTTTGCAAAGGACATTTTCCCGGTCCTATATTCGAGAGGGCTTATCATTGGAGGGATTCAAATTTAGCGTTTCGAAATAGCTCATTTATGTAATATTTAAACTGCACGAGCTTTAGAACATGTACTGCCAGTGTTTTGAATAGCCTCAAAAACGACCCATTGGCGTAGTAATTTTGAAAAACAACGTTGTCTAAACCAAGAAAATCAAAGCGAAAGTTAATATGTAAATCAGGAGAATTTTTTATCAGATATAGAACCACGGACATGGTAATGATTTCCTTTGTGTTTTCTGATATTATATACATTATTAAAGGATATTGGCAATAAAAAATAAGTTTGTCTCTTTTGAAAGAACTCGTCAAATGGTATAAGAAGACCTTTTACAATTTTTCTGTGTCTGTTTTGGTTATGGAAATATTTCGACCAAAGACAGCGTGCTGTCCGCAATCTTGGAATTATTTTCGATATGCATGTGACATCATAAGCAGGGTAAAGTGAAATTTTTATCTTGCCAACATTGTGACATTATGAGCTAGAAACTCGATTGTGTTGCGCTATTTCCATTTTAAATTGACCCACAACATTTAAAAAGCCTTCCGTGGAAATTTGGCCACCCGCGGAGTAGTTTCATCAGGTTTACCCTGGTTGTGACGTCACCAATTTCCTAGTTAATTAGACCAGATGTTACAACAAGATGGCGGACAGCACGCTGTCTTTGGTCGAAATATTTCAAAACACAAGAAAGATAGAGAAAAATTGTAAAAGGTCTTCTTATACCATTTGACGAGTTCTTTCAAATGAGACAAACTTAATTTTTATTGCCAATACCCTTTAATAAGCTCATGGGCTTATTTTTGGAGGAGCTTATGATCAAAAGAATTTGTTTTCGTTGAAAATAGAGGGAGGGAATTCTATTCGGATGTACATATTGAGAGGGGGGGGGGTATAGATTTATTATTAGAGAGTTACGATATTTTTGGTATATCTTATTTAGGTTTAACAATCTTGAACTTTCCCGAGAAGCTTGAACCTCCCATAATTCAAAACGGCGGTACTGAAAAGAAAAACAGTTTGAATCTTGGTGTAAATGAAAGTAAACAATCTTTGGAGGACACCAGAAATTCTTCACCTTCACCTTCACCGGCTGAACAAATGATGCATGAAATGTTTTCTTGTCTCTCACCCAGTAGAAGAACTCACGGGAAGAAAGTTGACACGACGTCTTTAAATGTCCATGCTCGATCCATATCTCCTAGTATTCGGCAACCAAGCAACAAGCTCAATCAAGCCAGCCTAAAATCGGGAGTGACTCCCGCTCCCAGTCGACCTTCTTCTGCAAGACGTGCGCCGTCGCCTAGCAACGAAAATGTAGCTACCGCAAACTTCTCCGTGAAAAACTTCTCTCATTTTTGCTTCGACGATGACGTATGTACAATATTACGTCATGTTATTTAAACACGTAGCGTTTAGTGTTATTGTTCTTTAGTATAAATACGCAGGTGATTATAGAAAATTGCGCGCGCTGATTGGTCGAGCTACTTCGGATTAATTCCCGATAATCACCTACAGCGTTTATTCAAAATGGCCGCCAGCTAATTTGTCAATGTGACAGAGGAGTAAATTAACAATTTTAAAGAAAGTGTTGTTCCTAAAAGTACAAAAATGTGTATTTATACTAAAACAATTATTTGCCTCAAGCTCAGTGAACATCGGTGAATAATAACCTCGACTTCGTCTCGGTTATTATCCACCGATATTCACCTCGCCGTCGGCGAATAATTGTTAAATAAAGTAAAGTATGGATGTACTGGATAAAGATATCCGGTAAAAAGCGCTATCTTGCATGTGAAATCTGCGTGTGGTATTCGACAAAAATTGCTACCAAATATTTAAAACATTTACATTGAAGTTGTATGTGTAGACAAACCTCTGTTGTACTGTAAGTTAGAGCTAGTATCGTAGTTAATTGTGTTACATTCAATTGCCAACATTTTTTAGCACGAGCTTCTCGACGATTACGTGCGCCAACGAGAAATCTGGGCTGCAGTCAACATCCAGCGGTAGGTGTTATTGCACAGTGCAAATATAGACCCTTTTAATAACAGTGCAGAGTACGTTATTTTCCGCCATTGACGTCATAAGTAGAAAACAAAATGTTTGCAGAGCAATGATGAAAGCCCCATGCATGATTTAATCTTTGTTACCAAGTTATCTCCGTTCATCAGTAGCGTAGCCAGGGGGGGACGAGAGGGGGCGGTCGCCCCCCAATGGTCTCCAAGACCGTTCTCGTGAAACGTTTAAATCCGTTGAGAAACTTGTAGGGGGGGGGGGGGGGGGAGGTTACATTGTTTTAAGGCCAAGTGAGTAAACTAGTAATGTGCTATATATTTAGCAGGCATGCATATGCTATAAATTACAATACTAAGGTCTATACAAAATGCCTCCAACTTGTTTTTACATTTACGACTTGTTTATAAATAAATCTAAAGATATTCTGACGTGTATCATGCTATCTTCTGGTTTGATTTCAACAAAATTGTGTAATTTATGGCTTTTGGATTATTCTTAAATACTTGCCTCAAAATGTAGGAAATAGCGTTTCAGAGACCCTAGAAATCCAAAATTTTCTAATAAAGAAAATATTGGACGCTGATGACGTCACTACCTCAAAGCCCGCAAAAATTACAAAATAACAAAATGGCTTGCAGTAGGTTTGCCTCTATTGACAAAGACGACATTGCTAAATTATTGTCAGAAAAATATACAAAAGCACTAACTAAGAAAGCCACCAAAGAGTGCCAAATCCTTTTCATTCATTCAGTTTATTTTCCAAATATGCTTAGAATACATTTTTTATATAGTAACTAATTAACTAGTACATATTTGGAAGGAGAACTAAGATAAACTCCAAGGGGCTTTTGCAAGTAGTCCTCCCATATTAGTATTACTTGTCCATTTTGAAGACTATCTTCGCCAAAATCTTCAATAAAGCTCATTCTGAAAAATTAATTGCTTGATGACGATTTTGAATGTATGATAAAACAATTATTGGATTCGTCTTGAGCACCACGATTTTAGCTTCGGCTGAAAACATTTACCTCGGTCTAGGTACTTTTTGGTATCATGCTCAGCTTCATCCGATAATAGTTTATAAACAGGTCCGTCTTATCCCTATTCGAGATGAAACAGCTGGATTTTATCTTCTAACCATAAAAACAGCTCAGTTCTAACTTTAAACACACTTCTCGTACGTAATTTTTTTACGCGCTGCTATAAATCGATAATTATCTAAGACATGTTTTTTAGTTCTTATAGATACTTTCTAAGTCTAGAGAATTCACGCTCGGCGATAAAGAAGTAACTCAGTCACGAATTATTTTTATTTAAGGATATTCCGTGGTCATATGGCTCGACAATATGCGACATCGTTAAAACAAGCTGAGAGAGAACGACAACGAAAGGCAGCTGTTGCATTGCAAAGGTATGATTTTTTTCTTTTCAAGGTTTGTTGATTTTCCACGTTCTAGTTGTAAAAATATAGGCTTGTTTAACTAGACTGCCTTGGTTCGAGGTTGAATTACCCTCTGTTCAGACTATAGGTGCCCCGGCACGGGCACTAATATGAACCCGACTTTTTCACGGTGCCCAACTCAAACTAACCAAGACTGGGCACCGTGCGTTGAGGTAGTACCCAGGCACCGTGCCCGGGTACGGGCACTAATGTGAACACGTTTTCAGTGCCCGAAGTGTTGCCCACGCTTTTTACTCAATATTCCTTGTAATTCGAAGGCTTAACGCCACAAAATAGCTACAAAAGGCATGAAAAGCTTTCTGTGTGAACGCTTTTCAGATCCATGGCCAATATATGTTTGTCATTCAGCCTACGGGATCAGGGAAGTCACTTATTTTTCAGTCAGCTTTAATGGTTTTGATACTGTGAAATTAATTCATCGGCAAAACGTCACAGACACGCTCTGTGGCTTACGCGTCCAATCGTCTCTTTCGGGGGAGGTATACCGGGGCCCGAGATACTGCTGGAAATCAAGCCTAGCTTGAATCAGCAATACACGACTTCTATCATATGTGAGCAATTAATGTATATAACACTGCAAAAACTGACTGGTTGAAGCAACCATATTTAATAATTGGTTGTCTCAGTAGCATTTATACCATATTTTTACTGGTTAGCACAACCGAAAATATTGTTTAAAACAACCAAACAACGGCTATTTTACCTAAAATATAACAATAGAGTTGATGTTTGCTTGCATAAATATGTTTTTTTGGCCCGACCCAGGCTCATTTTAGCCCTGAGAAAGGCCAAAAACATATTTATGCCCAAGAACATCAACTGTAGTACAGTAAACAGTACAGTACAGTACAGTAAACAGCATCTTGAACAGTGCCGCCATCCCGCCGGCGTGTATTTCATTCCAATAACTGATATTTACATAACTCATAACTTGCATGTAAACTTGGCAGAAAAACGCAACGTTTATCATCAAAACAATCTTTGCTTCAAAGCATTGACAAGAAAAGTATACAATTCCGCAAACAACAAACCAATAGTGATTTAATACTTGTAAAACTGATAGGCGCAAATCAGCCGGCTAAAATATTCTTCATTTTAGCCCGAAAAATACACCACAATGCACGATAAAATTATTATAATATTTGGTTGATCTGCAACTGAGACAACGGATTCAAATTGGTTGTTTCTACTAGTCAGTTTTTACGGTGAATAAATTACTCCAATTAATCTAAGCAAAATGAGACGCAATTTGAATAATTTTTACTGTTGATTTGTTTGTTTAGTATTCTGTTCGTACTTTATGATAATTATTGATCTCTTGTATATATATAATTACTTATTAGAATTATTTGTGAAACAGTAATTGTCTTTACTGATAGGATATCCTGAATAAGAATGCATCCTTCTCATTCCATCCCCTTCATCCATCTATTCATCCATCAATCCATCCATCTATTCATCCATCAATCCATCCATTTATTCATCCATCAATCCATCCATTTATTCATCCATCAATCCATCCATTTATTCATCCATCCATCAATCCATCCATTTATTCATCCATCAATTCATCCATTCATCCATCCATTCATTCATTCATCCATTTACTCATTCATCCATGTATCCATTCATTCATTCATTCATTCATTCATTCATCCATCAATCCATCTGTTCATCCATCAATTTATCCATTTATTCATCCATTTATTCATCCATTCATTCATCCATATATTCATCCATCCAATCAT
Organism: Paragorgia papillata; assembly: GCA_035771165.1. Classification (NCBI taxonomy): domain Eukaryota; kingdom Metazoa; phylum Cnidaria; class Anthozoa; order Scleralcyonacea; family Coralliidae; genus Paragorgia; species Paragorgia papillata. Next base: position 3,453,303 of record JAWNZC010000337.1, read on the forward strand.
TCAACCATTTATTCATCCACCCCTCCATCCATCTATTCACCATCAATTTATCCATTCATCCATCTATCCATCCATTCATCAATCCATTCATCATCTATTCATCCATCAATCCATTCATTCATTCATTCATTCATTCATTCATTCATTCATTCATTCATTCATTCATTCATTCATTCATTCATTCATTCATTCGATTCATTCATTCATTCATTCATTCATTCATTCATTCATTCATTCATTCATTCATTCATTCATTCATTCATTCATTCATTCATTCATTCACCCATTCATTCATTCATTCATCCATCCATCCATCAATCTTTCCATTTATTCATCTATTCATCCATCAATTCATTCATCCATTAATCTATCCATTTGTTCATCCACTAATCCACCTATTTATCCATCCATCCGTCTATCCATCCATCCATCCATCCATCCACCCATCCAAAACGGGGTGCTTTATACATCTCTTTGCATCTCTTTACATATTGTTTATTTATCTTAGTCTTATATTCACGTTTATTTAGCACATTTCGTGGTTATTTAGCCCGCAAGAAGCTGTTAAAAGAAAATGTTATGAATTATAAGGCTGGTGTTAGAGACCTGCAATGGGCTAAAGATTACAAAGTAAAATTGAGAGAAAAGGAAGAAATGAGAAACCGAAGAAATCAAGCGATACTGAGAAAGCAAGTAGAATGTTATCAACATGTACTAGTTCTAATAATGAGGGTTGTGATATTCACGGTATTGTCAGTGGTTAAAATATTGTAACTTTGATAGTAACTCTGCTATTGCTTGCAGCCACCATTGTAGGGGACAGTAGCTTTAGCCATCTATAATTACTGACTCTTATTAAATCCCATTGTTCTATGTCTGCATTATATCAACGATTTCAGCCTGTTCGCAGATTTCAGCTGGCACACTGCAATATTTTTAATATTGTAGTTAGCACACTGCAATATTAGAAATATTACAGCCAGCTCGTTTACAAGCGTCTCGTTTCTTGTTTACAAGCGTTTAAAATCAGCGTTTATAGATGACATTTGAGATTAATGGAATTTATCAAACAGAAAGTACGATAGGGTCAGAAATTATACGCCCTCAGCTGGCTGCAATATATTTAATGCTGTTGGCCTCGGTAATTATCTGTCAAATAGTAACAGCATATGAGTGGCAGGAGGGGCAAGAGAATCAGTGCTAAATTTAAATCCAGTTACATTATTGGGACACTTTTACTTGTGGTACCACAGTTTGTCATTTTTGTAAGGCCCAGTAGTAGTGGTCACTATATTCATACGCCATTTTATTTGGCCTGCCGCTGTTAATAATGTTCAATATTGAAAAGAAAAAAATGCAAACGAGAAAGACACAGCGTTTGCACTTTTACTGAATAAATTTTGACCGTACAGAGAGTATTAACACTACTCACTTTATCTAATTATTGTTTGTCATTCTTGTTATTTTCCATTTAGACAAAACCGACAGCTTGAAAATCAACAAGGACAGATTATGGGTGTTACTGCGTCGGATGTGATTCACGAGTGAGTAATTGCACAGAACCATAACCATAACCTGCCCCATCCGAGCCTCATTAGCTCAGTGGTTAGAGCGTCTAACCGCTCATTAGAATGTTGCAGCATCGAACCCTGTCTGGGACTCAGAAATCTTTTCTGAGTAATTGAGTTTGACAAACGTCTACCAAACGTCTGTTTAATAACCTCCTCTTTCTCTCCCTACTCCTAACTCTAGCTTCTGCACCTACTACTTCTACTCCAGCTCCTACTCATATTCCAACTCATGCTCCTACTCCAGCTCTTGCTTCTACTCTTCCTGCGTCTCCGTCCCCTGCTTCTACTCCTCGTACTCCAGCTCTTGCTCATACTCCAGCTCTTGCTCCTACTCCAGCTCTTGCTCCTACTCCAGCTCCCGCCTCTACTCCTACTCCAGCTCCTGCTTCTACTCTTCCTGCGTCTGCGTCTCCTGCGTCTACACCTCGTACTCTAGCTCTTGCTCCTCCTACTCCAGCTCTTGCTCCTACTCCTCCAACTCCAGTTCTTGCTCTTCCTACTCATATTCCTATTCCAGCTCCTGCTTCTACTCCTCGTACTCTAGCTCTTGCTCCTCCAGCTCTTGCCCTTATTCTTCCTACTCCAGCTGCCGCTTCTACTCCTAATCTAGCTCTTGCTCTTACTCCTCATGTAGCTCTACTCTTCCTACTCTAGCTTCTGTTTCTAGTCCTCCTGCGTCTCCATCTCCTGCCTCTACTCCTCTAACTCTAACTCTTACTCCTCCTGCTCCTGCTCCAGCTCTTGCTCCTACACCAGCTCCTGTCTGTACTCCTCCTACTCCAGCTCCTGCTTTTACTCCTCCTACTCTAGCTCCTGCCTCGACTCCTCGTACTCTACCTCTTGCTCCTCCTACCCCAGCTCCTGCTTCTACTCCTGCTTCTATTCCTCCTACTCCAGCTCCTGCTTCTACTCATCTTACTCCAGCTCCTGCTTCTACTCCTCGTGCATCTCCGTCTCCTGCTTCTACTCTTCCTACCCTAGCTCCTGCTTCTACTCCTCCTACTCCAGCTCCTGCTTCTACTCCTGCTCCTGCTTCTACTCATCCTACTCCAGCTCTTGCTCCTACTCCTCTTACTCCAGCTCTTGCTCCTACTCCTCCTCTTACTCCAGCTCCTGCTTCTACTCCTCCTACTGCAGCTCTTGCTCCTACTCCTCCTACTCCAATTCTTGCTCCTACTCCTACTCCAGCTCTTGCTCCTACTCCTTCTACTCCAGCTCTTGCTTCTTCCTGAGCTCCATCTTCTACTCCTCCTACTCCTACTCTAGCTCCTGCTTTTACTCTTCTTACTTCTGCTTATCATACTACTACTACTGTTCCTGCTGCTACTTCTCCTACTCCTGTTCCCTCTTCTCCAGATATTTTTCCTCCTCCTGCTCCTGCTTTTACTCCACCTTCTCATACCCCTTCTACTCTAGCTCTTGCCTCACTAGTCTACTAATTCTCCCCTTGCTTCTGATCTTCCTCCTACTTCTGGTCCTATTCCAACCTCGTATCCAGGCTCTTTACAGCGAGTTGCAAGTACCGAGTAAAAAGCCTTTGTACCTCTTCTCCTATTTCTCTTTCTGTTGCTGCCCCTACTCCTAATTCTACTCCTATTTCTGTGCCTACTCTTGGTCCCTATTCCTGGTCCTGCTTTTGCTCCTACTACTTTTTCTTTCCTTACCCTTTGCCTCCTCCGCAGGCCCTCGTTACGTCATGGACAGGTCACACGCGTTTTCTGCAAGATCCTGTAAAAAAAATTGGCAAAATTTGGCACGGAACAATTTTGCATTTATAATTAACCCATTGTTAATAGCCATTTGAAGGACATTGAAAACTTACTAGCTTTAAAATGAAGGTTGAACTTTGTCAATTTTCGGCCGGAATAATCAACGAAAATGCACTTTTGTCTACCCGGAGGCTGGAGACTCTTCGATTTTAACTTTTTCGGCTTTCACAACAACTGAAACTTGAATTAGTTTTATGCTACACTATAGGGTACAATTTAACAAAATTAATATTAATCTCATTAACTCTTGGTCAGCTGACAGTCTTCGATAGCTAAATAAAACAAAAAAACAATAAGAAAAACCTGTACTTTCCTGGCCGTTGAATTTGCTTTTGTTCGGCAGATATTTTCCCCTTCAATTCATTGTTGTCACTAAAAATACTATGGGCAGAAGGTCGGTAATTCTAAAACATACAGGTTTCTTCATTATCATCTGTAAGAAAGTTTAGACCGAATTTCCTGGTGAGTCACAGAGTTAAAATAACTCGGACGTACGTTTGTGGTCGACATCGACCGGAAACCATTTTGTTTACAGGATCTTGCAGGCCCTTTCAAAACTGTGACCTGTCCATGATGCAATGAAGGCCTGCGGAGGAGGCAGCCTTACTCCTACACCTGCTTGTGCTTCTTCCCCATCTCCCACTTCTGATCCTACTCTTGCTTCTCCTGCTTTATCTCTTGCTTCTCCGCGTACTCTTGCTTCTACTTCTGTTGGTACTCGTACCACTGCTCCTATTACTACTCTTCCTTCTCCTGCTGCTGTTCCTCCTCCTACTGCTACTCTTCCTACTCCTGCTGCTGTTCCTCCTACTCCTGCTGCTGTTCCTCCTACTCCTGCTGCTACTCCTCCTACTCCTGCTGCTGTTCCTCCTACTCCTGCTGCTACTCCTCCTACTCCTGCTGCTACTCTTCCTACTCCTGCTGCTGTTCCTCCTACTCCTGCTGCTACTCTTCCTACTCCTGCTGCTACTCTTCCTACTCCTGCTGCTACTCTTCCTACTCCTGCTGCTACTCTTCCTATTCCTGCTGCTACTCTTCCTACTCCTGCTGCTACTCTTCCTACTCCTGCTGCTGTTCCTCCTACTCCTGCTGCTACTCTTCCTACTCCTGCTGCTACTCTTCCTACTCCTGCTGCTACTCTTCCTATTCCTGCTGCTACTCTTCCTACTCCTGCTGCTGTACCTCCTACTCCTGCTGCTACTCTTCCTACTCCTGCTGCTACTCTTCCTACTCCTGCTGCTACTCTTCCTACTCCTACTGCTACTCTTCCTACTCCTGCTGCTGTTTCTCCTACTCCTACTCGTACTTTTGTTCCTCCCCTTCTTACTACTCCTGCTTCTTGTACTCTGTTCCTTTTTTAATTCCTCCTACTCGTACTCTTATATCTACTCGTGTTCCAATAGCTACTGGACAAATTGCATCTCGTTTAATTATTAGTTTGTTTACCCCCCAAGCATTTAATTGGTTACTTACGTCAACGTCATCTTTTTAGCATATATAAGTCATGTTTTATGTTATTTTATTATATTTTATCACATTTTACTCTGATGAAGGGCTCTTCTCGAAACCTCAATATCTCGTTACTAAAAATCTCGGAAGTTACCACCTTTTTACTATGCTCTTTTCAAATCACTGCCTACGTAGCACTCTACTTTTTATACTCTTGTATATATTACATGCACGTAAATACTTGTACATCTTCATAATGTTATAGAATTTTTAATCCTCCGAGAGCAACAAAAGCTCAAATGAAAGCGGCTGCAATAACGATTCAAAGGTGCGTTCTGTAAATGTATTCTAGATATTTAAAGAACGTGATGTGGGGAGTTAAGGTGATGATCAAACTAGTGCAAAATTGTAAATAGTAGTTTCTTTTGAGTTTAGATATTTTCGTGGATGGTATGTCAGGAAATCTTTAAGAACAGTTAAAGAGAAGGTATTTATATTTGAAAGCTTATATGTAATATTTATAAACCGCGCAGGAGGGCTTTATCGGATATAAAACACGAGGCGATAGCCGAGTGTTTTAGAGCCGATAAAGCCCGTACTGCAAGGTTTTTAAATGGCTTCTAAAAAGAATCACTTCATACGTTCATTGGCGTAGTAATTTTGAAAATTAAGCTTATCTCAGCCGTTAAAAACCAGCGAGAAACTTAGAGCGAGTCTATATCACATATATAGATCCGATACGCCCATGATTTTTCTTTGTGTTTTCCTCATGAATTATTAATGAATTTTAGAAATATATTTCTAAAATATTACTGGTTTCCCCATGCCCCCAAACTGTAGGTGCACCAAAATTTTGAAGATTGACTTTGTGTGAGCCGTAAAATCCTGTCACAGATTTATTGAAAACAGCAATCGTGTCTCTATCACATATAAAGACACACATTAAACATGGGCTTCGTTTGTTTTTCCTTCACGAATTATTAATGAGTTTTTTATTTATTTTTATCGTTTAATCAGTATTGTGTGTGTTATTAATATAGGCCTTGAAGCGAACTTTTTCATTTAATAAATTCATCAAATCCTATCAAGATCTGGTTAGCAGAATCCAGGAACGCTATAATATTGAAAATCCAACCACAGCTTTGCAATTTCATGAGCTGCTGGAGTATGTGAATCGATTGTTTAGTAAGTTGGTTGTTTATATACAGTCGGTTGTTAGTGCAGTTGGTACTTTTCATTCGTATATCTTTCACTTTGTTTCAATAGGACTATTACATTTTGTGTACGTGCTATTTTTTTTTAAGAGTATGAAATTGCTTTTGGAAAGATTGCATTGAATGGAACACTGAAGTACGAAGATATTTTAAAATACTTTGCCGAGTGTGGTCATCATCCTTCTGAGAAAGAAGTTCAAGACGCTATCGCTTTGGTAACAAAAGGTACGAAAGGAGAAAAAGTTGGTTTGTTTATAATCGTTTTAGAAGAGAAAATTTCATGATTTTCTTACACCGCTGAAGTCAACTGAAAAATGTTGCCCCGATCGGGGGTTCAATAACACTGCTACCAAACGTTTGCGCATGCGCGCGCCTGCATGCTCGAAGCGGTTGAGCGTTCTACAAATCTCGTTTACAGAGCCTGCGGTCCTTTTGTGCAGCGACAAGGAGCCACCGGCTCTGGCCGGAGCGAGGTAAAGGCTCTGGAAACGAGATTGAGCATTCTACTGATGGCGGGAAGAAGTTGAGGATTGTGTTTGAGGAGAAAATAACTAGACGATGCTCATTTCTATTTTTTGAAAAGGGGCCATGAAGATTACGAAGGGGCCATCTCAAGGGGCCAAGGGGAATATGATATTAATTATGCAACTGTACAGCATGCACTGAGTACGAACTTAAAATTTCAATAGTTTTCTTAAAATTTGCAAGAAACTAGTGGCAGTCTTGTCGATTTACACAATTACGATATATTTTTTAGTTATTGGTCGAAAGCTCGCGCAAGTGCAAAACGTTTGGTAGTTTGGTTCAAACGTGCGCATTCGGGGACACTGGTTGAGTTCACAGGGATTGGTGGCGACTTTCTATTCATGTGTTTGTTGAATTTCTGATGTCGCGAGAATATCTTGTGCACTTAAATTGGTCTACTCGGCTGCATGGACTTGATAGCATGACATGCAGAGCTGCGGGCATTTATCCCAAACTGGAAGGTGTGAGTTCAAATCCCGCTTGAGTCAACATTCTTCCGTTCACTTGGACAGTGTAAGAAAATCGTAAACTTTTCTCTCCATGTTTCTCTGAGGATAACTCTAAAACTAATTGTCCCTTTACTTCTCACTGTGCCAGCTTACTTCCACAAGGAATTACGTAGTACAGTTGCCAAATTTAATGATAGAAGTAAAGTGATATGGATCACTGCATGCATGGAGTGCATAAAATATTCCTTTAAATTCTTAAATTGTTGTTCAGTCTTACCTCGCTCTGTACGACTTACGAGATGTCAGTGTTGTCATTTCTTTTGAAACAATATAGAGAGCTTATAGTAAGCTACAAGTAATATTTGGCAGTTCACTCGACCAAACTGCATGTTCTAAGGATTTTTGATGAAGAAAGATTTCGAGTGAGAATATTTACATTTTAAGACCAAACCAGAACCAGTGGCAAACATGGAAAGGAATCGAACCCGCGACCCTGCGATTTTTGTGCAAAGTAAAAAAGTAAATTAAAGTGACTTTATTTATTGAAGGTAACATACAACAGTAGATACTGATAACCCAATGGCCCTCACCCCTGGATGAAACTAGTTAGTAGAATTAATTGGGGAAACTGGAGAACCCGGTGAAAAACCCACAGGAGAGAACCAACAACTCTAGTCACATGAAGCTAAGCTGGACAGCTGGTCACCCATCTGAGTACTGACCCCATTCGACCTGGCTTGATTTCAGCGGTGAGAGGCAGCGCGCTAACAGCTTGTGCCACCCATGCCTCTGACCACTGAGCTTCAGAGGTTGTTGCCAAGGGTTTTAGTCACAAGTTCTGCGTGATATATAATGGTAGTAATGCGGGGAGAAGAATTGAGTTTATATGTAATATTTGGTATTTCACTCGATTAAACTACATGTTCGAAACTACAATCCTGGACAAAATTGTTGGGCCACTTTGCCGAATTTGACGATCTTCGCATAGTGTCCCAAACACTGTTGTCCAGGATTGTCGGAAAATGACGAATTAAACAAAATCGAAGAAAAAACCAATTTGGGGGCGGCGATTCTGCGCAGTTTGCTCGAAAATGACATAAATACGCTCCCACATGCATGAACAACAAATTGTTTGTGGGGTATAGAAGGTTTGGTGAATATGCAAATTAAATAGAGCTCTCGTGCGGGTGGTACCGGTGCGGGTGGGAACTCTGCAGAGACTCTGCTCCAGTGATCCCTTCCCCATTGAGGGGGTAAGGGGGAGCAGAGATGGGGGCTCTTTTATTAAACTGTATATCTTTTGCAATGTTACAAAGTTAAAAAGCTGTGTTTTATTGAATAATCATAAACTCGTCATTTTCAGACAATCCTGGACAAAATTGTTGGGCCACTTTGCCGATTTTGACGATCTTCGCATAGTGTCCCAAGCACTTTTGTCCAGGATTGTCTGAAAATGACGAATTAAACAAAATCGAAGAAAAAACCTATTTGGGGGCGGCGATTCTGCGCAGTTTGCTCGAAAATGACATAAATACGCTCCCACATGCATGAACAACAAATTGTTTGTGGGGTATAGAAGGTTTGGTGAATATGCAAATTAAATAGAGCTCTCGTGCGGGTGGTACCGGTGCGGGTGGGAACTCTGCAGAGACTCTGCTCCAGTGATCCCTTCCCCATTGAGGGGGTAAGGGGGAGCAGAGATGGGGGCTCTTTTATTAAACTGTATATCTTTTGCAATGTTACAAAGTTAAAAAGCTGTGTTTTATTGAATAATCATAAACTCGTCATTTTCAGACAATCCTGGACAAAATTGTTGGGCCACTTTGCCGATTTTGACGATCTTCGCATAGTGTCCCAAGCACTTTTGTCCAGGATTGTCTGAAAATGACGAATTAAACAAAATCGAAGAAAAAACCTATTTGGGGGCGGCGATTCTGCGCAGTTTGCTCGAAAATGACATAAATACGCTCCCACATGCATGAACAACAAATTGTTTGTGGGGTATAGAAGGTTTGGTGAATATGCAAATTAAATAGAGCTCTCGTGCGGGTGGTACCGGTGCGGGTGGGAACTCTGCAGAGACTCTGCTCCAGTGATCCCTTCCCCATTGAGGGGGTAAGGGGGAGCAGAGATGGGGGCTCTTTTATTAAACTGTATATCTTTTGCAATGTTACAAAGTTAAAAAGCTGTGTTTTATTGAATAATCATAAACTCGTCATTTTCAGACAATCCTGGACAAAATTGTTGGGCCACTTTGCCGATTTTGACGATCTTCGCATAGTGTCCCAAGCACTTTTGTCCAGGATTGTAGATGTTTATAAATTGTTCTTTTTTGTTCGCAGACACTCCCCATGGTCGTAGTTTAAATAAATCAGAAGCAGTGGAAGTTGCATTTCAGATCTATATTCCAAAAGGAACAGGACTCACCCTCGCTGATGTCCGAAAATCAACTTGGGTTAATCCGCTGATCAATGGCCAAGACGTCACGAAACTGCTCAGCAAGAAAGATTTAAAATTGACGAGTTTGGATAAATGTTTATCATTGATAGCAGATTCCCAGGGGGACAGAAGTGAAGTGAAGGAACTTCTTCGTCCTCCTGATCCTCGTATCATGAATGTTGTAGATCAAACAAAAGAAAAAGGAAATACTTCAACAGTCAAATCTACTTCAGGAAAGCAAAGATCCCGACCGTCCTCTGCCCAGGCCCCCGGAGGAGGAAATTTTATCCTCGCTCGAGCCCAGTATCACCCCGTCAAACCAAGCGGAAATAAACAAGGTAAAAGACGGAGACCAGTTTCAGGAAAAATGCAGAAATAAGAACAGGTTGTCAAATATCCTGCCTTCATTTTAATATAATATATATATTTTATATATAACCGGATGGTCCGGATTTAACCGGTTTTTCGACAATCCTTATATAAACAGAATGTTTTTAAATATAATTTAGCTTTTTTACACCGTTAGTGTAGCGTTTTCAACTTGAGGTTGTTTCAGTTGTTTTTGTTGTACTATTTACAACAGCTTGTACAGCAAAAACAATTAGAACTTTATAATCTAGCTTTTTAGTAATAACATATTTATAGTACTTAATTTAAAAAGCATACATGCATGCAGTGTAATATAATTGACATAACATTGTACAAAAACAATACTTCTTTTATGAATAGGGTTGGGATCAAATGAGGCCAGAAGCTACTGTGTAAAAATATTAAAATATTTATTGATCAAGCTTTCGTCGTGCTACTAAAACCAATACTTTTTAAAAATTTTTGTAACATAGCCCGTGTATTTTTATCTTACGAAGAAATTAAAACACACCGAAGCAGGCCATAAGTAACACGGGCGTTCTGGATGAGGGCATCACTCGCTCCGTTAATCGGTAGGAGTTACGTGGGATGACCACTGATCTCTATATAAACTGGATAGGCCATTCCCTATGGCCAGCAGTCAAACATTTCGTGGCAGTCGCCGCCATCTTACGTAGTGGACATATGACGCACTGCGGCCTTAGAACGTGTTTCCAATCCTAAAGTCGATTGGCATAAGCAATCTTGACGTCACCACGGTCAGATTATCCGTGGGGAGGAATATTAAGTACTCTGTGCCGGGGGAGTCGGAAAAGCCGTAAAGCAAACAAACATTAGTTTTCACTGTTTAACAACAAATACAGTCAAAAGATGCCAAGTACACAACACGAGATATTGTTAAGGCATTAAGATTACTATAAAAGGTACAATTTAAGACTTGAAATTGAATTTTTCGTAGATTTTATAGTCTGTTTTTCAGTTTATATTATCGTGAAGTTTTCGTTGTCGGCACTGAAGAAAACCAACGAAATTACAGCTCAGTAACAGAAACAAATGCAAGAAATTAGCGTCTTAAACCTTATTGAGTACTTCTTGTGTCCTTACATTCGTTTAAATTTTCTTAAAATAATTCTTTTTATCTGTTTGCAATCTCGAAAGCTTATGAACTGTAGTGGGCGCCATCTTGGGTAGTAGTCACGTCATCATACAACTGAGTTTTATTGAGATCAGTGGGGATGACGCGGTTGGACCTTTTCGACAGTTTGGGTGTGGTCCATAAAGTCCCGGGACTATTACGGATGGTTGGGGTTCGAGGATGGATTTATATTGGGATTAGGTTTTATATTAGAAATTATTCCATATTTCCAAAAAGTTAGATATTTGGAAAATGTCCTAGAGTCACCCATATGTTCAATTAATTAACCTGCAATCAGGCGTTATTTTGAGCGATATGGCCTGTTGTGACACGTTTTCCAAGCGTTTATATACTGATTGCGTTTATAACATAAACATTCTGAAGAGACGCAAAATAGATAATAAGTGATGTCAGAACACCACTTGCCTTGTTTTTCTCACTTTTTTTAGAGACCGAGAAACTGGCCGAGGTTAAAAAGATGACTCAAAGGTACCAGTCCAGTCCTTTCGCGGTTTTTCTAAAATATGTCGTTAAATATGTTTATCCAAAAGGCGCTAAACCAGATTTCTGATCCAGAACATTTCTACAATCTTAAGACCGCTTAAGCTTGACGACAAATTTAGAAAAACAATTTTGACATTAATTTTGGAAAAGTCGCAAAAGGACTGGATGCGGGTCCCGTTGGTTATTGACAGATAACATTAACTGAGATCTGAATAATTCTTGATGTCATGCGTAAGCCGAATCCAATAATTGTTTTATTGAGGTAGTGACGTCATCAACGCTCCATAATTGACATTATCATTCTGATTGGTTAATTCACCTGCAAATAATTTGTGGAGCATGCGCACTATCGATAGCTTCAAATAATTTTCGTAAACTTTGTTTTCAAACATGGCGGCTAGTTTTCCTCAGATGTCCAAGGAAGAAATCGAGAGCAAGGACAAGCGAGAATAAACTTCAGAAAAGAAATATTTAAAAGGAACATTTAGTGAGATAAAAAGCAAGACTCGTGGCCAGCAAAAAGTAGTTTTTACGAAGACAGAGAGGGTTTTAGTCACAAGTTCTGCGTGATATATAATGGTAGTAATGCGGGGAGAAGAATTGAGTTTATATGTAATATTTGGTATTTCACTCGATTAAACTACATGTTCGAAACTACAATCCTGGACAAAATTGTTGGGCCACTTTGCCGAATTTGACGATCTTCGCATAGTGTCCCAAACACTGTTGTCCAGGATTGTCGGAAAATGACGAATTAAACAAAATCGAAGAAAAAACCAATTTGGGGGCGGCGATTCTGCGCAGTTTGCTCGAAAATGACATAAATACGCTCCCACATGCATGAACAACAAATTGTTTGTGGGGTATAGAAGGTTTGGTGAATATGCAAATTAAATAGAGCTCTCGTGCGGGTGGTACCGGTGCGGGTGGGAACTCTGCAGAGACTCTGCTCCAGTGATCCCTTCCCCATTGAGGGGGTAAGGGGGAGCAGAGATGGGGGCTCTTTTATTAAACTGTATATCTTTTGCAATGTTACAAAGTTAAAAAGCTGTGTTTTTATTGAATAATCATAAACTCGTCATTTTCAGACAATCCTGGACAAAATTGTTGGGCCACTTTGCCGATTTTGACGATCTTCGCATAGTGTCCCAAGCACTTTTGTCCAGGATTGTCTGAAAATGACGAATTAAACAAAATCGAAGAAAAAACCTATTTGGGGGCGGCGATTCTGCGCAGTTTGCTCGAAAATGACATAAATACGCTCCCACATGCATGAACAACAAATTGTTTGTGGGGTATAGAAGGTTTGGTGAATATGCAAATTAAATAGAGCTCTCGTGCGGGTGGTACCGGTGCGGGTGGGAACTCTGCAGAGACTCTGCTCCAGTGATCCCTTCCCCATTGAGGGGGTAAGGGGGAGCAGAGATGGGGGCTCTTTTATTAAACTGTATATCTTTTGCAATGTTACAAAGTTAAAAAGCTGTGTTTTATTGAATAATCATAAACTCGTCATTTTCAGACAATCCTGGACAAAATTGTTGGGCCACTTTGCCGATTTTGACGATCTTCGCATAGTGTCCCAAGCACTTTTGTCCAGGATTGTCTGAAAATGACGAATTAAACAAAATCGAAGAAAAAACCTATTTGGGGGCGGCGATTCTGCGCAGTTTGCTCGAAAATGACATAAATACGCTCCCACATGCATGAACAACAAATTGTTTGTGGGGTATAGAAGGTTTGGTGAATATGCAAATTAAATAGAGCTCTCGTGCGGGTGGTACCGGTGCGGGTGGGAACTCTGCAGAGACTCTGCTCCAGTGATCCCTTCCCCATTGAGGGGGTAAGGGGGAGCAGAGATGGGGGCTCTTTTATTAAACTGTATATCTTTTGCAATGTTACAAAGTTAAAAAGCTGTGTTTTATTGAATAATCATAAACTCGTCATTTTCAGACAATCCTGGACAAAATTGTTGGGCCACTTTGCCGATTTTGACGATCTTCGCATAGTGTCCCAAGCACTTTTGTCCAGGATTGTCTGAAAATGACGAATTAAACAAAATCGAAGAAAAAACCTATTTGGGGGCGGCGATTCTGCGCAGTTTGCTCGAAAATGACATAAATACGCTCCCACATGCATGAACAACAAATTGTTTGTGGGGTATAGAAGGTTTGGTGAATATGCAAATTAAATAGAGCTCTCGTGCGGGTGGTACCGGTGCGGGTGGGAACTCTGCAGAGACTCTGCTCCAGTGATCCCTTCCCCATTGAGGGGGTAAGGGGGAGCAGAGATGGGGGCTCTTTTATTAAACTGTATATCTTTTGCAATGTTACAAAGTTAAAAAGCTGTGTTTTATTGAATAATCATAAACTCGTCATTTTCAGACAATCCTGGACAAAATTGTTGGGCCACTTTGCCGATTTTGACGATCTTCGCATAGTGTCCCAAGCACTTTTGTCCAGGATTGTAGATGTTTATAAATTGTTCTTTTTTGTTCGCAGACACTCCCCATGGTCGTAGTTTAAATAAATCAGAAGCAGTGGAAGTTGCATTTCAGATCTATATTCCAAAAGGAACAGGACTCACCCTCGCTGATGTCCGAAAATCAACTTGGGTTAATCCGCTGATCAATGGCCAAGACGTCACGAAACTGCTCAGCAAGAAAGATTTAAAATTGACGAGTTTGGATAAATGTTTATCATTGATAGCAGATTCCCAGGGGGACAGAAGTGAAGTGAAGGAACTTCTTCGTCCTCCTGATCCTCGTATCATGAATGTTGTAGATCAAACAAAAGAAAAAGGAAATACTTCAACAGTCAAATCTACTTCAGGAAAGCAAAGATCCCGACCGTCCTCTGCCCAGGCCCCCGGAGGAGGAAATTTTATCCTCGCTCGAGCCCAGTATCACCCCGTCAAACCAAGCGGAAATAAACAAGGTAAAAAGACGGAGACCAGTTTCAGGAAAAATGCAGAAATAAGAACAGGTTGTCAAATATCCTGCCTTCATTTTAATATAATATATATATTTTATATATAACCGGATGGTCCGGATTTAACCGGTTTTTCGACAATCCTTATATAAACAGAATGTTTTTAAATATAATTTAGCTTTTTTACACCGTTAGTGTAGCGTTTTCAACTTGAGGTTGTTTCAGTTGTTTTTGTTGTACTATTTACAACAGCTTGTACAGCAAAAACAATTAGAACTTTATAATCTAGCTTTTTAGTAATAACATATTTATAGTACTTAATTTAAAAAGCATACATGCATGCAGTGTAATATAATTGACATAACATTGTACAAAAACAATACTTCTTTTATGAATAGGGTTGGGATCAAATGAGGCCAGAAGCTACTGTGTAAAAATATTAAAATATTTATTGATCAAGCTTTCGTCGTGCTACTAAAACCAATACTTTTTAAAAATTTTTGTAACATAGCCCGTGTATTTTTATCTTACGAAGAAATTAAAACACACCGAAGCAGGCCATAAGTAACACGGGCGTTCTGGATGAGGGCATCACTCGCTCCGTTAATCGGTAGGAGTTACGTGGGATGACCACTGATCTCTATATAAACTGGATAGGCCATTCCCTATGGCCAGCAGTCAAACATTTCGTGGCAGTCGCCGCCATCTTACGTAGTGGACATATGACGCACTGCGGCCTTAGAACGTGTTTCCAATCCTAAAGTCGATTGGCATAAGCAATCTTGACGTCACCACGGTCAGATTATCCGTGGGGAGGAATATTAAGTACTCTGTGCCGGGGGAGTCGGAAAAGCCGTAAAGCAAACAAACATTAGTTTTCACTGTTTAACAACAAATACAGTCAAAAGATGCCAAGTACACAACACGAGATATTGTTAAGGCATTAAGATTACTATAAAAGGTACAATTTAAGACTTGAAATTGAATTTTTCGTAGATTTTATAGTCTGTTTTTCAGTTTATATTATCGTGAAGTTTTCGTTGTCGGCACTGAAGAAAACCAACGAAATTACAGCTCAGTAACAGAAACAAATGCAAGAAATTAGCGTCTTAAACCTTATTGAGTACTTCTTGTGTCCTTACATTCGTTTAAATTTTCTTAAAATAATTCTTTTTATCTGTTTGCAATCTCGAAAGCTTATGAACTGTAGTGGGCGCCATCTTGGGTAGTAGTCACGTCATCATACAACTGAGTTTTATTGAGATCAGTGGGGATGACGCGGTTGGACCTTTTCGACAGTTTGGGTGTGGTCCATAAAGTCCCGGGACTATTACGGATGGTTGGGGTTCGAGGATGGATTTATATTGGGATTAGGTTTTATATTAGAAATTATTCCATATTTCCAAAAAGTTAGATATTTGGAAAATGTCCTAGAGTCACCCATATGTTCAATTAATTAACCTGCAATCAGGCGTTATTTTGAGCGATATGGCCTGTTGTGACACGTTTTCCAAGCGTTTATATACTGATTGCGTTTATAACATAAACATTCTGAAGAGACGCAAAATAGATAATAAGTGATGTCAGAACACCACTTGCCTTGTTTTTCTCACTTTTTTTAGAGACCGAGAAACTGGCCGAGGTTAAAAAGATGACTCAAAGGTACCAGTCCAGTCCTTTCGCGGTTTTTCTAAAATATGTCGTTAAATATGTTTATCCAAAAGGCGCTAAACCAGATTTCTGATCCAGAACATTTCTACAATCTTAAGACCGCTTAAGCTTGACGACAAATTTAGAAAAACAATTTTGACATTAATTTTGGAAAAGTCGCAAAAGGACTGGATGCGGGTCCCGTTGGTTATTGACAGATAACATTAACTGAGATCTGAATAATTCTTGATGTCATGCGTAAGCCGAATCCAATAATTGTTTTATTGAGGTAGTGACGTCATCAACGCTCCATAATTGACATTATCATTCTGATTGGTTAATTCACCTGCAAATAATTTGTGGAGCATGCGCACTATCGATAGCTTCAAATAATTTTCGTAAACTTTGTTTTCAAACATGGCGGCTAGTTTTCCTCAGATGTCCAAGGAAGAAATCGAGAGCAAGGACAAGCGAGAATAAACTTCAGAAAAGAAATATTTAAAAGGAACATTTAGTGAGATAAAAAGCAAGACTCGTGGCCAGCAAAAAGTAGTTTTTACGAAGACAGAGAGAAGAATGGCGATCTCTAACTTCAGGGATTTCAAATTTTTAACTATTTTATGAATAATAAAACAATTATTGAACTCGTCTATCGCAAAATATCATGATTTGTCAGTGTCTCGCTCCCAATTATTTCCCTCTGCCTTCGGCATCGGCAAATAACTGGTAGCTCGCCACTGACAAATCATGATATTTTGCTCATACTGGTCCAATAATTGATAATTATTATACATTGTAGTCAATTCCCATCTTCTCATTGGCTAAGCGCATTATACATTTAATTATGGAATCAGCGCAACCTACAGATTAGTGAATAATCTGCCAGCAGATTATTCACTAATCTGTAGGTTGCGCCCGCAATGCGAGATTTCCTAACGAGCGGTAGCTTTCCACACAAGCAAAAACAACATGACTGCTCGATTTTCGTCTTCGACTGTAGAAGAAATCAAAAAATTACTTGAAGACAAAGACTCTGAAAACACAAAAAGATCGACCAAAGTTGCGAAAGAACTCTTCTATGAGTATCTTAGAGAAAAAGAAATCCAGGAGCCGAACGAAAAAGAACAACTTGCAAAAGTTTTGAAATATTTTTATGTGGAAGCACGAAAAAAAGATGGCTCGTCTTGTATGTATAATGAACACAATATATAATAAAACAATTACTGGATTCGGTTTTCGTGATATCTGGATAATCAAGGTCGAGGTAAGTGTTATCAGCCTTCGGCTTCGGCTGATAACACTTACCTCGACCTTGATTATTCCAGATATCACAAAAACCTCATCCAATAATTGTTTAATATTCGGCGGAAATGATGTAACAGCTGCCGGACATTGAAAATCAGTAGAGTATGTTGACCAATAAGAAACGAGAATAAAGTTTGAATGTATAATAAGCCCTTGACCCAAGATATATAGCAAGATATATAGTAGGTCAGAAAACTGAGACCAAATAATTTGTTTAGGTTCTTTTTTCAAACACCATCATTAATTACAGCTATTTTATTTGAATTTAAAACTCAAATACTTGAGTGTGTTTTATTAAAGTTTACTAAGTCGTTTGGGACTGGAGGAAGATCGTGCAAAGCACAATATTGTTTCTAATTACTACCTTGCACTTTGAAACTAAGTTTGTAAAAGCCGAGAACGTTTAAAAGTATACACGCTTTAAAGGTATTTAATGGTGCTTCGGAATTAGGCTACGAAAAAAATCGTGCAAAAATTGATGAAGTGGGGGATAATGACCAAAATTTTACGGTACTTTATAGCTCTGACTATACTTGGCTATCTCGTTATTTTTTTGGGTAATTCTATAATTTTCGGTCGTTTATCAAACAAAAAATTGAGAGTTTGTCTGTTTGACCACATCCTTTGTACGAGTCAACACTTTTTGCAATAGTCGAGATAATAAAAATTGAACAAGGCACACTTGGGCACATGTTAGGGGGTGTTTACATGACCCAACTAACCGAGCTGACTCGTGTCACGAAATTCTTTCCTCGGCCGCAAAAGGAGATTTGAATTAACGTTAGGATTCGTTTACATCTAAACTAAACCAATTCTTTAAAAATTTAGTTTATGTGACTTTCAAAACCACAGTGAGATTCCAGGTCTGGTGAGATCCTATATAGTCAATCGCGTGAGCCAAGTAATCGGGCTAGCCCGGCTCATGTAAACAGCCCCTTAGTTAACCCATCCACTGCATCATTTTTTCAGATTTTGCCATTCTCGTCCCCAGAAGCTATGATCCTTAGGGACGAGAATAGGTTTTGTCGTGAACTGACTCTTAGATTAGTGTAACAAATACAATTACGCACGACGTATGTAAATTTTGGGTAGAAATCTCTACAATAAACAAAAACTATTCACTTTAACTTTTCGTTACGAAAAATGCAGTACAACTCGCACATGCGCCTAAGCAACATATACAAAAGCAAATTGTTCCCATGATGACGTAACTCACAGTGACCACCCAAAATGCAAACCAATATAACGTTGGATTGCAATAGTCCAGAGGGTCGTGTAATGGCGGCTTCTCGTTAGGTTTATAATGTGCATAGACCCATATGTTTCCAGCAATAAACCAAGCAAACATAAAGATATTCAATATGCCATCCATAAAATTACTTGTATTCGAGAGATCTTCATTCGCTGAATAATCGTCTTGGACGTCTTCCTTCTCCGACTCCGGATTATTTATTTTTTGACAAGACAAAATAACCGCCTTCAAAAGACCACATGATCCAGCAACAATAAGATAGATAGGTATAAATGGTTCAACAGGACAATTGTCCTTGTATTGTACACCTACAAAAATAAAAAAACCCAGTGACATTAGTATTTGCTTAAAGTACCCATGAAACGAAAATTAAGTTTGTCTTATTTGAAAGCACGCTTAAAATGATAGAGCAACATATTTTGCAGTTTGTCGTTTCCTTGCTTCGTTCTTAAGATATTTCAGTTTGTTTGATATACAAATTATTGTTCTGGGCGTAACACACCCACACGCTTCCTTCGAATTGGTTTGATAATAGCAACGATATATAACTTTTTTCGATAACTCATTATGCACATGTGACGTCAAGATCTTTAATTTGCATATCAAACAAACTGAAATATCTCAAGAACGAAGCAAGGAAACGAAAAACTGCGAAATATGTTACTCTGTCATTTTAAGCGTTCTTATTTGAAATAAGATAGACTTAATTTTCGTTCCATAGGCACTTTAACAAAAGTACAAAACCGAGTAGTATACTAGTCGGGGTGTGCCGTATGTATAACGGTCATTCAGGGGAAGCACATGCAATTTGGGGCTTTCGGATTCCAACAGGACAGATGGGGTTAAAGTGTCTGTGTAGTATAAATTTCCGAAAGAACAAATTTAAAGCTTGTATTCTAAATAACCAATTTGCCAAAGTTGCCTCCAGATGTTACAAAATAAGGAACTGGGATTGAATATATAGGGCAGATGACGTTGTTCCGTTGGATTATTAATATTAAAATACATTGTTGTTATGCATAGTTTTGCAACAGCATACTGATCAAGCACTCTGATCGAGCGATTAATTTTTTTCAAAAATGGATAAGACATGGCAAACTTTGAGCGTTTATAGCTCAAAGACTATGCCGCAGATTTAAATTATCCGTGAATGCTCCTGTCATATTTATTTGTTCAAAACAACTAAAAGGTTTTTCGCTCCAGACACTTTAATATTCATAGGCACAATGCTTATCTAGCACAGTATTTTTTTATTCATAAGCTTACATGCACCTCTCAGCCTGGTTCCCAGGCCTCTCTTTTTAACGTCGAGCGGCAGACCGAAATTGTGAGAGGCCTGGAATAAAATGTTTTGCTTGGCCCCAAATCTGGCCCCAAATTATACAGGCACCAAACCAAGGCAGATAACACTCACGTCGGTCTGCACAATTCTTTATAACATCATATAGCAAGGTTGGTCTACTGCCGAAACGTTAAAATAGCATATTTCGATTTGTATAAATGTGTTTCAACACAACCACTTCCTACGCCGAACACTACTTTATAAAGCCTCGTATGTAACAACCTTTTAACGTAATGTAAAACAAAGAAACCTACTCGTTTGCTGTCTGCTCTCAAGAAGAAGTTTGTTTAAGTGCCCTCGTTCATAAAGATTAAAGAATCCGAGCTCCAGCAGGATTCATGATAGATAAAAATGAACATTTTTCGCTAGTCCTCTCGCTCGATCCCTATTCTGTGACGTCACCAAAATACGTTCAAGAGAAAAGAGGACTAGGAACTAGTCTGTGTACCTCTCTGGGCAGTGATTTGACAATGGCAATTGCTTGCTCCGCGTGGAAGAGGCACATTAGGCGAGTTATCTCGAGGGTATAGGTTATCCCTATCAAGATATCTCAGTGTTAGTTTATTTCCATGTTAAAAAGTAAACCGTTCACATCCACGAGACCGAGATAACTCGGGGGATAGGGATAACTCGGTGTGAGCGATAGGGTAACCCTAGGGCCAGAGTTAAGCTACTGTTACACGATGCGATTTTTCTTGCAACTTGCAACAAATAGCCTGAACGTTGCTGCAGGTTGCAAAAAAAATCGCACTGTGTAACACCCCGTAGCAACTTGCGATTTTGTTATTTTTCCCGTATTGCAAGTTGCAAGAAAAGTTGGATGGGTTCTACTTTTGCTGCAACTTACAACAAAGTTCGCAAGTTGCAGAACGTGTAACACCCTTCCTGCAACTTGCGAGTTTTTTTTCTTCCATGGGTAAATTTGTTGCAAGTTTCAAGAAAAATCGCATCGTGTAACATGTGAACGCTTTGAGTTTCATCCGAGTTATCTCGGGGGTTAGGGTCAACTTTTGTATAATTACGCATGCATATTCATTGCAAAAAAACACATTCTAATTTATACGCACTATTCTTGTTCACGTGCCATTTGCGTGAGTTTAATTGTTGACGTTGCTGGCGTGTTCTTTTGTTCACGTGAAAGCTAGGGTTATCTCGGGGGCCAGGGACAACTCGGTAGTTGCGTTTTATCATGTGAAACAGGGTCAACTTAGAGCCTGTTTAGATGGACTAAACGTTGGCTCGGGTAAGAGGGACCCTACCCCCCGAGACAACTTTGTCGTGTGTTTACATGAGGAATTAGATTATGACTTCTGAATGGGTTTAAGCCTGGAGGACTGGGTATAGTTATACATCTAATTTAAGATAACTGATCGTCGGGAAGAAACTGTAACTGTACTATTAGAATTAAACGATCGAATTAAACTCACAGAAGCTTTTATACTTCTTCAGGCCAATATCAGGTTTTCAACCATTGTTGGAGACCAAGAGCATTTTTTTCGCTTCGTGTTTGCTGTTCTATCAATTGTTTTACTTTCTGCCGCCATTTTGTTTCGCAGTTTTGCCTCGGGTTTATCTCGCCCCCTAGGGTAACCCTACCTCGCAAAGAGGGTGACCCTACCCCCAGGGTGACCCGACTGCCCGAGACACGTATGAAATTCCCCATGTAAACGCTTGCTGTCAAGACTAATTAAAATGAACACAAAGTTGGCTCCCCCAAGTCCAAATCTCCTACAGTGTGTATCAAAAAAACCTGAACCCTTAGAAAACAACCTATTGTAGTAGTTTGAAAGCCCTAAGCACTTCGCTGAACCCACAGATGCGTAAAACACACGGTCTTATACACCTGGGAAATTAAGATAACTTGAAGTGTATGCATGCAGTGAAAGTATTTAAAAGCTTTTTCGCTTCGTTTAACTTATGTGCTGATTAATTTATAACGCAGCGCTTTTAGGGCTTTCAAACTACTACAATAGGTTGTTTGAAAAGAATGCTAATTCATTTTCTAAGGGTTCGAATTTTTTTGATACACACTGTATAACAAAACACTTAATGTCTGATCCCTCGGGAAACAGTTTTGTTTTCCCTCGAGTCTCGATGTTTCCCTAGACTTCGTCTCAGGAAACCGATTTAGATTCTCAGTAAAACAAAACTAACTGTTTCCCTCCAGAGCAGACATTAAGTGTATAATATTCAATGTCGAATAAATCTACCTGGCCCATTTTATACCGAATGAATTACCGACTCAGCAGTTCAATTGCCAACCAAAGTTTAATAAAATCACGGTCTGAACGTAATGCGAACGTCTAGTTTTTGAGATATTTTTTTGCATTTCTGCTTTATTTGCCTTTCAAAAACTCATTAATAATTCATGCGGAAAACACAAAAGAAAATCATGACCGTATCGTGTCTTTATATGTGATAAAGATACCTCCTGATTTACATAAACTTTAGCTTTGATTTTCTCGGCTTAGACAAGGTTATTTTTCAAACTTACTACGCCAATGAACTTACCAAGTGGTTCGTTCTTGAAGCCGTTCAATAAACTCGCAGTTTGTATTTTATCAGATATAAAAACACTCGGCTTCGCCTCGTGTCTTTATATCTGATAAAACACTCCTGCTCGTTTATTAAACAGTACTTCAAACTTCGCCACAGTCAACGGCTGAAAATGATTGACGTTCCCCCAGAACTACACAATAAGCTTGATGTGTGATAAAATCACATAGTTGGAAAAATATATCAGCAATAATCGTCAAAGCGTCTTCAAAAGTTGACGTTGACAAAACAAGTGTGGTTTTTTGCGCCGACCATGGGTCATCGTGAGCTATTTTTGAACGTGTTATACGCATTTTTCCCAAAGATAATTTTCATTCAGGAAAACAGATGAATAAACATAAACTGCCTTAAAGCTATTTTGAAAGTAATTCGAACGGCTAGATTTTTTGCTATCGTTCGTCAAAGAGGAGGGTTAATTGCTGTTTTCGTTGAAAATAGAGTAATTCGATCACCTCGTGTTCGCAAGAAAAGCTTTGAAATGAATATGTAAAGCACATTTTGGGAACATAAAAGTATGAACTAAATACCTGAACTTTCTTGAGGTAAAAGAAAACGTTTAATCGATCCCGAGGTCGAATAGAAAGGAGTTCGAGGAGTTGAAATCAATTTTCTTTAAGATTATCTTCGTAAAATGCCGTACTTCCGCTGCTCCGATTACTAACCTTTTCAGCTTCAACGAAAAACACCAAGTTGAACAGCAAATCGCTGGATCGACAAGCTTGGAAGGCATATTAAAAACGATAAAAGCTCAGAGAACCCGCTATTAAAATCGTATTTTGACTTTCGCATGAAGAAAATGTCAATAAAGAACAAATACGCCCGCGATTTTTTGGTCAGCGCAGGCAAATTGCCCACTAGCCTGGTACCCTGGCCCAATCAAAGAATATGGGCCAGGTAACCACTAATCTCATTCTCGCGTCATCAGGGCTAAATCCACTTATGACGATTGCAGTTTTACTCATAGCCACTAAAAACGCGCGAAATTTCAACCAATAGGAAAACAGAAGTCTTTAGTGGTTACCTGGCCCATATTCTTTGATTGGGCCAGGGTACCAGGCTAATTGCCCACCTGCTGCCTGCCATTCCTGCCCGGCAACATGGAGGCACACAGGTTGTGGGTGTGTGCGGGTAAATATATTTACCGCGGCCGTCATATGTGCAACGTACGCGGTCTATATTGCCGTATCGATCGAGGTAAAACCCAAATGACGAAAATGATATCTCGCGTATTGGTATTTAAGGAATTTAAATTTTACTACTGTATGACAAACAGGAAAGCATTATTTTAGTTCAATGACTTTAAGGATTATTTAATAATCACTCTTTTATTTTCACAAGAAAATCTGACTGCATATAGCATGTTACGGTTTCTACCCCCTAGATCCTCCCTGGTTTCCGTGTTCATTCCTTGCTTTACTAAGTATTAAGCGTAACTTGAAATTTGGCAACGACTGAACCTCAGAACCGACAAAACAATGCGGTTTATATATAATAAACGGAGCGGTTTATCTATGGATCTTCCCAAAAAATATTTTTTGAAAAACTGGTAATGCTGCAATGCGGTTTATACGTAGAACACTTACCAATAACAATCATTGCAATGGGAAGTGCCAAGAGAAAACAAAGAGCTATCGTACATCCAACTGTAAAATATATAAATATTTTAATTATTAATAAGGAAAAGAAGACATATTTTGTCCACAGTCACCACATCCTCCCTTACTATACTTATTACCACCATGCATGCATGTTAATGAGCAATATCCTATATAGCAATGAGTCACGTTGAGTTGTTTGAAGAAGTCTATATATATATATATATATATATATAATAATTCAAAAATAGACGCAAATACATGTAGAACAAGAGGGCATTCAGAGGCTGCACACCTCCACCAGCAAGCAGGTTATTGTTAGAGATGTCTCAAGGGAAAATGAGTCATCCCACTATAACCAGCTCAGGAGACAGTATATGCATGTGAATGAATAGAATAGAATAGAATAAAACTTTATTTTACACGGGAAAAGACGTATTAACCGTTAAAAAGGTTATCTATACGGCCCTCACAATATTACAATATTTACAAATACAACAGACATAACTAATACACTATATATGGAAATAAAATGCTTGATTGCACTCATACAGGAATTATGCAAAAGTGTTTGCATAAAATAAGGATAATGAGCGCAATCAGGCATTTCTTCTACATGGAGAATCTTGTGGTCAGATTTCTATTAAATTCTCATCCAAATCTCACCAAATTCAACCAAAGGGCTGGTCTATGAGTGAATCTTTACACAAACTTTCATGAAAACCTGTGCAGTATTTTGCAAGTAGCCTCCTCCACCAGCAACTCTGTGTCTTCCCAGATGACAGTGTGAGCTGATTTATCTGAGCATAATCATAATGATATTTAGCTGACTCTGCTAGCTAGCTGACATTAATGATCTGACACGATCTGGCATAGGCATGCACCCAAGGTGTCTACTATGATTATATGGCAGAGTGAAGTCTGGAGATGAAGGAGGGAAGGGAAAAATAAGGGAGGAGTTACCTGCTGAATATCAAATGGTTTGGACATGTCAATGTACATCTTGGAAGTGTTGATGTATCTGGGGTACCCTGGGACATTTGTTACATGACTAATAATATACATGACAAAATTGCTGCATCGTGATTGGTTGAGAGGAGCGCAATTTCAATGTAATACAGTGCAGAAAAGGTGTAATACAGTGCAAATTTCAATGAGTACTAACCATTCTGATTGGCTAATAAACCAGAAACTACCGGAAAGCCAATGAAATGCTTAAATGCGGATTCTGAAGGATGGTTTTTCCTCACAAGAAAATCCAATATGGCGACCAAAACATAGAGTTGTTGAAGAACATTTCGATGAAATACAGAATTAATTTTGCTTTAATATTGTCATTAAAGTTCCTGCAAGAAGGCTAGAGGAGGTTAGTGCTATGAGTAAAACGTTTTACGTATTTAGTGAACAAAGTGAAGCAGTTTTTAACCATTTATGCTTCGAGAAATGTGGAGCAATGAATGGTATGTAAACTTTGTAGCCGGAAGAACATTTGTCCAACATTTCATAATACATACCATAATAGCATGGTTGAGTGCAATTTTGGAAAAACACACACTTGTAAGTTTTTCAAAGACCACAATTTTAATAGTCTTTGAAAAACTCACTCGTGCATGTTTTTTTTCCAAATTGCACTCGAAGCCATGCTATTACCTATACAAATCACCAATCTCCTAATGTACCCTTCTCCATTGTCCAATCTTTCTCAAATCCTATCTATCCCACACAATTCCCCATTTTCCCAGACACAGTCACCTATATAATTATCAGTTAGCTATAAATAATGCTAGGATAAATCAGCTCACACATCTGGGAAGACACTGAGAGTTGCCTGTGGAGGAGCTACTTTGCAAGATATCCTGACAGACAGACAGACAGACAGACAGACAGACAGACAGACAGACAGACAGACAGACAGACAGACAGACAGACAGACAGACAGACAGACAGACAGACAGACAGACAGACAGAGGTGAAAACCTCTGGCTGAGGTAATTAAATAAAAAATATACAAAGATTATACATGTATTAATATTTAGTCAGATAAGTTGAGAAACACTTGGCAATAGCCAATAGCACAATAAGCGCATGCATAATACAAAGTGTCAAAGTCATGTACTGTACCTAGCTATATAATATTACATGAATAATAACAGAAACTCACTTGTTCCAGCAAACAGCTCTATTGCTCGCTTTAATAAGTCCACTGGTCCTTCAGATTTCTCTTTGGCTTCTTTAAATTGTCCAAATAAAGAGTCATAGGACGGTGGAGAGCCATCGTGATCCCAAATTTTTTCTTCCTCTTCATTTGATATCTGTTTACTAGTTTCAACCTAAAATAATGATGTGTATATAATTAATACTTATTGACTGGGACTGAGGGAAACAGTATGTTTTATGGACCTGCAGACCACCGATGTTTCCCGAGGCGGAGCTAGCCGGAACATCGGTGGTTGATGGACCACAAAACATATATCTTTGCTGAAGGTTCCAGTCAATATAAGTATTTTATTATATACCCCAGTGTCAAAGAAAACAAAAAAAGAAAGACGTCAAATCACTGAAGTAAATATAATGAAACTTTTTAATTTTAGCTAAATAACAGCTCGCTTGGTGGACTTTATCTTTAAGCAAATTTTCTATTTCATTGCTGGTTCAGCTAGCAAACCTTTGTTTTTGCTCCAATGCTAATGATAAGTGGTCTCAGTCTGAATGATTTTATTATTCACTGGTCCATAACATTTTATTCACTGCTCAGAGCTTTTGCCAGGAGACCGTTGAATTTCATGACTTTCACATCATACCCTAGCTCTTGCTCAATGAGATGCAAGAAAACATGAACTTTGACACTTGGTATATAATAAGTTGATTTACCTAATACTGTACATGAACATATGTGAAAATACAGTAAAAACCCACATATAAGAACCTAGTGATTAAGAACCTATAGAGCGTTTTCACTCGACACGTGATCGGTGGCCCCATTGGGGTGGTGAAACAATACGAAATATTTGAATAAGAAAGAGCTAATTCCCAAACGGTACACCAATATGGCTGCCATTTCATTGTTTTGGTACACCAATATGGTCAGATGAAAACGCTCTATACCTGTAGATAGGCTAAAAGTTTGGCATTCAAATTAATGGAACAGATTTCCTATTTGGAAAATCAGGAAACACTAGAAAAAAATCAGTAATATGTTAAAACTGTTTTTATATGGCAACCAGACTGTGCACAATGTCTTGTAACTTCAATCTAAAAATTTGAACAGTTCCCATATGAAAATGGATATAGAATATTCTATGGAATTTCAATAGGAAATTGGGATAGAATATTCTATAGAATTTTAGAAATGCCACAGAATATTCTGTAGAATATTCTACAGGATTTAGAAATCCAATAGCTGTTCAATATTCCAGAGAGCCCCAAATTCCAATAGAAAATTCTATAGGATTCTATAGAACATTTTCATATGGGAATTATCAACCAGTGTAGAGTACAGATACTATACAGTCATGTAGTTTCAGTATTGACTGACCAGTCTTTTACTCTAATAAAACAAGAACATTATTATTTAAGAACCTAAATAGTCTACATTCTCAGTAGACACCAAACATGTATACAGATCAAGTTCAGGTTGCAATTCATTTCTAACTGATGCCAGATGATTTTACTCATCGAAATGAAAACCCTCTGAGCTATCCTAGGCATAATAGGTTAAGGGCTGTTAAGATCTAGATTAACTAATCCATTCTTGCCTGCCTGAACTGGCCTAAAACAGCCCCTTCTATAATTTATTAATTTTACTCAAATGTAGCAATTAGCCAGCTGCAATTTAACTACTCAAAAGAAGGACCCAGTGATCCTAAGCAGCAATTTTAGTAGTAGGTTAATCTAACAACAGCCTAAATCTTAATTCCAGATAGATACATGCTTATAATTAACATGAAGGCATATTTAATACTTTCAGGGCTACAAATTAAGCAGCTACTTTTCAAAATTATTACACCTTCTTGCCTAGATAATTATAGTCTGTGGTAATGGCAAAGTGGAAATCACCTAATAGTAGCATTATGTATGCACTACAGGGTTCGAATTAACATATTGCGATTCGCAAATCGCAATGCACTTTTTGAAATATGCGATCCAAAACAAACATAAAAACTCCAAAATTGCGATGCAAAGTAACCGCTGAGTACCTTCCAATAACTTCTTCGCAGTGTGCTTTGGTTTATTACAAAACAAAACAACAGCCTTGGATAGTTCTCACGTTACATCGCATCGTAACAATAAAAACGTCGTGAAACTGAAACACTGCTACTGTAAATTTATCCTTATAATTCAGTGAGATTTTGAGCACAAAAATAAAACAAACACATGTCATTTCAGACATATTTCTGACACTGTTGTTTCGCCTGCAGTTTGAAACGTCACATTTAATGAGTAATGAGTTTGACGTTTGAAACAAGCTTAAATAAATGCATTGTTTTTTTGCACGGCGTTTCGAATTATAGTCTAATCCAGAACTCCAACGCCGATTCTGTCTGAAATACCGAAGCGAAAGCGGAAGTTGAAACTGGGGGGGTGGGGGGTGGGGGTGGGTTCAGTCACCCCCTACTTTTTCAACAATAATTTCACGATGCACTTTTGAAATGTTAATTCGAACCCTGCACTACTAGTACTCTAGTACACTTAAGTCATTTCATTGCTGTGTTAAATATAGCCTAACTTCAGTGCTGTAAAAGTTACATAATTTTTGCAACTAGTTACAGCATGGGTTACAGTTACATCGTTAGAAAAGTAACTAGTTACCGATAAAAGTTACAATGAAAAGAAAGTAACTAGTTACAGTTACAAAGTTACTTCAAAAATTTTGTAACTAAAAGTTACATTAATCCTTTGTCCGTGTTACTAGAATCAATAAAGAAATTACTAGTTTTTAGATACCAGTACCATAATTATGTTTTTACAGCTAACTATAGTTGTCACTAAGCAGAAATAGTCAAATGTGTACATAATGTACCTTTATTATTATATCAAAACAATTTTTATCAAGAAAGAATGACATCCTCAACTGAATATCAGTAACTATAGTCACATTTTTAAACCAAATATTGTAACTATAGTTACAGTTCTTTAAAAAAGTAACTAGTTATAGTTACTTCTTCAAAAAGTAACTAGTTTCAGTTACAGTTACTTAAAAATGTAACTAGTTACTGTAACAAGTTACTTGTAACAAAGTTACTCACAGCACTGCATGCCTAACTTAGGAAATGTTAATTTGCAATAATTATAATTCAAGCACCCGTTCTGGTTGGGTGAGCAGTCACCACTGCAGAACCACTGATTGTGGCAGTATTCCAGACAGTTCTCATCAACCATGAGCGGAGCAGCATATTTCTGGCAAATAACCAGACTATAGCTGTAAATGATGTTGTTAATATTAAATAGAATAATTTGCTATCAAAGATTAAATTAATACTCTATTTCCAAGGGATTACCAAAACCTTACCATCAAGGTTTTGGTGTCAATCAATATTTCAAATAGCCTGGAATTTGTCCCCAAACAAGAATTAAGATTTATAGCCTGCTCTTTTAAGAACTGGTCAATGAAATAAACACATATTTAGGCTAACTATAACTTCAGTTGCCTTGGTACGTGTTAACTTTAAGCTGTTAACAAAATAACAAATGTAACCTGATGATCCGCATCACTGATGCACATAGCGACAGTAGCGTATTTAACGTATACACAGAGCCGACCAAGAATATATCTACACTACCTTCACTATTCAGTACATGTAGATACAATAATGTACAACATTTATAGTATGCCTCTCTATCCAATTTCAGAGAGTCAGTGTTAATATATATAAATTACCTCGTATCTAAAGCGGTCTTTCCAATTCCCCACACCGTCGCTCAACTCACCCTCCGAGATTTCGGTATTCATCCCAAAATTGAAGAAGAATTCCTTTCCCGAAATTTAGCGTTTACTATATGTAAAATGCTTCTCCCCTTTTCGCCATTGAAATGGCAAGAAAGGTTTAAAGAAGGTAACGCAGCATGTACAGCACTGGCACACGCAGTTCGTTCCTTCTCCCTCCTTCGAAATATATACAAACTCTACAAAGACACGGTTGAGCAAAAAGAGCAATCTACATAATTTGCAAATTATTCAAGGTATTCTTCTCCTGTGTCAACACGAAGCCACAAAAGTATATCATCTTGGAAAATCACTTAAAACTCCATTCTGGCGGTCAACAGAGTTGTACAATTAGTCATCACGTGGCGAAATGATATTTTAAAATAATATATTTCTGGAGTTTGGTTGATTAGTAACATATTATAACGCGTATTTGACATCGATATGCATGACCACTGCAGCATAATGTACTTGTTAGAACTTCATGCAACGTTAGTGCCATCTAAATTGCTAATTTTCGCCCATTCTGTCAACACGACAACATAAAGAAACAAAGACGATCATCTTTGACTATTGTGATATGAACAGCTAGCCGACACTATTTATTTTTACTGTGGAATGAGTATATAAAGATCTGGGACGAGTTTATACGAAAAGGATCGTGGAATTAGAAATTAATTGAAGAACTTACCATTTGCTTTTGATTGACTTCTATATTTCAATAAAGCTGCAGATATTACTTCATTGACTTCAACTCCTCAAACCTCGACTTTCCTCTGCTGTTTCTTTCTCGTTTTTATTCTAACGGTTGTAATGTTCCCTACTCACAATTTTAAAGCAACTGATGTTAATTTTTCTTGTTTAATAAGTCCTTGATATTTCTTTAAAGAAATAGTTCTTTTATATTATCATTTCACGAAGCAAGCTAATCTATAATTCATTTTGGGGCCGACCATTTGACTTTTGAGGGGGGGGGGGGGGGGGGGGGGGGGGGGGGGGGGGTTCAGAGCAGAAAAAAAATCCTGCAAGGTGGTTTGGGACGGGGGGAAAAGCATCCATTGAAGCAAATTCGGGAAGTGTCTATTGACAGTTTCATTGTTTATATAATAGAGCGGTCATGGACTAAAGAATGTAATACTTCAGACTCTGTGAAATCACTTTTTAGCTTTAATCTTGTTTTTATAACAACAACTAATAACTAGTAACAACAAGACCAAGGGCGCTTATCTATATATGCCAAGGGTCCTATATTACATCATGAACTAGTCTTAATAATAGCACAGAATAAATACTTAGTATTTATTCTGTGATAATAGTTCATTAGTCAACTCACGTGCCTACACCCCTCCTTTGTTTTGGGGTTTTGTTTGTTTAGCTAGGGTTATAAAACATGAAACAAAATGTAACACGCATAATTTGACGACACACGTTTCACACGGGAAACTAACATGTTGCTAAGCGGAAACTGCGAAGTTACTAAGGCCAAACGTTGCATTGTGGGGTTTGTCAGCGTAATGGCCGATCGGAAAAGCACTGTGGAGTTCTTAGTTTCACTTTTATAACGAAGATTTAATTGATTTAATCACTTTATTACCAAGAATAGTGGTAACAGGTGGCTGGACAGAGCAAAGCCCCAATTGATTTCAGTGTATTGTGTATAATATAATTGTGTATAAGGATGAGTAATAAACATGCCCACATTTGCTTTGAAAATTTGGTGCTCGTTTCAAATTGAAACAATGCCGTTTGGCCTTAGTAACGTTACATTTTCCGCTTAGTGCCGTCAAATTACGTGTGTCCAAGCTCAAACCGGAAGCCCCGGAACTGTAGTATTTAATCCACGTTCCATCTTATAGAATAAAGTCTGTCTTTAAATTGTCTAGCCTTGGCAAGACAATTTGTTTTGCCTTGTCGGGCCTGAGAAACCCAACAAATTGACCACCCAATCCCCATAACGATCTGGAACTTTTCAATTTCTGGTACGTTTCGGTCTCCCTTCGTGAGACACCTCCGGATGTGCTGGCACTTCCGTGTTAGTTGCTGAACTCTGGTGAGGGGATGCATGGTTGTGTCACTCCTCTGACACATTCGTCTGGGACAAAGGTAATCTCGTGTTGGCTTGGCCTTGGCGGTTGGACAGGTTGATCTTCGACATCCTGGTTCTCCTCGGACTCCTCGCGGTCGCCACATCATCTTCGATATTTTCAACATTGTCTTCGGCGTTTTCATTCACTGAGCTAGTCTCGGCTCCCTTTTCCACCGTCTGATCACTTCCTCAGTTTCTTTCGCTGATGAAGTTTCAAGTTGTCATGCATGATGTACCACTTTATTACGCGTTAGTGAATCACCGACTTTACGTATTCGATACGTGATTACTTTTTCTGAAGAAGTAACTGTAACTATAACTATAGTTACTTTTTGAAGAAGTAACTATAACTAGTTACTTTTTTAACACTTTGAGGCCTGGACCTCTCCCTGTGCTGAATAAAATCGTCTGGCGTTAGCCAGAATAAACCTTAAAGACTCGTCCTCAGGCTTCAAAGTGTTAAAGAGATAGGTTTTAACACTTTGAGACCTGGACCTCTCCCTGTGCTGAATAAAATCGTCTGGCGTTAGCCAGAATAAACCTTAAAGACTCGTCCTCAGGCTTCAAAGTGTTAAAGAACTGTTACTATAGTTACAATATTTGGTTCAAAAATGTGACTAGTATAGTTACTGATATTCAGTTGAGGATGTCATTCTTTCTTGATAAAAATTGTTTTGATATAATAATAAAGATACATTATGTACACATTTGACTATTTCTGCTTAGTGACAACTATATTTAGGCATTTAGGTGTAAAAACATAATTATGGTACTAGCATCTAAAAACCAGTAATTTGTTTGTTGATTCTAGTAACACGGACAAAGGAATGTAACTTTGTAACTAGTTACACATTTTTTGAAGTAACTTTGTAACTGTAACTAGTTACTTTCTTTTCATTGTAACTTTTATCGGTAACTAGCTAGTTACTTTTCTAACGATGTAACTGTATAACTAGTTACAAAAATTATGTAACTTTTACAGCACTGATTAGTCTACTTCGATACGCCATCATACAACCGGCTAGGTGCTTGTCCCAAGTCTCTGGATCCTCTTCTATTCTCGATCTCAAAAGGCTCTTAACCGTCTTGTTAAGGTTCTCCACTTGGCCATTTCCTGAGGGATGGTATCGTTCTGCTCTTCTTTATCTGCAGCAAGTCGCACATCTCCCGAAACAATCCTGATTCAAAGTTGCGGCCTTGATCCGCGTGGATGCTGTCTAGTGCGCCATACCTCATTACCCAGTTATCCACTAGGGCTCTTGCACACGTAGTAGCCTTTTGATTTGAAAGAGGATAGGCCTCTGCCCACTTTGTGAAGGAACACTGAACGGTTAAGATGTACTTGTTCCCACGTTTACTTCTTGGTAGAGGGCCGGTGATGAAAGCCAACCGAACGCTGGGCTATATCAGAAGGAATACAAAGCATATCCGCAGCACCCAAGTGAGACGGACCATTTACCTTGCGTTGGTGTGCCCTCATCTGGGATACGCTACTCAAGTCTGGGCTCCCCAGTCCAAAGACCATAATTATAAGGCAAATTGAAAGAATATAGAGACGGGCATCGAAATATATACTGAAGCAATTTTCACTAATGTCAGTTGGGGGTTAAGTAATATTAAAACACGAGCAGGAGTGTTTTATCAGATTTAACGTAACATCACGTGCATGATGCGAGTGTTTTGAATGGCTTCAAAAACGATTCGTTATTGGATGTTATGTTCATTAGCATTCTTTATATAAAATTGTATGTTCATTAGTATTCTTTATATAAAATTGTATGTTCATTAGTATTCTTTCTGACGTCAAGAAGTTTTATCAGGTATAAAACCACGGACATGGTACTGATTTCCTTTGTGTTTTCCTCATGAATTATTAATGCTTTTTGAAGAAACATATCAAAAGATTAAAAAAAATTCTATAATTATGAGTGTATAGATACGATCAGTAGAAATTCGTTTTGGGCGCATGTCACGTGACATAGAAACAATTATCCTTTTAATAATTAACTCAATTGAAGAATTCTTCAACTTCTGACTCAACCCATGATTAGACTAAGGGGGTATTTACATGGATGAAAGTTGTCCCTGTCAAGGGGGTCACTCTGGCCCCAGAGCTACAGTTTACAGAGTGCTTATATGAGAAAAAGTTGTCCCTGCTAGCAGGGTGACCTTCAATTATCCCGAAGGGCAAACCAACTTTTAACCAATCACGTTGAAGCGATCCTTTAGAGTTGTCTCGGATAGCTGGGTGAAACTGTTTACATGAGGGAAAGTTGCCTCACCCCCTAGGGTTACCCTACCTCACAGAGAGGGTTGCCCTATCCCCAGAGTGGCCCTACTACCCGAGACGAGAGGTGTCAAATTCCCCATGGCCATGTGAACACCCGCTGTCGCGACTAAATAAAATGAATGCAAAGTTGGCTCCCCCAGGTTGGCTCGGGGGGTAGGGTGACCCTTCTACACCTTTTTCAGGTCAAATTCTGAAACTTCCAAACGAATTTCAGACACTAGCGAATGATATACAGATTTTCCAAATGAATTTCAGACATTTCCAAATGAATTTCCAAATGAATTTCCAAAATGTAGCGAGAAGCGAAAGTTCGCTTGAACAGTAAATAGTTCTGATCAGCTGAGGGAACACATACACCTTTTGCCCTGCATTACTCAATAAAAAAACCCATTCAATTGCACTCATTGAAATAAAAATAGCACTTTATGTAATAAATGCTATTGATGTTACAGAAGCGTTATTGAATGTCGTTTCGCGCGCTAATGAATAAAGTGCTATTGTTATTTCAACGAGTGCAATTTAATGTTTTTTAAAGAGTAATGCAGGGCAAAAGGTGTTCTTTATGTAGCCCTCTATGAAATGCGTCGCGCTGCTGGCCGTCAGCGGGCGCCGCGATTCACAATTCAGTTAATGCACGAATTCAGTTAATGATTCAGTTAATGAATTCAGTTAATGCATGAAGATTGTAATTACAAGTACTGTGTAGTATGAAGCATTTATACCGTACTGTGTTGTGATTTTTGCTATTATGCCTCGTGGTACCTGGGTTCGTGCTGATGCCAAACATCCAAAACCCAAAGGGGAAAGTCAGAAAAAGTTGACTGATGATCAGATAGATAATCTTGTAGCTATATGTGACTGAAAGGGATCCTGCTCTCACTTTGATGCAATTGTCCGAGAGAACCCAACAATTGTTTGGAGTCCATGTCAGTAAATCAACTATCCACAACTATTTGGAAGGGAAGCTCATAACCCTAAAGAAAGTACATGCCATTCCGGCCACTATGAACACAGACGGGCGCCAACAAGGAGTTGAGACGACAGTATAAAATATTAGTCAGTACATGAGAGATGCCAAGACCATTATTTGGTTGGATGAGACTAATCTTAAACCTATTTTGCCGGAGGACGCAAGGTCGAGCACGTGCCGGTGAGAGGGCAGTTATGGTGTACCAAACGTTCATGTTGTCTGTGCATTGTCAGCATGTCAGATGATTCACATTACTATAGGCTTCGAATCCGATGCAGCAAAGGCTTGGGTTCTGGAGATGCTCGAGAATCTACCACCTGGAGTCAGAGTTGACTCTGTTGTCCTTGTTTGTGACAATGCTCCTTGTCACACTAAGTTTGAAGAGTGTGTAAGTGATCACCCAGGATTAACTGTCTGTTGGGACCGTACTCCCTAATGTTGAACCCTGTGGAGACAATCTGGAGCAAAATGAAAGCAGTGGTGAAACAGCGAATGCGAGTCCCTCAAGTGCAACCTCCGAGAGTGGGTAAGAAGCGGCTAGCATATGTCGAAAGATTAATTGATGAATCCATGGGCCAAATTACTGTTCAAGACATTGTGAATTCATGCCAGCATGCACACGCTTTTTTCCAGCGTGCGCTTAACTTGGAGGACATGGAAGTAGGAGCATAAATTTGTGAAATTGTATTGTGTGCTTCTCATACAGTACAGCCGGTTTCGGTTGTTTTGTTGTGGTTATTTGTTTCGTACGTACGCGTATTGTTGTATGCGGAATTTTGTGCATTGATATGTGCATTGATATGTAATAAAATGAGAAATCCAAAAATTAATTTGTACTATTCTGAAAAGCAGTTGGCAATTTCTGAAATTCACTTTAATTATCTGAAATTCACTTGGAAAGTTCTGAAATTGAGTTGGAAATTTCTGAAATTCACTTGAATTATCTGCAATTCACTTGGAAAGTTCTGAAATTGATCTGAATTATCTGAAATTCGTTTGGAAGTTTTTGAATTTGACCTGAAAAAGGTGCAGTAGGGACAACTATCATCCATGTAAACGGGACCTAAAGTACCGTGCATGTGCTGATCGATCTATATATGATCAGAAATCGAAATATAGTAAGGTTGGATATTCTGCTGAAACAGAAAATGTAGAAATCTAACGTTTCGAGCAAAGGCCCTTCGTCAGAGAGAAACGTGGGCCCTAACCATAGGCCCTAACGAAGGGTCTTCGTTCGAAACGTTAGACTTATACGTTCCCTGTAGGCTCAGATTCCAGCCGTTGGGGTCTCGGTGCGCCCGCGATCCCTAGGGATCGAAACGTTCCGTTTCGGCAATATATCCCGCAACCTTACTATATTTCGATTTGTGTTTCAACACTGCTCTAGCAAATAACAATGAATTATACTTATATATTGACCGAGCGCGTGGGTCTGTACTAGTGAAATATCGGACCGACGTTTTTAGTACGGACCGAGCGAGCGCAGCGAAGCGAGATCCGTGCAGAAAACGGCAGTCCGATATTTCACTAGTACAGACCGAACAAGCGAGGTCAATAAGTAGTTTATTATATGACTACAAGTGTTGTAAACTTTCTGTGAAAACTTGAGAAAGTGTTATAGGCTCGTATTCGCCACCATCTTTCTTGCGAACTAAACCAAAATGGCATATATGTTTTCCCATTTTTAAAGTACTTTCCGTTTCTGAGCTAGAATCCTCAACTTTCTACCCCAAATAGCATTTTTCAATTGCTTTTGTTTGACATATCACTCATGCAAGGTTGTACGTCTTGTACGTTACGTAGTTGAATAAAAAAACATTTGAAATTCTATAATATTTGTGAGAATTAAATGTTATGAACATTGCTATGAACATTGTGAAAAGTTCACATAACATGGAAACTAAAAATATACATCAAATGAAAGCTTAACACAATTTCTAACAGCATACCTGCACGATATATTAACAATGAGTTCAATGAACATATTTCAACAATGAGTAGTTCTGAAATTATTATCTTTCTTTGTTGCATATATACTGACATGACTTTCATTTATTCTTGTTCTCACCTTTTCAGCTGGCTGTTTTCATCAGAGCTAGCCTATTTTCATCCCTAGCTTAATTTACTGTTTAGTTTTGGACTGCTATACAGTAAATAAAACAACAACAGCACTGCACAACAATGGGAAACCATTAAATGCACGTTTAGTCTGACAAAATAATTTGATAAATAATTTTTTCAAACCTTTTTTCGAGCCTTCGCAGTTCGCTCAAGACGGGCGGCCGTGTAAAAACATTTTGTGGCAGACTGAAACCTACCTGCAAACCGCGTAGGGGCCTGGAACTTTTTGCCTCACCTTTTGGTTTACGCGTTAGCGTTCCAGGCATCAGATTTTAACTTACATCGAGTTCACTGGTTTGCCATTGCTTACTTTGTGGGGAGCCCACCAATTCCTGGGCAAAATGATGCGCGCGCAATATCCTGAAATTCGCCTATTATCTCAGCGGCGAGAAGCAGAGTCCACAGTCATATAATCAACTCAAGTCTCAATCAGTTACGGATGTTTTATTGAATATGAAATTGTCTAAATCAAATACAATGATCAAAGTAATAATATATTGTAATTGCGAACAGCGTCACAGAGAGCAAACATACTTTCTTTATATCTGTGTTACTGGACGTTTGCTTATCCACTCTTTTATTCCAGGATTAGCTTTAACACGGCTAAAAAGATCCTTTAGCGCCGGGAAGTTATCCAGTACTGATGGAATTTCCTCATCCGATTTAATGAACCACGCATTCACATTTGAAAAAAACAAAATGTCCGCATATGTCATCTATAAATTTAAATGAGGAACTGTAAACGTTGCACTAGTTTACAAGACCCTAAGGCCACGTTTACACTATTAAGGTACGGTGGTGGTCCGGATTGGGGTGAGCGTTCCGTAGCAAAAAAACCCGTCTGTTTACACTATGACGCTACGGTAAATTTACCAAAGCGTAGTGATTTGCAGCCAGAGTGCTAAGCGTAGTGACTACGTTACGGCAAACCACTCCGGAATAGTGTAAACACAACATAAAATACAATAGATTACAAAAGGAAACTGTCCAGCTCCAGTACTACTATATAAACTTATTAATCGAGCATTCGAGCGGGAGGTCTTTACGGAAAAGTTATCCTGTCTTTCAGTACAGACCAAGCGACGAATGAGCAAGGTTTGTGCGAAAAGACCAAGGGCAGGATAATTTTTATACACATGAAGAATTATTTTTAGCCAATACAATTTGCTGCATGTCAGTGTTGAAATTCTGTAATTTTTACGCGATACATAAATTTATTTTTTTTGTTTTATTTCTCTCTCTCTGTCCTTCATGCATAGTTTTGAAAAACTGTTTCCTTGGTCGCATTGTTTTGGCTTATTTGTTACTGGCTAGTGTTCTTCAGAATTGAACAAAAAGACGTTTGACCACACCCACAGTCTATATATTGGCTACTACAAAAGAGTTTTTTTTTATTACAATATAGTATTTCGCCATTTGAGGTCACTCAAAACTGACAAACCGAGCCTTTAAGACCAAGCACATGTAATTTGAGCTTAATTCTTTTGGCTCAGTCCTATTAGGTGCATGGCGTCACAGAGTTGAAGACTGGTTAAAAGCATTGTGCGCTGCAGGTGTTCTTGAGACCGTTTCATTGTGCTTACTCTACCAAGCATGAAATCTGTCTCTCCAAACAATCCGAAGTACCCTTTAGCGTTCTTAACCAGTTACCAGTCTTCAACTCGTTTCGGAAATGGCCAATAGGCGTGTAGCCTACGTGTAGACCCCCAAGCTCGTTTCTGCTTGGGGGTCTACACGTAGGCTAATAGGTGTGTTGGTGTCCCTTTATTTAATTATCACGACAAATCCAAATAAAACAAGAAAAACTGCTGCATGATTACATGCGCCCAGGCTAGCCCGGCTAACCGGGCTGACTCGTGTCACGAAGTTCTTTCCTCGGTCGCAAAAGGAGATTTGAATTAGCGCTTAGATTTCTAAACTAAACCAATTCTTCTTTGTAAATTTAGTTTATGCAAGTTTTAAAACCACAGTAAGATCCTAATCAATCGCGTGAGCCGAGTTAACCCGGCTCATGTAATCAGCACCTAAACATACCTTATTTCCAGCAAAGTGCTTCTGATCATCACTAGATTTAAGCAACTTCTCGAAATATCCCAATTGAATAGGAAGGAGCGTGTCGTAGAAATCCTTTCTTAAAGTTTTCTATAAGAATTTGTATACGTAATTTTCAATTCAATCTCGATTATTCAATTTTAATTAAATAATAAAGCACGTATAGTTCCCCCATTGGTCCAGTGTTACTACAGGAGGAAACCGGAGTACCCGGGGTAACCTGTGGTGTTTGGTAGAGTCAAACTGGAAGCACTCTTCTCAGATAACTGCTGAGACCAAAAATCGGACCCGGGTCGCAGAGGTGAAAGGCACGTGCACTAACCACTGTGCCACCAACACCCTGAAACCATTGACACCATGTACAACTGAGACCATGAGCTAAAGCGAGGCTGTCAGCAAAATACATCAGCGCAAAATACAAAAGTGGAAAGTAGGGTTACATTTACAAACGAACCTCACTCGTATCCATACAGAGAAAAGGAGAGTGGAGCTATACACTGTACTAGCTAAAATGTATGGCGCGTGATTAAGGTCAAAATTTAAAAAAAAAATTCGTCAAAAAGTAGACCTTTGTAAAACATGAATGCACCAAAATTTTAATTTGGTGCATCAAAACTTGAATTAAAGTATTTTAAAAACATAACATGAATTCGACAAAAATCTGAATGCATTGATGCAAAGCAATGCACGTGTTTTAATTATGCATAATTAGGCGAACAGTTAATTAGTATGAACGATAAATTCCATGCGGTCGAACCTGGAGGATGATTGAGTGACGAAAAACGTGTCAGAACCTCGTGAGTATTGTATGACGATATTTGTCGTTATTTAACAAAAAAATGGTATTCTAGACGTAGTTTTAAAGCGATATAGTAGGTCATTAAATATGCAAGGTCAATAACCTATTTATTAACCGCGGCACATCAAAGATAATTTATGCATGAATAAACTAATAGAGTATAGTGTCTTGGAGTATAGTATATTTGGTGTGTGATCGTTAACATTGTAGATTATTGGCATATCGGTGTTATGATCTTACGCAGTACAGTTCTCTAAGAGGATTATTTCAGGATATGTTTTAACCAATATTTGCAATGCATGTTTATATCAAAATAATCTAATTACCTTCTTCTCTTCGTCTTTCTCCATGTGAAACTTCAATCCTTTTCCAAACACATCACTTAAACCATCAACAATTGCATCAGCTTTTGCCACTTCAAAACTATCAGTTGGAGAAAAACCTTTTAACAGAAAATATCTTAGTTACACACACACACACACACACACACACATACAAACATGTAGCATGCACGCGCACATATATTAGACGGCCGGCCAACCTCGATAAAAGTGTCTCAAAAACACCGTTGATGGCATTTTTTGTAACAAGCAGGCAACCATGCCAGATCGTATCGGATAGTATATACTTTGAACGGGAGGGGGGTTGCCAGCCGTAATTTTGAATTTATATAATAAAATTTATGGTTTTTTAAAAACACATCGGAATGAATGGGATTTCTGTGGAGTCATGCAAACTACGTTGGTGTTCTATTTTGAATGGCTCACTTCAGAATGCATCCAATCAGCGTGCGTGAAGTTCTGATTAAACTAATTCACATAACTCACAATCATAAACAAACAAGAAATATGGCGTGTATACACCTAAATATAACACTTGCAAAGAATCAGAAATTTATTAGATCTGGTAGCTACAGGAAAGTCTCATATTCGTAAATTTCTTCGTTTTATTTTGATAATTTGCCGATACCGCCATGTATCTACTGTTATAAAGCTGAGCTTTTGTACTACAGTGTAGTGTTATTTTTTTTGTTCCTTAGAAATTTAACTCACCAGTTCTGGCGGTTCAACAGTTCTATCTTGTGATACACGAAAGGCAACCGGTCTCGTCATCTTGATAAATGTCTAAGCTACATTTCTATGGTGGTTGCCTGCTTCTAACAAAATGTTGGCTGCTTGTTGTGGTTGTTCTTCGAAGTGTTATATTTAGGTGAATTTGCGCCATGTTTCTTGTTTGTTTATGATTGTGAGTTATGCGAATTAGAATAATCAGAAGTTCACGCACGCTGATTGGATGCATTCTGAATTTAGCAATTCAAATAAAACACAAACGTATTATTAGACAGCTCTTTACAGATATCCCATCCATCACATTGTACTTTCAAAAAGCTCTATATTTTAGTTTATAAATCAATAATTACAGATGGCAACCCCCCTCACCTTCAAAGTATGTACTATCCGATACGATTTGGCATGGTTGCCCGATTGTAACAAAAAATGCCATCAAAAGTAATATTTTGAAGCCTTGGCCGGCCGTCTATATATACCTACAACAATTTTCGTTTCAGCATTGATGGACATTTTGCCAGAATAATATTTTCTGTTCAGAATTGAAAAAGTGGGGTCTGCACCATTAAAAGGTCATGATATCTCGTTTATCTCAAAATCATACTTTATAATCTCAACAGAATCATTCAAAATTTGATCAGAACAATTGTTCGGTTCGGTTCGCTTCCGTTCCGTTTGTTTGTTTGTTGGCTCGCTCGTTCGTTCGTTCGTTCGTTCGTTCGTTCACAGTCAATAGATATGGTCTGGAAACTCGGCAAACTTCAAAGCGTCTATAATGGCTGTGATTTTATGTTGAACCGTACCTTACACCGTGCACATCCATTGTCCCCGAGAACGGGCGTAGGGTAAAAGGCCTGTAGCCCGGTGAGGGTGCTAATCTCGACATGCGTGTAGTCCACTTTACACGCGTGTAGAAAAAGAGAGGGAGACGAAATCTGAAAGCTTAGCTAAAGCTAACTTAAAACACTACCTTTATAAGCTTATGTAGACGTGATGTTTTTCATTGGCATTGCATGCACCTTTTATTTAATTATTAAATACTCATGAGCTTTGGCGATTTTTTTGGCTGTATTTCCAAATTTTCGACTGAAACGTTGTCTGCATTAATAATTCTTTCTAGAATCCGATTCTACCGAATTGTTTTTATCTCGGAAAATAATCCCTTTTGAAACCTCCTAAAAACATATTTTATACAACCAGAATTTAATAAAGAAATCTAAGTTTTGCTTTGATATGTTAAACTTATCAATAAAT
Organism: Paragorgia papillata; assembly: GCA_035771165.1. Lineage (NCBI taxonomy): Eukaryota > Metazoa > Cnidaria > Anthozoa > Scleralcyonacea > Coralliidae > Paragorgia > Paragorgia papillata. The sequence goes on from JAWNZC010000337.1 coordinate 3,495,916, forward strand.
TATAGAATTACCTTGAGGATTATCATTTGTTTTTATATCTGTTTGTTTTTATATATTGGCTGTATATCAGGTGTGCTTATTTTAATCAGGGTGGGTGGGTGGGGGGTGTTTCAAAAAAGCATTTAATAAAAGCAGGCGAGGGGTTGTTGCATTCATGTATTTCTAGTTTTAGGTTTATTAACACGTTGAAGCCTGACGACGAGTCTTTAAGGTGCCAGACGATTTTATTCGGCACAGGGAGAGGTCCAGGCCTCAAAGTGTTAATATTTAAATAGCACGGTTGAATGATTGAATTGAAACGTTGCTATTAGATAATTCGTTCATTATACTAAAATACAATGGGTTCAGTGACCGTGCACAAAAATGCATAAAGGTGAACAAAAAATAAAACAAAAACTTTAGCTGAGTTTCCAAACTATCTTTTGAATGACTATGGTTCGTTCGTTCATTAACCTGAAAAGGAAAGGCCTTTGTTTGTTTGTTTGTTTGTTTGTTTGTTTGTTGTTTGTTTGTTTGTTTGTTTGTTTGTTTGTTTGTTTGTTTGTGTTTGTTTGTGTTTGTTTGTTTGCGTTATACATGTTTGTTTGTTTTTTAGTTTGTTCAGAGTTGACAGTTTTTATACACAAGACTCGAAAGAACCAATGGGAATTTAGCCGCTACTTTAGGTGGTCAAACTAAAAATCACAACTTTGAATAGGATGATGAAAGGGGTTCTTTTGCTTCCAACTTCAAACAAAACACCGGTTATTAGATACTTGAAGCTCGTCACCTGCATTAGCTGTATTCTCAGTCTGTCCTTTATTATAACTCCATATTTGTAACTTTATTGAAATTAAGATTTTTAAAGATTTTGAATAGACTGAAAAAAAATCCGAGACCAGGTAATAATATTAATCTAATTAATGACCAACCTGTTTCCCTGGCAACATACTTCAACATTGTCAATGACTGACCCAACACTTTCCCATCAACTTCAAAAATTGGCAGCTGACCAAATGGAAGAACACCACCTAGTAGTGATACAAATTTGGAATTTTATCAGTATCCGATCATAAATAATCGTACAATCAAATGTCTACATTAGCATTACGTGCCATTGCAATATTTTGTGATGTAGGACAACTACAATCCTGGCCAAAATTAACTCGGACAGTCGCGTAAAACGAACTTAAGCGCATCAATTCCTAAGATTATGTTCAAATTACATCGCCCCCACTACCCCCGTTCAATGTTGGTTAGAAAATGAAATGCAAAGTATGTTCAGCGCAAATTTTTATCAACATTGAATGGGGGGAGCGGGGGGAATGATTTTTAGAAGGAAATTTAATATCAGATGTGATTTAAGGCAAGGTGTCCAAGTGATTTTGACCAGGATTGTACGTATTGGAAAACAATCTCAGTTGGACAGGTTGCACTGAAGGTATTAACTTGTCAATCGCACGATTATTTGTTTGGTATAATGGAACACCTATTGAATCATCTGCGCCCGAAATGGAAAATATTAAGTCTCGAATTTTAATATTAGGTCGACCTTCCCTCTAGCCTAATATTGAATTTTCGACTTAAAAAACAGAAAATTAAAAACTGCTAAAAACGCTGGGAAAATACAGTACCTATAAAGTGTAACTAATTTGTATTTTTAAAATTGTTTTGGGAATGAGAATGTTAACGTCCGTTTGCACACTGTCAGGTGATTTTCACAGCAATTTTTAGTATTTTATCCTCCTGATGCATGCGATCAAATTTATTGACTTATGAATGTATTGGACCATTTGTGCATGGTTATAGACCTTATTCCAAAATGGCCGCTGAATTAGAATTATTTTATATTCATATAAATTAAGCCCTTATGAACTCGTTTTCATGTGGGAAATTCAAAAGAATTTTTACTTTAAAACGAGGTCATAAGGGTTCATTTATATGCACATAAAATAATTTTAATTCGGCGGCCATTTTGGAATAAGGTCTATATGGTCCAAAATGTTCGCGAAAAATTGCCAGTGTGACCATTAATTAACCCTTACTTAATATTCTGTTTATTCTGCTCAACATCAGATGGTTCTCTCTAGGGGGATCTTCTAACCAAGATGAGTTAATGGCTTTATCCAAGCCCGACATCGCAAAATATTTAACTGTCGTTTTGTTGTATACAAACGAAGTAGTTCTTTGTTACTAGAAAATATTCACCTTGTATGTATATTGTATAATAAAACAATTATTGGACTCGGTTATTGCATGGTCTGATCAAGAATTATCACCCTTCTAAACTGGTGCATGCATGCATGCAGCATGCATGTAAATTGGCACTTCATGCATGCATGCATTGCATGCGCATGCCAGTGAACTCGATGTCAATCTCGTTCCCAGAGCCCACGTTCCCCACCCGGGAAACGAGAGACTCTGCATGGGATAATCCGTTTCACATCGATATTTCATTGGCTGATGAACATGATTACTCTTCTTCCGGATAACAAGAATCCTGTGATGGCGTGAACGTATTATCCCAGAGTCTCTCGTTTCACGCCCGCTGGGTAAGGGGAACATGGGCTCTGGGAACGAGATTGACTCGATGTAAGTTAAAATCTGATACCTGGAACGCTAACGCATAAACCAAAAGGTGAGGCAAAAAGTTCCAGGCCCCTACGCGGTTTGCAGGTAGGTTTCAGTTTTCCACAAAATGTTTTTACACGGCCGCCTGTCTTGAGCGAACTGCGAAGGCTCGAAAAAAGGTTTGAAAAAATTATTTATCAAATTATTTTGTCAGATTAAACGTGCATTTAATGGTTTCCCATTGTTGTGCAGTGCTGTTGTTGTTTTAATTACTGTATAGCAGTAAATACTATACAGTAAATTAAGCTAGGGATGGAAATAGGCTGAGAAAACAGACGTCCTTTTACTGGCTAGGATGAAAGTCATGAAAATAGCCAGCTGAAAAGGTGAGAACAAGAGTGAGAAGGCTATTCTTGTACGAGTTTGAAGACGTATTGATACTTGATATTTCATAATATACATCTAATGTCATTTTCTTATTTCTGCTCCTTTAATTTTTTGTTCGAATGCGTTAATTAAACGGCGTTTTGTATAAACTAATGATATTTTAAGAAATAACTGACATCTAGATTGTTTATATTTCACGTTTACTCATGGCTAGTTGTTGTTTTCGGTACGAATGCGGAATGCTTTTTAAACAAAACGACACACGAAACTGGTATTAACGGCATATTCTATATAAGTTTGTGTTGATTTTTTGTATCCTCTTCGGAGTAACGAAACTCTAATACATGGTTTATATTATAACGAAAAGTTTGATTTAATTTCTTGACTGACAAACTTCGTGCACGTTTTGTAAAGACAATTACTATAGCAACAAATAAACAATTACTGCATAATTAGTTCAGCAGCATAGCACAACCAATCAAAATTTAAAATGCACGTTTAGCAAGCACGTTTAGTGATAAAATGACTAAATAAATAATTTTTCAAACCTTTTCGAGCCATCGCGGTTCGCTCAAGACTGGTGGCCATGTAAAAAAACATTTTGCTGGAGACTGAAAACTACCTGCAAACCGCGCAGGGGCCTAGAACTTTGCTTCACTTTTTGCCCCACGAATGACTGGACGTTAGCACCCAAGGCATCATATTTTAACTTACATCGTGTATTTAAATGGTTTTAATGTATGCATGTATGCAAATCCATGTATACAATATAGTGCATGCATAAGAAGTATGACTGACAATAATATATAATACTAAAATAATGACAAAATAGCATAATTGTTAACACAATTTTTACACATATTTAATAACAAGACGCCCGCTAGGCGTTAACTCGGGCTACTGCTAATTGTCAGCACCACAGTATAAAATAGTTTGCCACAAGTATCGTTGGTTTATATAGTGGGTTCTGTTTCTGTCCTGTTTTCTAAGACTAAAACAGTGGCAATTTCTCCTGTTTTAGGGGTGAAACAGCCTAACTGTTTTGCTCAGAGATGTAAACAGATCGAAGCAAACTAAGGTTGCAGTACATTCTGGGAAAAAAGTGCACAAACGTGATGAGAAAATTAACAAAACAGAAACCAAGGCGAAACCTAGACTCATGTTACCACAGGTAGCCCAGGTAAATATATACAGAACAACAATGTTTTATCAATTTTTTATATTATTTATTAACAATTGAAATGAATGTTGCTGCTATTGTACTTTTCTCGAAATTGGTTTTGCTGAGCTATTTGTTATTTGTATATGTAGACTGGTCAACAGTCCACAAACTTTTAGGCTGATGACCCACTGCACAATTTCAAGCATTGTGCCATGACCCACTGAATATAGGATTTAGCTGACCTAATGTATGTATACAAGGCTTTTGATTTCATGATAAATTTAGTACATTATTTGTTGTACATATCTATAATTACATGAACTTGTGAAAGTAGTGAACAAAAAATACTTTTGCATTTGGGGATTTCATGTCTACTACCAATGTTTGTCGGCAAATGCTGAAAAACTATAAGATGAATTGTTCGACTTCTGACAAAATCCTGTGAGAACGTTTTGTGCCCTGCTTTTGGGTTGTGACAATAGTTTGCAGACCATCAGTGTAGACAATATTCAACGAAAGGACAGCATGATTGTTCTATATAGTATTGATATACAGTACATGCATGATAACAATGTGACTCCACCAACATTCTGTGTACATGCAGACAGCTGTGACAGTAAATTTAACTTCCAGGTTTTTAGATTTATCTTTCAGAAATATATTAGAAACATCAGATTTTACCAGCACTGATCATCACAGGTAGCGATTGTCCAAACCTGGCTCTTGGCCTGGATCTACAAATTATAAAAAAAAATTAGTCAAAAAAGTACTGTATAAGAGAAATTATTATATGGCATGCTATCGGATATGAGCTTTTGCGTAATCTGATTGGTTCCCTACTACCAGCTCATATCCTGCTAGTGGAGGAAAAACAAGATGGCGGCATGTTTTTTTAAAATGCCGAAAAGAGTTGAAATTGACGGATTTTTTTACAGAAAAACATCAACACCCTCAAACCAATGTATAAAAAAACAACATTGTGTAAAAATACATTAACAAATACACAATTTAGCATGTTAAATGGTCAGTAAAATTCACCTACTAAATTACGTCTTTTTACTTCAAAAACCCGACTAAATTAACGGGTTGATATTAATTTGTTGCCAAACAAAGAAACTCACGGTTAAAATCAAGCTTACAACACACATCTGGAGATCACCAGTAAAGAGACTTTTTTTATTTAGATAAACATTTGGAGTAGTAAAAAGCATGTTCTTTTTCAAAAACAACCAACTAAGTAATTTAGTTTCACTGCCGAAGGTATTTCAGTTCCATTTTTGCATGAAATCAAAACCTTTTTCACGACAGCAACGCTGATATAAACAACTGACCCACCTTTTGACTTCATAAAGGTACCTTTTAATCTTTTTTGTTGATCTGCTTAACACATTTTTTGCCTCTCGAGCAACATTTATACAACATTTCGAAGCTGTTTACCGAACAGCTCAGCGAGAAACTCTGTGTGAATGTATGATTACGCATGGCGGAAGTATTAGCTGCCTATGCCGGAAGCTTGTCGTTTGAAACATTTCGCTGTAATTTTGTCTCTTGTACAGTGGTTGGGTATATAATAAAACAGTTATACCATTCGCTCTCGTTGTATACGAACTAATAGCCAACGCGGCGAAGCGCCTCGTTGGCTATGAGCTCATATACAACTCGAGCTCATGGTATACTGAACTGTTAATTAGAGCCATGGTTCAAGATTTTCATGAGTATCAGCCAAAGTTGATGATGGTGGCAGATAAAAAGGGATTGCCCACTAATTCTAAATGTTAGGTACTTAAAAGGGAAGTACTGTAATAAAGACCCTGGGTACGGGTTTGTGACAGTTAATTCAGCCTGGGGTTTAAAACTGAAATTCTAATCAATATCAGGTGGATGAACTAAAGAGAACTTGTGTTTTAAACCTTGCTCAAATACTGTAGCATCACTATTATGCTCCATTATGATTAGCATAAAGACTAAGTCAAACGACTTTTGAAACCTAATAAGGCCTAATTATAAAGTTTCTAACTCAGGATTTTCAGCAACAAAGACTTCCTTAGGTACTATACCCAACATTACCAGTTTTTACAATTGTTTTTTGAGCATTAAAAAGCACAGAACGATTAGCAGCAGGTTTAGTAAATAAAACTTCAAAAATTCGCTATTTTTAAAGTTTGACTTACTTCAAATTCATATTTGAAAATCTTCTCAGTTGTTTAGCTAACTTTGTTGAATACATCTCCTCCAGACAAAATGTCTTATAAAATTATATTTCTTTGTGAATATTTGCACAGCAATTCCCTCAGTCAGACCATAAGCAGTATATTATATAATACGACAGACAGTACGTGATAGTGCTTGGTACGGTGGCCCGTTGGGGACACGCTTGTTCCGTAGAAAATATACAGCACTTCCGTAGAAATGTATATATACAGCTGTTCCGTAGAAAATATACAGCACTTCCGTAGAAAATGTATAGCCGTTCCGTAGAAAATGTAGAGCTCTTCCGTAGAAATGTATATATACAGCTGTTCCGTAGAAAATATACAGCTGTTCCGTACAAAATGTATAGCCGTTCCGTAGAACATGTATAGCTTTTCCGTAGAAAATGTATGGCTCTTCCGTAGAAAATGTATAGCTCTTCCGTAGAAAGTTAAAACTAATGCGCGCGCACGTTAAGCATATTCGTATTACATGAAGTGTTGGTACGATCTATTATGAATTCAATTTGGCAGCTTGTCAGTAATGTTCTGCGGAGTTTCCTTCCCAAGTTTACATTCAGTTTTGTCCTTCTTGTGGCTTTGAAAGAAACGGTAAGGTTCCATTAAATTATTGGGTATTGTTTAGTGATTTAAAGTACAGAGTACTCAGAGGTTAAATAGCATATGTTTACAATATCTCACAGTATAAACGTCAGTATTCATACAATATCTTTTCATTTTATTTTATAAATTATATTGCAGTGGTTATCGAACGTAGAGTCATAGAGCATTATTTCCATCTTGGTTATAAATACGAACTTATAACTCAGCTACTAAAAAATGAACATGGTATAGAGATGACCGTTCGCACTTTAAAGAGACGTTTGAATGATTATCAATTATCACGTCGAAAAGAAAACCAGGATTTTAATGAAGAGCACGTCAGAAACGTTATATGCTCTTCATTAAAATTCTGAAATACTGACGTTTATACTGTGAGATATTGTAAACATATGTTATTTAACCTCTGAGTACTCTATACTTTAAATCACTAAACAATACCCAATAATTTAATGGAACCTAATACCGTTTCTTTCAAAGCCACAAGAAGGACAAAACTGAATGTAAACTTGGGAAGGAAACTCCGCAGAACATTGCTGACAAGCTGCCAAATTGAATTCATAATAGACCGTACCAACACTTCGTGTAATACGAATATGCATGCTTAACGTGCGCGCGCATTAGTTTTAACTTTCTACGGAAGAGCTATACATTTTGTACGGAAGAGCTATACATTTTCTACGGAAGAGCTATACATTTTCTACGGAAGAGCCATACATTTTCTACGGAAGAGCTATACATGTTCTACGGAACGGCTATACATTTTCTACGGAACAGCTGTATATTTTCTACGGAACAGCTGTATATATACATTTCTACGGAAGAGCTCTACATTTTCTACGGAACGGCTATACATTTTCTACGGAAGTGCTGTACATTTTCTACGGAACAAGCGTGTCCCCAACGGGCCACCGTAGCTTGGGCTGCTATGGTCAGACTTTCAAAGATCAAATCTTTTGAAAAGACTGAAAATAGTGAAAGTGGCGGGAATTCCTTGTTACCTTGGTTACGATCATGTAAATAATGCGCAAGGTGAGGCCTGGTAACTACTAACTAGTCATATCATTCATACTTTTGAAAGGAGAACGAAGCAAATTTGAGATAAATAACCTACCTTTTTTATCTTTGTGTGTTGATTTGATGCTTAATATGAATCCGTTTCAGAGGGCTGATAAGAACACTTGAACAGGTTTCCATATTCTTGTTTTTCGAATTTGTTGCATAAAGTCGTCATCTGTGCCAGGTTAAAATGCAAAATGTCTCAAAAAAACGCAACACAACTTCAGCTGCACCTTTTCCATTTCCAGAGGATATTCCAGACATTATATGTTCATGTTTTAATGCTTGGTTATAAGTTGTACTCTGACATGGTGAATATAATTGCATAAATTGTTTTGGCAGTAATTGCAATCAGTAGTGCATACATGCAAATTATTTATGCATGCATGCAAGGTATTTGTGATGCATGCAAATATGGCTGCATGCATACAACTTTAATGCATGCATGCAAATTAATATGGCTGCATGCATGCAAATGAGAGTGTATGCATGCAACTTTAGTGCATGCATGCAAATGCATGCATGCAAATATGGCTGCATACATGCAAATGAGAGTGCATGCATGCAACTTTAGTGCAAATATGGCTGCATGCATGCAAATGCATGCAAAAGTGCTTGCATGCACGCAGCATGCATCTTTTGGAAGGGCAAGACTGCGAGGTTTGTATTATCTGCCGAAGCAGTGCTAACCATTACCCCAAACGTTCCAAACCCAATCTAATCTACACACGTAAAGATCTCACAGCTTGTTAACAGGATGTGTTTGTAACAGGCTGGTAGCAAGGCTGTTAACAGGTTGTAACCAAATGCTGTTCATTCAACAAGCTTTTTAGATTTTGATTTAATAACTTTATTGCCTATATAGCAACTGGTGGTCAAACAGGGTGAAATGCACCAATTGACCATGACTACCATGAATGTAGGTGTTGATTTTATGGAGAGTCCCCCCTTCATCAGAGCAAATTATATAACAAGTTGTTGGCTGACGTTTTATATACTACAACTGATCAATTAAATCACGCAAGCACACAAAGGCATATCACGTTAGTTTTAATTAATTAATTAATTAAGTAATTAGTTATGAAAAACAAAATCAAGAATGTTGTCCAAATAGGGCAAAGAATCATGTTTTAAAACGTTCAAAATTTTGCTCAAATGTCCTGTCAGATCACAGGAAATGCCATTTCAGAAACTCAAAAATGGAAACTCAAAAAGTGGAAATTGGGAGACCACAACCCCCCCCCCCCCCCCCTATGCTCATAGAAAATGGGCTTAATGATCAAATTGTTGACAGCAGTTGAGGTTTTGTAATTAGTTTTGTACTTTGTTAAAATAGAAATACCTGGGATAAAGTGGGAAAGTGGCCGGGGACTGTAAAAGACTGTAAGGAAAATGCGCAGTCTAATTTTCTCACTCTCAATCCTTTCCCTTCCCTTTCATGCTCATTCTCATCAGTTCGCAGTTTGGGAGTAGAACACAAGATCATAGACAGTTGTTTGGATTAGTTTTCGGCTGTGCTCGTATTGACTCGTTTGACTTTGGAACAATTCTGATTGTGGTAGATTCCCTGCGAAGAAGGTCCTTGTCGAGTGTGGCTCATCACCGCGTTTACTCAGTGGGGCAAAGGACATTAAAATTTTAATACAAATTCACTTCAGAGCTTGTCAGCTTGGCAATAGAGCTGCGTCGGAATTTCTTCATATTTTAATACGGCCTCTTTTAGTGAAGGTAGTTCTCTTTAATTTGTTGCACCGTTCATTTATATTTGACTTGTATATTTCAAGAAATGGGTACATTTCAAAATCTGCCTCTGTGACCACAGGTTCTCCTGAGAATTGAGCAGATGACACATGTACCTACAAACAAAGATCCTGTATAATTTGTAAGTTTAATTGCTTTGAAAATCCATGTATTTTACGTTAAAATCACACAAAACGAGTTGTAAACAATTTGTGCTGACTCAGCACATGATGGGCGGTGGTGAACCTTTATAAATTTATGAAACTCGCCGTACTATACAGAAATGACAAGAACACCTTGCAGGAGAAGTAACTAAACTTTATTTCAACATTTACTATTAATAATATTTTAGCATTTTGACAAATCAAAATGATTTCGAAAGTTAACAAAGGAATACAGGGTGTACGCTTGGGCCGCTGTGCGTATACAGTTGAAAAGCCACAATTCTGGTTATAAATCCATGTCCTATATTCACGAATTTATTGGTTAGGATTAGGGTGTGTGTTGGGGTCAGGCTTTCATGAAGTACCTGGGTTATTTAGGACATGGAATTATTACCACAATTCTGATCTCGGCCAAAACATTGCGTACAGCCCTGAATCAAGCGTCGTGATCTTGGCATTCTTGGCGATCGCAAGAATCAGCCGAGATAAAATGTTCTATGTCGGCGATCGCATCCGGGTTCAATTGTGGAATACAATTCCTCTGGCTCTTGCCAAGATATACAGCTGCGACTATTGGTCATTGTTTGGGGGTAGACTATTCAGTCTAATATAGATTCTATTGGCCTTATCTCATTAGTCAGGTACTTGAGTTCTCTAGATCGTTCAACCACACAATCGCTACGAACGATGAGGGTAAATATATGCTATAGTTTTCAGCATATATGCAGGTCCTACCATTGCCGAGCGAATTCATATTTGAGCGTATAGCGATTTATATAGAAACCAGACTTCAATAACAACATTGCCATTACAGAATATATGCAATTACTCTGAGTGCCATTGTCACTTACTTGCTTTAAGTTTTTGAAATGCTTCGCCATCGACTCTGCAGTCTTCGTACTCTACACCGGCAGCGGCAAAGACCAACCGTGTTGCTTCTGCACGTCCTCTAGCGTTGAAGTAGGTCAGTTTGTAAGAAGGCATCGTAGATTTATCACAATATTTTTGTGAACACCGAGCTTTGAGCGACGGTCAGCCAGGGGTGTGGTGAACTGTAAAGTCGAGAGGCAGACACACGTCACACACCCACATTTGATTGTTCAAACAGACGCCATACAGTAATAATAAATTTATACTTTCAGAACGGGATAAGGAAAGTGTGTGATAACCTTTGTCGCACTGAATGCATACCAGTCAGTTGAATGATTTAACTGGTCTAGTAAAATAATGAAAAGTGGATTTCAGCGGCGATATGATTGCCAGCAAAGGATTATCATGCAGTAATAATTAGGCATGGTTGAATGCAGTGTTGTGTTGTAATAGCTATATTTAATAGTATAAATCATGTATAAATACACAGGTGATTATAGAAAATCGCGCGCGCTGATTGGTCGTCGAGCTACTTCGGACTAATTCTCGAATAATCACCTACAGCGTTTATTCAGAATGCCCGCCAGCCAATTTGTCAATGCGACAGATGAGGAAATTAACAATTTTAAAGAAAATGTTGTTAATTCATCGTAAGCTACTTGTTCTCGTTTGATTAGGGCTTTACATGAAGTGTACATGTACATGTCTCCAATTGAACGGCGCCATCTTGTTAGGTCTTCCGACGGCGTAAAATAGCCCGAAGTGTTGGCGACACACGCCGATAACTCTTTTAAAGCAAAAAAAGCTTTGAAATTAAACGTTTACATAAAAAATATTTTTTAAGTGTTTGTTGTCGAATGAAGCAAGCTCAAAACGGACAGTTAAAACATTTTCCCGAACACGAAGAAACTCAAGAAACATACAAATACAACAAAAATCATTCAGAATAATCAACTCCATCTCAGGACTCTCAGGCAACACGATCTCTTACCAAAATTAAGTATATGTCTTAATTGTAAAATAGGTCTCAAATTAAGACATAGCCTTAATTTATCTGTCCCACAAGCAGGATGTTAAACTTGAACACATAAAGCTAAAAATCCTAGAGGGATGTTGTGGTCGGGGTATGAGAGCCGGCACATCTTTCCGGAGGGTTGTGATTAGGTTTAGGGACACCGGGAGGGTTGTGGTTAGGTTTAGGGTTTCCGGGGGGTTGTGGCTAGGTTTAGGGTTTCCGGAGGCTAGTGGTTAGGTTTAGGGTTTCTGGGGGGTTGTGGTTAGGTTTAGGGTTTCCGGGGGGTTGTGGTTAGGTTTAAGGATTATCCTTAATTAATTTGGGGCGAGTTGACAATTAAGGATAATCCTTAACTTTGGAGTGAGGTCGACTTGTCTCAGTTCGTTTTTTTTTGTAAATTTGTTCCCATGCCCTTTTTACTGTCATAAGACACGGTTACCCAAAAGCTGGCCTGTGATTGTTGGTCAATTTTGTGGATAAGACCTAACAAGATGGCGCCTGATGGCGTGTATTTGGGCCAATTTTTCGTGGGGCACCCGCAGTCCAGTTATATAGAGGTCAGTGGTGCTGATCGATCTATATATGATCCGAAATCATCAACATAAACATAAACTTTATTCACAATGAAACTATTGCAGTTAAATAACTATATATAGTTACATTATGAAAAGGACGCCAGACTGGTTATCCCTATATATGGCACCCTTAATTATAACTTATTATAATTAACACATTAGTAATATTAAAATTTTGTATGCATAATTTAAGTTAGCATATACCTCGCAGGTGAATAGTGCTATTCACACAATCTGATTGGTTCCTCTAGCTCGGCATATCCTGGACTATTCACCTGCGGGCAAAACAAAATGGCGACCATACTGGATGAGGGGACTGGGGAGAGGGCTTAGAAGTATAACGCCCCCCCCCCCAAATGAAATATGATCTCGAGCGGCCAATGTCTGAACTCCGAAGCTATTAAATTAACTGTTTGTATTAATTGTAATATTTCAAAATCCATGGCATTTAATTCAGTAAAATTTCGCGTAAATTATTATTTCAATAATTCTCTTTGTATAAAAAACAATTATAGTACAATTAAAGGGACTGAGAGTTGGTCGCAAATCTGTGGAAGGGATAAATTAATATTAACGGAATATGTCTGCAGTGTCCCACGGTGGCTGCTGACAAATATTTCTAAAACTGTGGACTGGAAATGTATGAAATTAGGTGTGAATGGTAGAGTAACCCTGTTTCTAACAATGGCAACGAATATTCATGAAAAGAACAGTAATGACAGCGAGTGTTTACCAAAATAAAACAGTTGAGTGAAAGGTATACCATATTGAACGGAAATGTCTGCGGCGTCCCACGGTGTTCGCTCGCAAATATTTTCAGAAATTTTATGACTGACAGAGACATGTGAAAGCAAAGCGTCTCACGGTGTTCGCTTTCAAAATCAAATTCAGGAACTTCCTATTATTAAGATATATTCCAAACTCTTGCATGGAGGTTTTAAATATAAAACTTAGGTGAATGGCATGGGAGTCGAGGAGGCTGACACTCAGCATTTTCATTCGGATCAAATCGCAAAAGCAAGATGCTGTTTAGATATTTCCTTTGATAATCGATTCAGCTTTGTTTGAAAATTAGAATTGAAATTATTAATTTTACTTACTAAACCTTCTTGATTGACAGATTATGGGCGCTAAGCGAATCACATTCGGCGTAATCAATAATTAAAATTCCGTTCGTCAGCGAACGAGTTTTTCAAAACCAAAGAGCTCCACTGCCAGCTGCAGGCGTTACTTCTAAGTCCTCTCCCCAGTCCCCTCATCTAGGATGTGTTTCATGGCTCTCATGGAACTGCTTAGGAGATTTTGTTAAATAATTACAAGGCCTGATGTAGTAGAATAACGAGAAAAGTCAACAAAATTAAGTAGAAGAGTGTCCACAGGTATGTTTCTTTACAATTTTCTAACCATTAATATATTCAAAAGTCATGTAAAAACTGTTTTGTCGACAAATATCGACTACGCCAAGTTGCTAGAGGAGTAGATAGGGGCCGTGTCTTGTATGAAAATACCGAAAAATATAGGAATGTTAAACTCTCTGTTATTTCATTTATGAGGTATATGCTAAAACAATTATTCACCTCATGATCAGTGTCGGTGAATAGTGTGGATATTCACCTCCACTTCGGTGAATAATTACTCGGGCTACCTGTGGTAGACGAGTCTAGGTTTCGGCTCCGTTATTTTTATCCCCGAGCCCGGGCGTAGGGCCCAAGGCCCGGAGCCCAGTGAGGGTGCTAATCTCGACATGCGTGTAGTCCACTTTACACGCGAGATGAAAAGCTGAAAGTAATTCTGAAACCTGTTTATATATATATATATATATATATATATATATATCAAATCCACAACTTGCGCTGTTCGGATAGCAGGGTACTGGTACCTCTTAAATAATTCAAGCTCTACTTAAAACTTAAAAGAGAACGAAGAAAAGGATCGTGAAAGAGTCACTAGATTGAGATGGGCTAAGAAACAAACAGCCGATTTAATATATCTTGAAGCGAAACCAGAGAACCTGAAGAAACCAAACACCGTATGGTAAACAAAATCTCGTCACTCAGTAGCCTCAAAATCATTTTAAAGTTAACGGTAGGGGATTTGCATTTATTTAGTATTATAAATAATTATATTTATTTAGTATACATCAATTCGAATTGAACGTATGGACATAGTAAACGAGTGATTTTTTCTTAAATTGTAATTCTTAAGTAGTATTTCAAGTTTCAAAATAATTAGAAGGATCAAGTTAATTTAATTTATGAATAGTTTTGTAACATTTCACTAATGATAAAAAATTTCTTCTTTCTTCCAAGGTAGGCCAACCTAACATTTTTAATCTATCTTCGTATTCCATTTCAAATCCACGAGCGCCAAGGGCAGATTTTGATGCTCGGCATTGTGATTTTTCAAGTTCCTTTATATCCTTTTTCAAATATGGAGACGAAACAGGAACTGCATATTCTAATATTGGTTTAACCAAAGTTTGATATAATAATGAAAAGCATTTATAGTTCTTTGGTCCTACTGTTCTCTTTATAAGTCCAACGATTTTGTTGGCCTTTCTTGCCACTGTTTGTACATGGGTGCTCCACGATAAGTTGTTTGTTACCGTTACTCCAAGATCTTTCGACTTCTCTACGACCCTCAAGTCTTTTCCACATAATTCGCATGGTTTCACATTTTTCAACAATGAATTTCATTTGCCATGTTTTGCTCCAAGTCTCAAGTGTAAGTAAATTAATCTGCTTGTAGAATGGTTACGTCACGCTGGAATCCTCTACTGTACGATATCATTTGCTATCATCCGCAAATAGTTTAATTGAGGAATTAATTGAATTATTTATATGTCATTAATGTAAATTAAAAAAAGAATTCGCCCAAGCACAGTACCTTGAGGAACGCCTGAAAGGACATTCGTCCATGATGAATAACTTCCTCTAATTACCACTCTTTGTTGTCTACCCCTGAGAAACTTCCCAAACCATGACAACAATGGTGCGTCAATCCCGCAAGACTTAAGTTTCAATAATAAGTGATTGTGAGGAACAGAGTCAAAGGCCTTGGAAAAATCTAGAAATATCGGCGCGTCAACAGTATTACGCTCATTCCTCGCTTTAGCCCAGTGGTGGAAAGTGTCGAGAAGCTGCGAAAGGCATGATTTTCCTTTTGTGAAACCATATTGTTCTTTGATAAACAATTGCACAGTTGACAAAATTCAATTGTTCTATCACGAACAATTTTTCCCCCGCTCAGTTTACTAACGATAGATGTTAAAGATACTGGTCGAAAGCTTCCTCTCACGTTACGCTTTCCTTTCTTATAAAATCGAAACATAGTAAGGTCACAGGAGAGAACCAGTGGTGAGAGACAGAGAGTCATTGCAATCATTAACCTTTCAACTCTGAATGGGCTTGTTTCACCCCCCACGTGACCCTGACCTCTTCCTTACTGCGTTTGGTCAGTTACATCGTTTGAGGGCAAAATGTTTTGTCCTCAAACGCTAATTGACCAATTACAATAAGGCAGAGGTCATGGTCACGTGGGTGATGAGACAAGCCCATTCCCTATTAGTATTTTACTCTGGCTAAGGAACTGCTCATTATTTATTGTACAGGGGGTGTGTGAGGAGAAACTCTGGGAGGTAACATTTTTTTCGCTGGCCCCTCTTCAAACAACTAGAATTTTTAAAGCCCCCTCCCAACTTTCAAAACAGGAAAATAAATTTTGGAGCCCCCCCCTCTCATCACTCCGAGTGACGAACCATATCGGACAAGTAGAGAAAATTCTACGTTGGCTTTTACCGGTGACCTTCGGTTTGCTAGTCCGATGCTCTACCAACTGAGCTACAGGTCAAGTTGGGAGCTGCTCGTCGAATGATGGAACTTAGGCTATTTGATATTTCGAAACAGACTAGTTTCTTCAATATCTAGACAATAGTCTTCATACATGAAGATTTCGAATAATTATTATGGGACAGTGAACTCGGGTGGAAAATAATAATGTGTAATAACTAATAAAATAATAATAAATAATAAATAATAACTAATAAATAATAATAAATAATAACTTTGGCCCGGCTGGGATTCGAAACAGCAACTTTGGCGTCGAATCCCAGTAAACCGAAGGTCGCGGGTTTGAATTCCAGCCGGGCCAAAGTAGAGTTTTCTCTACTTGTCCGGTATGGTTCGTCACTTGGAGTAACACATTATTATTCTCCACCCGAGTTCACTGTTCCATAATAATTATTCGAAATGTACTTTTGTATTTTAATACACAACTTGTTGTTTTAAAATACATGAAACAAAATATTAATAGTTTAATACTTGAAGTTGAAGTTGAATACATACAAAATGTCAGTTTTAATTTGTGAATTTTTGAAGTGTCTCTCTCAAGAATCTCGTAGTAGTTCTGCCAGATCTTAAATTTACAGCACGTTCACAAAAGCACTGTTTTAATTTTAAACTGATTGGTTGGTTGATTTCCAGTAGTGCACTGCAATATTTATACGATATGTTATTTATAAATTAATCATAAAAAATGTTTTAACGCCCCCTCCCACTTACTCCTTTTTGCCGTTTTTGAAGCCCCCCCATTTTAGAGTAAAAAAATTTAAAGCCCCCCCCCCCCCCCCGCCAAGTTTCTCCTCAGACCCCCTCTGTATAATAGGGACCTTAAGATCTATGACGGCAACTTCGAGGACGACGTCCTTCAAACAAAAGCATTCTTCGTGCAAAACAAAGATAATGAATAATTTCTAGTCCCAAGAGTAATCTGAACACCGTCCTCGCTCTGTATACAACGCCACTCAGAGCATTTTCACGTCTTCAGGACGACGTTGACTCGTGGGGTGATGAGAACTGTTGTCTGAGATTGCCTTAACACAGACACTGCAACCGTTTTAACACTTTGAAAATTATAAAAAAAGCTTCAAGTATTGAATACAGTAGTCAGTTAACCGTGACTTCTTTTTAATGCTAAAATTTGAATTGCTTTTTAACCGCCGTCGTCGTCCTAGCATCTTAAGCCTGTTTTCCATATAGCCGTAAGAGCCGGCGGCATGGCTGCGGCAAGGGGCAATGGTCCAATCGCATACAGCTTTTTATTGCTGGCTAATTCAACACTGTCTATGATTGGACCATCGCCCCTTGCCGCAGCCATGCCGCCGGCTCTTACGGCTATATGGAGACCAGGCTTAAAGGTCTCTAATAAATAATGAGCGCTCCGTAACGCCAGACGAAAAGAACGGTTAATTCGTATAGGCAATGTTTTAAACAGAGCAAACTGAAAAGGTGGTAAACTGACGAGATTTTTAGCAAGGCCCTTTAAGTGTTTAAAAATCCCGGCAGTTTCATACCAGTTTTTCACTTTGCTGCATTCATTAATTAGCGGTTTATATAAATCAACGCAAGTCTCAAGCAGTTACGGATGTTTTATTTATTGATAAGAAAATGTGGGAATCAAATGCAATGACCGGAGTATATTATTGTAATTATCTAAAAAGCATCACAGAGAGCAAACGTAATTTCTTCACATTGGTGTTACTGGACGTTTGCTTATCCACTCTTTTATTCCAGGATTAGCTATAACACGGCTAAAAAGATCCTTTAGCAACGGGAAAGCATTCAGTGCTGGTGGAATGTCCTCCTCAATTTTACCAAATATCTGACTCGCACTTGCAAAAAAAAGGATGTCCGCATATGTCATCTATAAATTTAAATGAGATAAACGTTGCGCCCAAAAATACAATATATTGTAAAAGGAGACTTTCAGGAGACCGTCAAGCTCTCATATTATTATAAAGTTATACCTTTAATTCAGGGTTTAACCAACGAGATTGAACTGTCAACATTCCTAATTTTCGCTTTCGTAAAGGTGCATGGACATCAGAAATCGGAAGGAAAATAGACTTCCAGATTTCCCAGGCACGATTAGGATTTTCCTCATTTTGGATCACGTTTCATGGGACTAGACTTAAAATTAAATCAAATCTGAAAGCATTTCCATCGAAGTTTCTGAATGACCTACTTGTGATTATTTTGCATTTTCTTTTCGGAATGCAAATTGTTTTTTCTTCAACAAATTTTGAAATGAAACTTCGCACGATTACTAACTACCATAACATCTTTAGGATTATGCTAGAACATTGCCAACAATATTTTCATCAGAGAACCACTTTAACTTGTTACTGTTAAGATTTAGAAATATATAAAATATAGTTTGACCGCACCCAAAATATATTACTGGTGTGTTGGTGTACCTTTATTGAATTTTCGAGAAATGAAAATAGAACAAGAAAAGCTAAATATACTGTACCTTATTTCCAGCAAAGTGCTTCCCATCGTTAGATTTAAGCAACTTTTCAAAATATCCCAACTGCACAGGGATAAAGTTTTCATAGAAATCCTTTGTTAAAGTTTTCTGTAAAAGAAAGCCGGTTTCCATATTTTTGAAAGGCTCATTATAGGTACCTCTTTTTTGTGCAACTTTGGCCTTGTCCATTTCGAATATTTGTCTCATATAGAACACTCATATAGAACAAATTTTCCAGCTTTCCGACAAGGGCTAGGGTTTTGTTGAGGTTATATCGAGTAAAAAACTCGCGAAAATATTTTAACTCAAATTACACAAAAGGTACATGTAACAATTAGGCCTTAAATTACATTATCCTCCACTGCTCCGATTTTGATCGCCATCTTTGTTTATTTTGTGCAGGAAAATCCTGTGTACGAAGTTAGAAAACATCATTCATCAAAATGATAAAAATAAATTGGCGCTTTTCAGTTGTTTTTTTTGATTGGCTTATATTGGCTCCAGAAAGTTGCACTGCATGTATTTCCTTTTTCTGCATTGTACTTCCGTAAAATTCATACATGACCAATACTGTCGAATCATAGTTAATAGAACATATACATGGTTTGGAAGCTCTATTGTCTTTCAACATGAAGCATGGTCATGTTGAACTGACAATGGAGTTCCTTATATGGAAGTAAATTCTATGAATACGTGACGATGAAGCACCACAACACGTGACAATGAAGCAACTCACTAATCAAACCCGATCGTTGTTATTGGATGACTGCTTCATTATACAGAAAATACAATGCCGTGAAATTGCACAAATTTCCATAAACATGAACAAAAACATAGAACAATCACTTTGGACGAGTTTCCAAACCATGTATATGTTCTATTAACTATGGTCGAATAGATATGAGTCGCACCAATCGTGAAATTCGTTACTTGATACCCAGATATATTAACCGGCGCAAACACTCGTATGTCCCTTCCTTCCATTTGTGTCAATTGGTCGAGTCGTACCAGCTGTGAAATTCGTTAACTTGACACCACGTGTGGCCAATTTGCCAGTATAGGCAGTAGGCCAATACATTCGTCGATTTGTTCAATTGGTCGAATATCTACTCTACGTATATGAACTTCACGAATATGACGAGTCGGCACGACTCAAGATATTGGGCCAATCGATCGATTCGACGGATTTTTTAGGGTACCTTTTCCACCTATACACCTTATCTACTCTAAGTTTATGCACTTCACGAATATCACGACTCGGTCCACTGGAATCTATGCGACAGTAAAATTTTCATGTATATTATTACATATGCAACTCCAGCCTATATGAAACTGGTAACTTGCTTAACGTTGCAAACTATTGGCATATTAATGTTTTGAATTGGCTAGTTTTCAGAGGAGGATTATTTTAGAATATCGTTTAACAAACACACAATATTCATATCAAAGTAATCTAATTACCTTCGTTTCTTCATCTTTCTCAAAGAAAAACTTCAGTGCTTTTAGCCACACATCACCCAAGCCATCAACAATTGCATCAGCTTTTGCCACTTCAAAACTGTCAGTTGGAGCCAAACCTTTTAACAAAAAAAAACCCCTTAAGCCTGATGCTGTGTGAATGTGTGTGTGTAACTAAAGCCAGACTCACATTAATGAAATATTAAAGCATAATGCTGCATGTGTGAATGTGTGCATATGTGACTAAAGCCTGACTCGCCTGTTTTTCCACGGCTTTAGAAAATAACTGGAAACCAACCAAGATGGCGTCCGATGTTATATACTCAGTATTGAAATGCAAGACGCGATTTTACATTTTGCACAGTATATTATATATATATTATTTATATGACATATACAATATATATTATATAATATATTATATATCATATAATATATATTGTAAATATCATATAATATCATATAATAATATCATAATATATATATATATATATATTAGAAATAACTAAACGATTAATAATATTAATGACCAACCTGTTTCCCTGGCAACATACTTGAATATTGTCATTGACTGACTCAACACTTTCCCATCAACTTCAAGAATTGGCAGCTGACCAAATGGAAGAACACCACCTAGTAGTGATATCATGCAAGTTAAAAAGCCAGATCATTGGAATATATTGAGGGGCTTGTAAATACAATATAGTATGCTAACTACAGTAACTGCATTTTGGTAAGAAGATCTCCTAGGAAGATAATTATCAAAAATATAAAATTTACTTCAACTGTTGACGAGGATATGAGCGAGCAAATTATAGCGAACGAGAAATAAACTTCAAAGTTAGTGGGTTTACATTACACCTTTCAGCCAACTTCAAATTCATTCCTACGCACCTGGCTGCATGCGAAGTGTTTTGAAGAGCTTAGAAAAACGCTTCGTTATTGGTTGTTTTGCTTTAATTCATTCAATTGCAAATAAGGATGACAATTCAATACAAAATTCTATGTTCGTTAGTATTCTTTATATAAAATTCTATCTATTAGTATAGTATTTTTTCTGACTTTAATAAGTTTTATGTAGTCTTCCTTGTTTCTAAAGAAGACAAAACGTTATAACACAGCACAACACAACATAGATCAACATAGCATATAAACAGAAGTTTTCATACTGCCTCAAAATTTCCTAACCCATGGCAAACAGGCACTCATTTTTTTTTATGAAGCTACTGTTATATACCCTTCTGTTTTTGATCGTATTTTACTTTTAGTGATTATGCATACAATACTAGTAGTGTTACAAGCTTCAGTAACTTTCTTTTAATCTCTATTCCGAAGTCCAAACGCATGGTTCAAGTTTTGCTAGACTTGCCAAGTCAACTATTTTGTTGTTTTATTCAAGACAGCCAACAAACCGTAGCGAGAAGGCGAGAGTGACGGGCTTTGGGAAAGTCTAAAGTTTCGCGTGTCACTCATTCTTATTTATCAACAATATTAACTTATTAACCGCTTGCACTACAGTGGCAGTTGTGAAGTCTCTTAAATCTTAAAGATTTGTCTTGAAATACATACACACATACATATTATATATCTATATATATATACAATACGTTATTATATTTATTTTGTGTTGTTATTATAACCTATTGCATGTTTCAGTATACTGAATAAAAAATGTCCAACTATGCCAACTAAAACATGGCCGGTTAATTATTAATTGATGTTTAACCGTGATGTTTAACTGACAGGCCAAAATTTTAGCTGACAACTGACAAATGACCAAAATTTTAACTGACAACTGACATGCAGAACCCCCCATTCACACCCTCTTAAAGCTTTCAGAAACAACAGAACCCTTGATAAACGATACAGTTATCAAAGGAATAAAAAAAATCGGCCAAAAAACCGCATAGAAATTTCTGCTCTTGTTATTCTTGGATTTTGTAAGGTTTTTCAACATATCAGCTTTAAACCTTAAATCAACACAAGGATAAACAGTAGGTATCTTCATCTCGAATTTGCCTTTCAGTTACCAGGCCTCATCAGTTGCGCACTGTTTACATTGTAACCAAGGTAACAATAAATTCCCGCCACAACTTCAACGAATGTCCAAGTAATCCAACAAAGTTTATTTATTAAAGTAAGTTATACAAAAAAAAAAAGAGTTAATTTTTGGGCATTTTGATGTCTTATAAACTAAATGTCAGAAATTTGAAGTATAACTCTAACCTACTGCCTCTTTCTGTGTTTTTGATGCTCAAAAACCAACCAACTGTTAAAGTTGGGTATGACAGCTATATATGTTATTTTCCGGCTGGGAGGTCCGTATAGAGAAATATTTCCCGAGGTCTCAAAAACTGCCCGAGGGTCATTTTTGAGACCGAGGGAAATATTTCTCTATACGGACCGACCAAAACGGTAAATAACATTTTTTTTTTTTTTATTAATGGTACGATTAATAATTTACATAATTAGGAAAATTAACATAATTGAATTGCGTAATCGAGATGACGTACACGTGATATTTAAAAGTCCAAAGTTTATCGTTCGACAGTAAACAACTGCCGACATCCAGTCTGACAAGAAAGCTTGGAACGTCTTTTGTGATAAAAAAAAACCAGTCAAAACTTGAAGATCTAGTTACGAAGGGAAGTCAGAATGCACTCCTAGTGTTTTTAAAGTTTAGTTGATAAAGATTCTTCGTCGTTCTTCTTCGTCGCTTGCTCGTTTTTGGCTGTTCGTTTGGACATTTTAAAAACTTTCACAAAACGTGGAAACTCGAACTATACATCAAATGAAAGCTTATAAAATTTCTAACAACATACCTGCACGATATATTTCAACAATGAGTAGTTCTGAAATTATAATCCATCTTGATGCATGTACTGACATGACTGCCATTTTGTTTATAAAACTTACGGTCCCGAACGGCAGATTCCGCTCTGAGCGGGCGGATACGGGAAATATCCGACCGCTTATGAACCAATCAATTTACAGGATTTCCGTATTCGGACCTCTCAGCGCTGCTGCCATATAATAAAAAGAATTATTATATGGCACGGATTACTTCCGGTAAAATCACGCGCTGTGATTGGTTGCTGACGGGGCGAGATTTCTCCGTAATGCCCACGGGCATTATGAAAATTGTTAATGCCCTACGATTGGAAACAAACAAAAAATCCTAATAAGAAACTTTTACTGCCGAAAAACGGCGAAAATAGATGAAATAGACGACGATGAACATTATAAAAGTAAATTCTAGTATCCAGACGAGAAAGAAACAGAAGAAAATAACGCTAGTTCGGTGTTTTGACGAAGTTAAAGGAAGCGAAGACCAAGAAATACAAGATTGATTTGAAATAAAAAGTGCCATATAATAAACTACTTAATAACCGCGCAGTCGACCGTTCGTCTTTACGGTAAAATATTAAACCTCGGTCTTGAGCGTATTAACCTCGCTATCGCTCGGTCAATACAGCAAGACCTCCACTCTCGGTTATTAATTAGTTAGTATTTTTTTCTGGCAGTCTTGTTAGAAACTATTAATTACAAGTGTTTTCAGATTCGTATCAGACTTTATAGATTTTACTCTTCAGGACCAGACAATTTACTTGTCAAGTGGAGAGTCTAATGAACCTAAAAAGGTAAAATATATTTTCTAGTGTTGCGTTTCAAAGATTTTTTTGATCCAGATTTTAGTGGCTAGAGAGTGACTATGCAGGTCTCTAATAAGAAAACATTTTCATTTGACTGCTGATCAGTCACATTCAAACTTGAGATATGAATGAATTCAATAACCAGTTTCAATTAGTAGCAATCTTTTCTGAAGGGCAGTTGTCTTTAACACTTTGAGGCCTGGACCTCTCCCCAGGTGTGCTGAATAAAATCGTCTGGCGTTAGCCAGAATAAATTAACCCTTATAAAGACTCGTCGTCAGGCTTCAACGTGTTAATTATGTTCAAAAATAAACATTTAAGTAGTGTCAGACTGTAGTTGTTATTGTACCAATTGGTTTTACTCAGTTCATAGAGCTGCAAGCAAGTGTTAAATATATGTTTCTCTACTCAAAACCGAATAAATAACATAAAAACAGAGCATATATACATAACTTACATGTATATTAGACATATTAATATAATGCCAATGAAGAACCTTAAAGCTTAGAACGTATAGTTGATCCGAATGAAATACTAAATAATACTTGTGATGTGCTCTGACTGGCATTACCACCATTGTACAAGAATTTAATGTACAGCTTCACTGCATGTCCATTGGTTCACTGTCCAACTGTGCTGTTACATTTTGGTATTATTAAAAACTGGTATTTTTCCTACTATGTCATGCAAGCTGAATAGTTAATTTTAACTTATTATAAATGTAATCACCCCTTGTGAAGAGAGCTTTTTGTTTTGACTAATCTCTAGATTTTATACAATCTCTGCATACCTACCCCATAGTGAGAAAAAAGACCCTGGGTGCAAGGATGGATTTTATGTTGCGGCAAACTTTCAAAAAAGTGTTCAGTAGGTGTACATCAAAGTTGATAATCTTTACATAGTTAATATTAACTGAACTATATGGTCAGAAGGAAAATATTTTTACTGCCAGTACTAAACAAATAGACAGTGTTGTAGCTATTTTGTCATTATTTTACTATAATAATTGTATATTATTGGGATACTTTTTATGCATGCACTGCATGCGCATGAAGTACCAATTTGCATGCAAGCAGCATATTGCATGTATTAATGCTGTACCAGTATGTATGTCTTACACATTTATTTATCAGACGTCACTCACATCACATACACTATCACATGTATATTATATCACTCGTATTATTGTTATGATTACACTCAGAGGGTGTTAGTGGCACAGTGCCGGAAATATAATATTTTATCCCAGAGTTGATGTTGGAGGGCCCAGAGGAGCACAACTTCAAAAGGGCATTTTGTTTGGGGGTAGAGCTTCAAAGACACTTGAGGCACATGTTTTATCAGTTCCTACACCTCTGAACCCTTTGACTTCCAGACCAGCCCCTTTAGTATTTTAAACTATCTAACACCAAATGATTTTACTTCTCAGTTGTCAAATGAAAACCTCTGGTAGTCAAAGGGTTAACTGAGCCCAAAGGAACAACCAGGATTTTTCAAAGGGGGCCTTAGGGGGGTCAGTTTTCTTAGCACAAAGTGACAAATTAACACATATCTAGAGGGGTCTATAAAACTGCATTTCCTGCATGCCGTTAGGACCATGTTGGCCAAAATATTAACTCTTTCAGTACAAAGCACATACTTTAGTATTTTAGTCTGACTAGCTAACACCAGATGATTTTACTTGTCAAGGGGAGAGCTCCTGGAGACCTCCCCCCTTGTTGCACACCTGACTGAGCCTATCTACCCATTTGACTCCCAGGCAGGCCAAAACCAGCCTGAGCCCCTTTGTTATTTTGCTCTGTCTAACACCACACAATTTTTCTTGTCAAAAGGGAAAAATAGTTAAAATATAGTAGAATATTTCAGTATTGCATGATCATGTATAGGATTTCATTAATATCTTTGGCTTATGGATTCAAGTATTCTGCAATTACTCTGGATATTCTAGTGTAGTGTGCTGCAACAAACACTCGTGCAGAACTCAGACAATTCGTCTTATTTGTTACTTCAAAACATATCTGTACTTTACAAAACAGCTAATACAGCTTATTTTAAACTATCGCTAGACTATATGTACAAATCAGTACAACTGATGCAGTGGGATGTTTTACTTACAAACATTCTATTGATTTGGCTATTGACAAGTAAGGAAGAACACACGAGGCCATACATGAGAATTCTAATAGTATTTAGAACATTCAAAACTACAGTACTGCACACTGAGAGGGATCGAGCAACGTATCTCTTTGCTTAGGTATATCTTAGATAAGAGTCTATTCTTCAATATCTTATAGAATAACAGAGTCATTGCATCAGTATAATATATTTTATTAATTAAAGGGATTGTAACACTGTACAAAATACTGTTATTATCGCTAATAATGATCGCCAGACTGCCAGAGCGTATGATTTATTAATTCAGTCAGTCAATAATTATTGACATACATGTATGATCACGACCATCGTCGAGTTTTTCATATAATTTTTAACAATCATAGCGATAAAATGCTTTACAGTCCAAAGCTGCTTTGACTATAATACATATGAATTATGTCACCACCCTGAGTCAGTGCCATGCGACTTACTTGCTTTAAGTTTTTGAAATTCTTCGCCATGTTCGACTCTGCAGTCTTCGTAGTGTACACCGGCAGCAGCAAAGATATACCGTGTTGGTTCGGCACGTCCTCTACTGTTGAAGTAGGTTAGTTTGTAAGAAGGCATCGTAGATTTATCCGAGGATTTATCGTACTTAATTTATAACTTTGTGAACAGCCAGTTTGCCAAGTGCTATTTTAGTATTTTGCAATTTAAGCACTTTAATTAAAGTGTTCTCTACGCACGCTCTGATTGGCCAAATCATGAATGACGTAAGATAATGGCATTAGGTAACCACTAAAAACGTCTGCTTTCCTATTGGTTGGAATTTTCGCGCGTTTTTATTGGCTATGAGTGAAATTGCAATCGTCATAAGTGGATTTAGCCCATTGAACTAAAAATAACTGGAACGCTACGTTCAACCGGAAGTTTGAAGCCAAATTATGCAAGTCGTACCCAGCCTTTCCACGAAAAAAACAAACACGGCCAAATAAAAAAAAGTAGAAACACGCGTGGAAGTGCGTGTCTGGGAGTCAAAACTGGCTTCATGGGAGTCAAATTTTGGCTTCAAGATTTGTATGCGCAGTTTACTGAACGTAGCATTCCAGTTATTTTTAGTTCAATGATTTAGCCCAGCCAAGCCCAGCCCATTCTCGTCCCCAGAGCCTCTGAGGCTACGAGAGTAATAGCAGAAAATGTTCATCTTTATCTATCATGAATCCTGCTGGAGCTCGGATTCTTTAATCTTTATGAACGAGGGCACTTAAACAAACTTCTTCTTGAGAGCAGAGAGCAAATGAGTAGGTTTCTTTGTTTTACATTACGTTAAAAGGTTGTTACATACGAGGCTTTATAAAGTAGTGTTCGGCGTAGGAAGTGATTGTGTTGAAACACATTTATACAAATCGAAATATGCTATTTAACGTTTCGGCAGTAGACCAACCTTGCTATATGATGTTATAAAGAATTGTGCAGACCGACGTGAGTGTTATCTGCCTTGGTTTCCCTGTATAAGTTGGGGCCAGTTTTGGGGCCAGATAAGATTTGGGGCCAAGCAAAACATTTTATTCCAGGCCTCTCACAATTCGGTCTGCCGCTCGACGTTAAAAAGAGAGGCCTGGGAACCAGACTGCTAGTTCCCGTCGTTCTAAAGCACGCGCGTATTTGATGAGACTGGTACCTAGGTTCACGTCACCGCTCAAGGCGCTCGGGCATAGGGCGCCCAAACACCGCTGCCAAACGTTTTGCGCATGCGCGACGTCCGAGCTCGTCCTCAAAAAAAGAGCGGAAAAACACTGAAATATTTGGACTGGTCCAAGAGTCCGACACAAAAGTTAAAATTATAAGCATACTATCAAAAAGATAAGGTAGGTAATTTGTGCATGGCTTCTTTGTCAATATTGTAACATATTCTAAATTTACCCCTTCGTAATTTTCTTTACCCTTTTTTTAAAACACAAATGAATAGTCGAGTCTTACTTAGTCTTCACTGTCTGGTAGTTGTCGCCACGGCTAGTTCCCACTTCTCTTGCAATGTTTACTCTAGCGAATTCACGCATGCGCAAACGTTTGGCAGCGGTGTTGGGCGCCCATGCTAGCGTGCAAATAATAAATTAAAACAGCGAAGATAGAGAGCCTGGGACTAGGCTGGATTTAGCCCAGATGCCCTGATGACGCGAGAATGAGATTAGTGGTTACCTGGCCCATATTTCTTTTGAAATTAATTGGGCCAGGGTACCATGCGGCCTCCGATCGCAAAGCACTATGGTAGCCAATTTTGGCTGGTTTATCTATATCGCAAATATGGCGAACCAACTGGTTTAAAGCGCTAAGTTTATGCTTTGGTTTTTGAAACAATTACTTATCATTTGTCAACAACTTTGAAGTCATATGAAGTCATATGGTTTCTATATACAGTCAAATATTGAGGGAACTTTGCTTCTGGTCAAAATTTCAGAGGTTTCAATTGTTGTTGTTGTTGTTGTTGTTGTTTAGCTTGATTGTTGTGTTGTTTACCTTGATTCGAAATGTAATTTAAGTAGGGTGAGCGTTTTGACGTCTTTCTCCAAATTTTTTCACTAAGATGTATTTCTGACCATTCAGACGTTTTATATTAGGGCTTAGCTACTTAGAAATATTAAAGCACCCCAAAGCACCCCTTTGGAAAATGCCATATTTTTCATTTGAAAATATGCATTTTCTTAGTGGCAACATGAGCGCAACAGATGGCTACAAATAGAACGTTTAAAACTGACACATCTGGACAAAACTACGGAGCCCGATTGGTGCCATACTAATTTTGTGCCGAATATCGTACTTAGTTGTTTTTTCAGTTGTGTTTAGTTTTTTTTCTCGCGCTTAGTTTTTTCTCGCGCTTAGTTTTTTTTCTCGCGCTTAGTTTTTTCCCGATTTTTTCGACCGCTGAATATCATGTCGCAGGCTCAATATTCGTGCACAGGCAAAAACATGGCGAAACCGGCCCACATTCTACAGAATGGAACGACATAACCCAATTAATACTGCAGGATATCTATCAAATAAAGAAACTTTATACAAATAAAAAAATAAAACTGCAAATCGCCAAAACGTCCATAAAACTGTTTAGAACTATCTGTCGATCAACCTCGTACCCAGGATCTTATCTTCGAGAAGAAAACGCGGACCGGAAAAAATGGCATTTAGCTATTTATATAGAAATAACAACTAAAAATAGATTAACTGCGTGTAAAAAGGACTGGAACAGACGAAAACCACAAGAAACGTTTACATTTTATCAGTTTTAAGATTGTTATATCTTGTCAAGTAAATTCATAAACCGTTCCTCTTTCTTAGATACCAACAAGCTACTTTCCAACGTTTTCTTTCCACCGTAAATAAATTATATTGTCACCTCCCCCGTAACAATTTTCCAGCCTATATAATGCACCTATCAAACCCACGGGATATTGACTGATCGACATATCCCGAAACAGGGAAATTTGACTTTCTTGACAAGCTCGAGGGACGGGATTTTTGACACGTAAAATTATCTTAATATGATATTTTAGCACTTGATATTTCCCAGGGAGGGGTGTTCTACTACAGGGGAATTTGACGATTTCCCCCCAAAAAGTCAATATCCCCTGATAGGTGCATAATACATGGAGTTTTATGGTCATTTTTGGTAACCGAAAAAAATGTAATCCATTTAGTGACTCTTTTGAAAACAACAAATTGTGCATAAGATGTACGTTGTATATTTGCACGTCATCAGTAGAGCGAATTTGCTATCTAGCAAAGTTACCCAGTTACCAAACCGGGGGGCATGTATACGTATTGGTCTATTCGTAGCCATACTTACTAGTACTACAATTATATCAGTATTTGTCAAATAAAATGATAATCAGAGTTATTCCTCGGAAATCCAACTGAACATGAAAAACCCCAACAGATTCCTGATCGATACAGCATCAAATTCGACTGTCAACATTGCAAACATTAGCAGCGTTCCGCCGTAAAATAATGCGACGACAAGTTGCGTTCCGTAGAATAATGTGGGCCGGTTTCATCATGTTTTTGCCCGTGCAAAAAATATTGAGCCTGCGACATGATATTCAGCGGTCGAAAAAGTCGGGAAAATACTAAGCGCGAGAAAAAAAAAACTAAGGGCGAGAAAAAAAGCTAAGGGCGAGAAAAAAAACTAAGCGCGAGAAAAAAAGCTAAGTGCGTGAAAAAAAAGTAAGCGCGAGAAAAAAAATCTAAGCGCGAGGAAAAAAAACTAAGCGCGAGAAAAAAAGCTAAGCGCGAGAGAAAAAAAGTAAGCGCGAGAAAAAAAACTAAGCGCGAGAAAAAAAAACTAAGCGCAAGAAAAGGAAAACTAAGCACGATATTGGTAATATCAAGCACAAAATTAGTATGGCACTAATCGGGCTCCGTACTAAACCGAAAAATAAGTCAGAAAACCAAAGGATAGTATATCCTCAGAGACTTTTACAGCATGAGAAAGTCGACCAAGAAGTTTACTTCCAAATCTGCCAAAAGAAAAAGTGCTTTAATTCTTGGTGTAAGGAGGATACTGCGAGTTTAAATTTTCACACTCGTTGATGCTAGTAATAAGATACCGCAAATAATACTAACAGTAACATGTATATTGATATATCAGTATATATAACTGAAACATGTGCTTCTTTCTTAACAAACCCAAGGGCGTTTATAGACATAAAGATCTGTTCCTTTCTACCCCCAAGCAAATTTTAATACAAATAAGCTCATGACTTTTTGCTGAGCACCTCAAAACGCTTTGTCTTTCTATAATCTGAAACCAAGAACTTCCTTCAACTGCAAATGCAGTTTGACTATGGGCGCCGAAACGAAAAGGGTACGCTTCAGTTCGTATGGACAAATCAGTTACTGAAAAATTAAATGTGCTTTAGTTGGAGTTGTCAGAAACAATACATATACTTTACAAAAAGACAATTTATCGCCTTTAACCATTCCCAAACGTACGTTGTATTTGTCCAATATCTTGTAAAATACAATTTGGTAGCGGTTGTTCACTCGACGGTGGCCAAGGCCCGCCAAACGTATATGAACCGATTTACTAAAATAGCCCACCATGCCTTGCGATCAGAGGGCGCCGCACATCGCATCTGTAAAACCCGGACTCAAATCTGTAAAACCCGGACTAATATTTTTAGCAAACGGGTGGTCGCATAGTCTCCTTCGCAGACGTTCTTATGGCCCGCTAACACTCGATCCCCAACTAACGTCAACTAACGAGAGGAGAAGACCACTGACCTGTATATAACTGGACAGCCGACTGCGTGCTCCTATAACTTTTGAGTTGGGAAAAGTGTGACCATTTTCAGTTTCAAAATGGCGGCATTTATAGGTCCTTCTGCTAATGGTAATGGTCGCTGACCGATACCTATAAAGGACCGGACTGTTTACACATGCAGTTTAAAATTGCATATTTTAGACAAGAAACTCGTCGTTTAAGTAATAGATAAATCCCGAGAACGAGGGATGTATGCTATATAAATTAAAGACCCGAGGACATTACTTAATTTATTATTGAGGAGGTTTTCCAACAAAGTTTTGTCTTTTCTTTCCACCTTGGACAAAGATTTTCCTTGTTTTTTTCTTCATTTCGTTTCGAATTATTATTGAAGGGCTTTATGTGATATAAAGTCCTCGAAAACCTACTCAACAATAAATTAATACTCGTTAGGTGTTTTATAGTTCGGTAAACGAAGAGAGTTCCATCGTCCGTCTATTTCCCGTCGTTAAAACAAGAAAGCCGGACGACAAACTACCAGACGGCCCAGACTGAGACAGTGGAAGACCGTCAAAATCCGTCAGTCAGAAGCCTTTCGTCTTCTAAAATGATCAGACTTTATCGAGTTATAATGACACTTGGAAAAGGTTAATTGATCGATAAAGACACTCTAAGGAGAACTCGGTTATGCCTCGCTTCTTTACGATTTTCCCGTGCATGGTCTTCATCGCTTGCCCTTCTTTATAGAGCTGGCGACTTCATAAAACAAAATGTTTGTTATTGCTAATTATTCGTGCCGTACACCCAGGATGTCTTCAATTCAGAGCTACAAGCCTACAGCAATAATTGTCTAGTAATTATGTTGTAGTTCAGAGCTACAATGAAGATGTTTCGGGCCGCTCAGCAACAAACGTAAACTGATGGTCACACATTTTTGGGCAGCACCCGCAGTCCAGTTATATATAGGTCAGTGGAGAAGAGGTTGGTCACGTGATTCCAAAATAATCCAAGATTCTTGGAGTATTTGGTCACGTGGATAATTTGAACTTCGCCCGTCCTGGGGGAGCGATTGAGTATAGTTGGCTTGCTATTCAGCGAACTATTTAAGCAACCAAGAATAACAGAAAACCGTACAAATAACAAGACATTCTCTTAACAAATTTATCAAATCAGTTAATGACCATATTTAGTAAGTAGCGTCCATACTACAACAATTTGCTTTTACTAAATGCAAGCAAGAAGTGTTTATTTGTTTCCGGACTTTCCGAATCTAATTTAAAAAGTTTAGAAATATACAAAGTCAAAGTCTCCAGTGCTGATCTAATTATGTTCGTCGATCGTGGTATTTTTGTTGATCGAATATTTGTATTAAACTACAACCTCAACGAGGACAGCAGATTCGAATATGCCGTTTGAATATCAAATCGACAGATACAACAATTAAATTTCCACAAATCCCAAACGTGTGGACAAGAAACATAAATGCGTTATACTAGACGGCAAATAAATTTGAACAATCAACAGCATTCGAATATTAACCCTTTAACAAGGAATCGGACATTTTTGTCCCTACTTATATATTTTAAACTCTGGCTAACGCGGCGCCAGACGATTTTACTTGTTAAGTGTCAATTCATTGGTCCATGTACAAAAGGGAATGGAATGTGTGGCTCGTTTCAGCAGACGTTAGTTCAACCTCGTACCCAGGGCCTTCTCAAAATGGCCGGGCGGAGAAGACCCTAGCCTTGGCAAAGGCTGGTCACGTGACCCCAAGAATTTTGGTAGTCTAGAAAACTTATTGGGCTTTTTACTAATTAGACCCCTAGTTGTGAATAATATAATATAAGTTACTGTATTCCAATAGATCGTTTTCACTCACGTGATCGGTGGCCCCATTGGGGTGGTGAAACAATACAAAATATTTGAATAAGAAAGAGCTAATTCCCATACCGTACACCAATATGGCCGCCATTTCATTGTTTTGGTACACCAATATGGCCGCCGTGACGTCAGATGAAAACGATCTATTAATATTTACAGATAATCATTTAAAATTTTTTGTCTAATTAAGAAAAGACAAAATGTTTATATATTGTTTATCTATTAAAATACATATTATCAAAGCGACCAGTTTTTAATCATGATTACTACCAGTCTTACTTTCTGTTCACTGCTCTGCATGAATGCCATGCTAATAGCTAAAGCAAGAATAATAAGAACCAAACTGAAAGTACCGCTGCTACAGGAAGTGAGGTGTGGCGGTATCTTTGTTGAAGTCTACAACTTCGTTGTTTCCCATGGGTTCTCTGTTTCGGTAGTATATCTAACCTACTATATTTCGATTGTTGTTTCAACACTGCCTACGCAGCACGCTACTTTTATTTAACCAAGGGTAAGTTGACTTCTAGACATGCCCTGTGTAATCGACGTCGGCGGATCGATTCGGGTGAGGTGCAACCTTTTTTGTTTACTCTTGAAACAGGAGTAATTTTTACTCCCTCATATGGGTTATTTTAATTCCAAAATTGGGGAGTTATTTTAACTCCGACAGTGGAGTACTTTTTACTCCCCAAATCGGATAGTTTTGAACCTTTTTTATTAACTCCTGTTTTGGGAGTTAAAATTTAATACTCCCTGAAAATAACAGTGTGTGTATCATGTTTTCAAAGCACAAAATACTTTTGCCTTGACTCGTGCTCCATTTTTCCAAGGATGTACCTGAATGTATCTCTGGACTATACTCGAAACGTTTTTTTTAAACGAGCATTCGAGTAGTGTATTCCAAACATGATTAAAGCAGTCCATCTCACGTCGTGACAAACGACGGCATGACAGAAACAAACAATATTAGTTGTGAAGTTTTGTTTGACCTCCCGCTGATTCAAAGAATTCCGAATTCGACTGCTTTCGACTGCTTTAAGTTCGACGTTTGACCTAACTGTCGAACTTAATTAATTTAGGTCGACCCAAAATAGAAATTTAGTTCGTCTCAATTAAGTTCGTCGTTTGACCTAGACCTTAGAGTTTAAAAAAAGCACACAAACAAAACTTAGTTCAATAATAAGTTCGTACTCCAGTCGGTAGCAGTAATTCAGTAAACACAAGCTGTAAACAGAGGAGGCCGGGCAGCTGTAATTAACGTGAATATCTCGACCAAACTGTAGAATGAGTGGTAGACGATTATTAACAAGACGCCTACTTAGGAGTTCACTCGGGCTACTGATAGCAATGCAGCTTGGCATAGCCTTTGAAACAGCGCAACAGCGTGCACATATTAAGCGTTTGTTAAAAAGTACAACATTTTCAGACGCAATGTAATTACGTAGACCGCACTGAGACAACCACAGCCGCGCATTAACTTACTTTGATGCACATGTAAATAAGTCCGTTTTTCCAAATAACAATGGATCTTAACACTATTAGTGGACTATTAAACCTACAGTGCTAGATTAGGATGTAGATTCGGTGGATTCAAGCGATCATTAGACAACCCTGTGAAGTTAGCTGCCAGTTCGCCAGCAACCTCGTGCCCAGGCTCTTTTCAATCCGCAACGCAACGCGGAGAAAAACCCAAACTCGTACCCAGAGCCTGCGATCCTTTTGGTCATTACCAAGGAACGGAGGCTCTGGGAAACTCCGATGAAAAAAGCCCCCCGAAATTGGGTTTTTGTTCCCAGTTCTCTGGTTCCCAGTTCCCTACAATTTGTTACTGTCATCGACGATCTTTAGCCTGTTCGAAGACCAGGGAACATATTTGTTTACCGATGAAGAATGGGCGATTTGGGAGTGTTTTATATGTCCGCGTCGCCGTCGGCACTCGGCAGTGATCGATTCAGTCGCTCAGGTAAGGAATTGTACTTTCTGTCAAGGATTTTCAACGAGGACAGCAGATTCGAATAACGCTGTTTGAAATTATATAGTAAATCGACACAAATTACAACAATTAAATTTCCACAAATCCCAAACGTGCGGAGAAGAAACATACAACAATGCGCTATACTGGACGGTAAGTGAATCTCAACAATAAACAACATTCGAATATCAAGTATATGTAGCAGTACCTGAACTACAGTAGCTCTATTGAAAGTAGGTTTAT
Organism: Paragorgia papillata; assembly: GCA_035771165.1. NCBI lineage: Eukaryota > Metazoa > Cnidaria > Anthozoa > Scleralcyonacea > Coralliidae > Paragorgia > Paragorgia papillata. The sequence continues at coordinate 3,531,112 of JAWNZC010000337.1, forward strand.
GATTGTTCGAGTCGCCTTCGGCTTCATATTTCTAGTGACGATTGACTGCAACAAATATGAAATATCCAGCAAATGTCGTAAATCAACGTAGTTTTTTGAAATATATTAATACTTTCATTTAACAATATGTTCATTCAATACTTTAAATTCCCCTCGGATTTTATACCTCTAGAAGACTTGCAACAAATATCTTCTACGAATCCACGTTTAGAACCAAATCAACCGCTCCCCCCAGTTCAAATTACCCACGTGACCAAATACTCAGTATTTTGGAATCACGTGACCAGCCTTTGCCAGGTAGCTTCTGGTTATAAATCCATATCCTATATTCACGAATTTATTGGTTAGGATTAGGGTGTGTGTTGGGGTCAGGCTTTCATGAAGTACCTGGGTTATTTAGTAGCTTCTCATCTCGCCATTTTGAAAGCAGAGAAGGCCCTGGGTACGAGGTTGTGTGTTTTTATTCCTCCGATCATGAGTCATCGGCGATTTTTGAACATGTTACCCATTTTTCCCAAAGATAATTTTGATTCAGGAAAATACACTGAATAAACATGAATTGCCTTAAAGCTATTTTGAAAGTAATGCGAACGGCTAGATTTTTTTGCTATCGTTCGTCAAAGAGGAGGGTTAATTGCTGTTTTCGTTGAAAATAGACGTGATTCGAATTCGATCAACTCGTGTTCGCAAGAAAAACTTTGAAATGAATATGTAAAGCACATTTCTGGAACATAAAAGTATGAACTATTATTTCATGATTGAGTCGGTTTCTATTGTTCTTCAGAAGGCTTTATTTCTCTTACATCCTCAAAAGCCGGGGAGGGTTTGATATTCAGCAGGAAATTTCGGGGGAAATGAACTCAATTGAATTGGTTATATGCATGATTTGACAACGATTTAATCTGTATACATCCATACAAACGAGGGATGTATATATATACATCCCTCGTCCGCTTCTGCGATGAGTATACGGACTCATCCCTGAATAACATTTTATTTTAATCAGATTGAAAAGCACATGTTAATCACAATATTAAACACTGAAATAATGAAACAGTCCCTCTTTAAGCTAAACTACAATAGACGGATTTTTTTCGTACAAAACCTCCACAATCATGAAATAAGTTAGTTAAATCCCTCGAACGTCGGTATTAATCCAGATGTATCTGGATTAATACCTCCGTTCTTGGGATTTAACTCTTACATTATCTGAACTTATCTTGAGGTAAAAGAAAACGTTTAATCGATCCTGTGAGCTAGAACAGAAAGGACTCGAGGAGTTGAAATCAATTTTCTTTAAGATCTTCTTCGTAAAATGCCGTACTTTCGCGGCTCCGATTACGGAGCTACGAAACTTTTTCAGCTTCAACGAAAAACACCAAGTCGAGCAGCAAATCGCTGGATGGACAAGCTTGGAAGGCACATTAAAAACGAAGAAAAGCTTAGAGAACTCGCAATTAAAATCGTATTTTGACTTTCGCATAAAGAAAATGTCAATAAAGAACAAATACGCCCACGATTTTTTGGTCAGCGCAGAGAAATTAATCACCTGTTAGTTTTTTCAATACTTGGTGATTATTACTTGCATTTTGTAGTTGTCGGACTTAGACTCGGCCTACCACAGGTAGCCCGAGTAATTAGTGGTTTAAATAAATCAGCGCAAGTCTCAAGCAGTTATACAGATGTTTTATTTATTGTACGAAAATGTGAGAATCAAATACAATGACCGGAGTATATTGTAATTATCTAAAAAGCGACACAGAGAGCAAACGTAATTTGTTCACATCGGTGTTACTGGACGTTTGCTTATCCACTCCTTTATTCCAGGATTAGCTTTAACACGGCTAAAAAGATCCTTTAGCAACGGGAAAGCATTCAGTGCTGGTGGAATGTCCTCCTCAATTTTACCAAGCAACTCACTCGCAGTTGCAAAAAACAGGATGTCTGCATAAGTCATCTATAAATTTAAATGAGATAAACGTTGCAATAGTTTATAAGACCCTAAAATATAATATATAGATTGCAAAAGGAGACTTTCAGGAGCCCATCAAGCCCTCATCTTATTATAAACGTATTGATCGAACGGTAAAGTTATCCTGCGCGCGGTCTTTCAGTACAGACCGCCAGCCACGAAGTCATAGTCGTGAGCACGGGTGGCGTGTGCTGCTAGCGCGCTGCCTCTCACCAAACGTTTAGGCCGGTTAGACGGGGTTAGTACTTGGATGGATAACCGCTTGGAACTCATGTGAGTAGAGTTGTAGTTGATCTCTCGTCATGTTTATTACGCGTGCAGAACGAGCTAGCAGGCTATAATCTTTAGAAACGACATATGTATATGTATATATGTATATGTCACATATGTATATATGTATATGTCATATACATATACTGATAAATACCATTGTGTAGATATATGATGAAATATATACAGTATCCTTTCAGCCAATCAAAATCGAGATTGTATCAGTATTGTATAATAATTAACAATTATTTGACCATGATATCAAGAATTATCAAGGCCGAGGTTTGTATTATCTGCCGAAGTCGTCGAAGGCTGAGGTTGATAAACAAACTGAGGCCTTGATAATTCTTGATATCATGCGAGTCATACAATTGTTTTATTATACAAACTATTATTATACAATACTGATACAATTTTTATTTGGTTAAAAGCATACTGCCCGGATGTTACTGTAACTATTTAACAATTAGTCACCGAGACTGAGGTGACTAATTGTTTTAGTATAATTTCAGAGGTTGATAAAAAACCAATCACGTTGAAACAAAAACTTTTAAACAACTGCTTTCATTTTAACAGTGGTGATTCTGTTTATTCACAGACGATGTTAGCAAGCCACAGTCTTTGTCAGTAAATAATTTCAAAAAAAGAGTAAACAACATCCTACTTTGGAATTGAACTTGTACATACATTCAAATATATGCTAAAAAGACTTTTATTCTGGTGTTTTGGAACCTGTGTTATGGCTTTTTTGCACTTAATTCATGTTCAATCTTATGTTCTTCACTCATGACGAAGTTTTCGCCACATCGCTACGACCAAAACCTAGCCAAAACATACAAAAAATACGAAGAATTATAGAAAATATACTTCCTTACCTTTATAAAGTTTTGTTTTCACGATATTTGATATGTACAACATCTTAGTGATAAATGTTTTCAGTATTATGCTCTTTTGTTTGTCTCAAAAACTACAGACCCCATTTTGAAGAAAAATAATCAACAGTTCAATGAACCAACAAATTCTAAAATCTCATACTTCAAAATGACAACTCCGAGGGTGAGACTGAAACGAGTAAAGTCAGTGCAGTGTTGAATAAGTACCAGTCTCTTTTCCAAAACTACTTTTGAAGAACAATTTCTTGTGATGCAATAGTCACCGCGCTAGGCGGCGACTAGCCTGGTTCCCTGGCCCAATTTCAAAAGAAATAAGGGCCAGGTAACCACTAATCTCATTCTCGCGTCATCAGGGCTAAATCCACTTATGACGATTGCAGTTTTACTCATAGCCACTAAAAACGCGCGAAAATTTAACCAATAGGAAAGCAGAAGTCTTTAGTGGTTACCTGGCCCATATTCTTTGATTGGGCCAGGGTACCAGGCTAGGTGGCGACTATCACCTCAGATTCACCGCTGAGTGGACCAATCAGAAAGCTGGAAAGCCTCTTTTCCACTATGAAATTATACTAAGACGCATTAGTATAATTTCATAATGGAAAAGAGGCTTTCCAGCTTTCTGATTGGTCCGCTCAGCGGTGAATCTGAGGTAATAGTCACCGCCTAGCGCATCATAAGAAATTGTTCTTCAACGCATCACAAGAAATTGTTCTTCAAAAGTAGTTTTGGAAAAGAGACTGGTACTTATTCAACACTAGTACTGACTTTACTCGTTTCAGTCTCCCCCTCGGAGTTGTCATTTTGAACTATGACATTTTAGAATTTGTCGATTCATTGAATTGTTGATATTTTTTTCTCAAAATGGGGTCTGTTAGTTTTTGAGACAAACAAAAGAGCATAATACTGAAAACATTTATCACAGAGACGTTGTACATATCAAATATCGTAAAAACAAAACTTTATGAAGGTAAGGAAGAATATTTTCTATAATTCTTCGTATTTTTTGTATGTTTTGGCTAGGTTTTGGTCGTAGCGATGTTTTCGAATACTTCGTCATGAGTGAAGAACATATTGAACATGAATTAAGTGTAAAAAAGCCGTAACACAGGATCCAAAACACCAGAATAAAAGTCTTTTTAGCATATATTTGAATTTATGTACAAGTTCAATTCCAAAGTAGGATATTGTTTACTCTTTTTTTGAAATTATTTACTGACAAAGACTGTGGCTTGCTAACATTGTCTGTGAATAAATAGAATCACCACTGTTAAAATGAAAGCAGTTGTTTAAAGTTTTTGTTTCAACGTTATTGCATGGTTACTCGTGTTTCAACGTTATTGGTTACTCGGTGACTAATTGTTAAATATCTACAGGCAGTGATGTTCCCCAGTAGGTATGACGTCATTTGCTTGCTCGCTCTGCTCGCGCCAAAATAAATATGGTGGTGGCAGAACTACGAAACATGAAGTTGAAAAGAAACTTCAGAAGTGAATTTTATCGCCACCTTGGTACGTATTTATCACACTTTTACCTTTATTTTAGTATTTTTCGTAATTTTCTGCTTTTTCACCTGTAGTTTTGTTGTTTACGAACGTTCTAGTTTTTTGTTGCTAGAAGATACACATCCTTTTCTACGTGTAGATATGACATTACATTTCTACAGATATCTGCTCGCCCGAAAATAAACATGGCGGTGGCAGAAGCATGAATCACAATTAATTTAAAAAGAAACACTCCTTAACAGAAACTTTAGAAGTAAATTTTATCGCGCAACTTTGGTACATATTTAATTTTATAATATTTATTATAGTAATAAAGAAATATTAAGGAATATTACAAAACTTTATTCTCTGTGTTTTTAACCCTCGTTTTGTTGTTTACGAATGAACATTTTAGATACACATCCTACAGTACGCACTATTACGATGGCTTATTAGGGCCATCTTTTTTTTAATTTCGCGACTTAAAATTAGCGCTGCTATTTTATTAGAATTGCACACCTTTTTTTTTCGCGATTTTTTAAAATTGCACACATTTTTTTTTAAATTGCACACTTTTTTCCCCGCGACTTTTTAAAATTGCACACTTTTTTTTCGCGACTATTTAAAATTGGACACTTTTTTTTCCCGCGACTTTTTGAAATTGCACACTTTTTTTTCGCGACTTTTTAAAATTGGACACCTTTTCTCCGCGACTTTTTAAAATTGCACACTTTTTTTTCTCGCATTGTTGTATTTTAAAATGGTGAACTCGCTGTCGTTTACGTTTTTCCTTGGTTTGCTTTTATTGTATTTGCGGCTTGTACAAACTTATTCCATCTTATCTACCAGTACTTTCACCTTTACAACATGTCCATGGTCCAGAAAATGGAAACATTTTAATCGAAAGCTTTTTTAATTTGGGTTTTGGTTATGAGTGCATTCACCCCTTCGAGATCTAGTTGTTTCAATGCCAGACGAACCGTTTCTCTGTCGACAATAATTCCATAATCATTTCTCAGCCGCTGATGCAATTTGTCGATATCCAACAAAATTTCACTTCCACTGAGCTCATATTCAATAGCAACAATGACTGCCTCCATGTCGTATTGGTTGCTCCTTCGTTTTAAATTTAAACTCCTCAATATCCTCTTTAGTTGGCGCAAACTTAAACGAATCCCATGACAAAGAACTAAAAAACCAAGAATCTCTTCATAACCAAAATCCAAATTAAAATAGCTTTCGATTAAAATGTTCCGATTTTCTGGACCATGGACACGTTGTAAAGGTGAAAGTTCTGGTAGATAAGATGGAATACCAGTTTGTACAAGCCGCAAATACAATAAAAACAAACCAAGGAAAAACGATAACGACAGCGAGTTCACCATTTGCAACAATGCGAGAAAAAAGCGTGCAATTTTAAAAAGTCGCGGGGGAAAAAAGTGTGCAATTTTAAAAAGTCGCTAAAAAAATAGTGTGCAATCTTAAAAACAATGACTTATGAAATACTTGGTGTACAGTAGTTATTTTGGCTTCGGTCGTCTGTCGTGAGTCAATCGTTTTATTCTATGTTTTGATTGGCTCCGAAAGCATTCTTTTGTTAATTACCTTACATTACATTACATTACATTACATTACATTACATTACATTACATTACATTACACGGACGACAGCAATGGATCTACTCGCGCATGCGCAGTAGATACAAAAATCGCGAAAAAAAGTGTGCAGTTCTAATAAAATTGCAGCGCTTTTTTTTAAAAAGTCGCGAAATTAAAACAAAAGTGATGGCCCTAATAAGGCATCGTACACTATGCATAATAAAACAACTATATAATTCGGTTGTCGCATAATATTATTATTACAAGCTTGATTACGGTATCCCTATCATTTAACATGTTTTTCCAGGGAGTCGTTTTCAAAAGTCATATAAATTATTACATCAATATAAACTAATATAAACTAATATAAAAATAATATAATATAAACTAAAATATATACCCAGTATACTAATATAACAACTATCTTTTTTCCACAATATAAAAAGTTATATTTACAGTATAAAAATCATGTTGAACATATAAAATTATACAAGATATGTTTTAAAAGCTTTTAGTGTTGGTTCAGCTGAGGGTGTGGTTTAGTTATGATCTCACTTGATAGGCTATTCCAAGCAACAGATCCTCGATAGTGAAATTAAAGCTACGTTTTTTAGCGTCAGTTTGCATAAGGTCTAGGAACAAACAGATTGTTTAAACTGTTTCTCAAATTATGAGATTATGTCCTAGATATTGGTTGAAATATGTTTTTGATACTCTCTGGTAAACAACCGTTAATGGATTTATACACAATCTATATATTAATAGCCGTGTATGTATGTCCGTCCGTCCGTCCGTCCGTCCGCGGAAAAGCTAGAAAATCACTGGGCCCATTGAAACTAAACCACTACCAAAACTAAGCCTAAAGTTCGACAGTGTGCAATGGGTGTATGGCTTTTGAAAAGATTATCGTTTTCTCGAAAGAACGAAAACGTTCACCCATCGCTAACTTGGCGGCCATTTTGGATTATGACCATCGGTAGCCCAATACCCACAACCGTCGCCTTCGCTTTTTGCGGAGTGGAAAAAAAGTAATGTAACCATGAAACATGACAGAAGAAGTTGTAATAACGTTTCTTATGTAAATTTCGAAAGGAAGAAAATACAAAATAACCGAATCAAACCCGAAGCTGTGCCACACGGCCCACATGAGTGCATGACTCTTGACTCTATATCCAGTCACTTCAACAATCCTATGTTGATCTTGCCGCTACCTGGGTCTCTAAACAAAGAGACCTTCCTAAAAACATGTTCTTTCTCAAGACCGTGACATTTTCACGGGTAACCACTAATAGTTACTAATTTGTTAAAGCGTCTATGGTCAAGGGTGTTCCAGCCAGATTAATGCCTCAAGAAAGAACTCGGAGCCACTCGAAAACAAAAACTTGTTGGGTACGGAATATTATTTTGAAGATTCACGAAAGAAATTTAATGCTAGACTCGTATTTGTTTAGTTGAATTAAAATTATACGGAATTAGTATGGAAGTAGAAATATTAATAGAAGTAGAAGTATTAATTTTTGCCCATTGTGAGCTCCAACAAAATACTTCTCGACTTATGGTGTGAGAAACATTGAGTTCTACAAGTCGATCTCCCAAGCTGCATGTAATGTCACACTGTACATTGCAGCCGAATTCGGGTCCGTAAAACGTAACTTTTCTTCGACGTCATTCAAATAAGTGCATGTATAATAACATTAATACTTAGGGGCCGTTCATATGAGCCGGGCTAGCCCGGTTAACCGGGCAGTCACGCGAGTAATTAGGATCGTAGACTGCCGGCCAACCTCGATAAAAGTGTCCCAAAAACACGTTGATGGCATTTTTTGTTACAAGCAGGCAACCATGCTAAATCGTATCGGATAGTGTGTACTTTGAAGGTGAGGGGTGTTGGCAGCCGTAATTATTGATTTATATACTAAAATTTAGAGCTTTTTGAAAGCACAATGTGATGGATGGGATATCTGCAAAGTGCTGTCTATTTACGTTTGTGTTTTATTTTAATTAGCTAAATTCAGAATGCAACCTAATTCGCATAACTCACAGTCATAAACAAACAAGAAATATAGCGTGAATACACCTAAATATAATACTTCGAAGAAAGGCAACAAAAAGGTAAGCTTGCCAAGAATCAGAAATTTATTAGATCTGGTAGCTACAGGAAAGTCTCATATTCGTAAATTACTTCGTTTTATTTTGGTAATTTGCTATTTACTGTTATAAAGCTGAGCTTTTGTGCTATAGTATAGTATTGATCATAATGTCCTATCTTGCATGTGATACACGGAAGGCAACCGGCCTAGTCATCTTGATCAATGTCTAAGCTACATTTCTATGCTGGTTGCCTGCTTGTAACAAAAAGTTTTCAGATTGTTGTGGCTGTTCTTCTAAGTGTATTATTTAGGCGAATTTGCGCCATGTTTCTTGTTTGTTTATAATTGTGAGCTATGCGAATTAGAATAATCAGAACTTCAGGCACGCTGATTGGATAGCATTCTGAATTTGTAATTCAAATAATACACAAACGTAAATAGGCATCGCTTTACAGATATCCCATCCATCACATTGTGCCAAAAAGGTCGAAATTTTAGTATATAAATCAATAATCACGACTGCCAACACCCCTCACCTTCAAAGTATACACTATCCGATATGATTTAGCATGGTTGCCTGCTTGTAACAAAAAATGCCATCAAAAGTAATATTTTGAAGCCTTGGCCGGCCCTCTATCGTAGTGTGGTTTTGAAACTTGCATAAACTAAATTTACAAAGAATTGGTTTAATTTAGATGTAAGCGAATCCTAACGTTGATTAAAATCTCCTTTTGCGACCGAGGAAAGAATTTCGTGACACGAGGCAGCCCAGTTAGCCGGGCTAGCCCGGCTCATGCATGCATGTAATCGACCTTTTAGTATAAACATAAAAGTCTTTGTTCTACCCTTTTGTTCACGTTTATAAAGTTTATGTTCAGTGTTTATAAAGGGTTCAATCGCTCAACCGTGTTTTTGCTGCAGAGCGTCAGCGAGGCAGCACACTATTCATGACGTTCGTTTTGGGTGCCTATGTCCTTACTCGTGCCCAGTCCATTTGTCGAGTTGAGTTTGGATGTATGTTTGGATGTTCGCGTATTGCGCAATCCGTAGTACGGTATTATGGCCGAGCTTGGGGCTTGGGTACAATAGCCTGCCAAAGCCATCGGGGCGCCCGATGTGAGGCGGCTGTATATTCGCAGGCTAGGGCAAACTCGGGTGGAGTGGGCAAACTCGAGTGGAGTGGGCAAACTTGAGTGGAGCGGGCAAACTCGGGTGGAGTGGATAAACACGGTTGGAGTGGGCTAACTTGGGTGGAGTGGGCAAACTCGGGTGGAGTCACTGGAGTGGGCAAGAGTGTTACTTGGGCCACAGCCTTCACAGAGTTCCCTGCAGAGTAGGCTAAAGGTTTTCATCTCAATAACGAGGCAGCACTTCACTTGCGATAGTAATTTCTAGTTTAAATATTAATTAATAAACGTATGGTGAAAAACTCAGCCAAGGTTAAGCAATGATGAACTGTTTTTAGACAATAAACTGAGTTTCCAGGATATCAGTGTTGTAATTTTTAAATTTTTATGCGACCCAGCAATTGAGTTATTATTTGTTGTGTTCCTCATCCCGCATGGTTTTGAAAAACTGTTTTCCACATTTTTGTCCTATATATATTTGTTACTGTTAAGATTTAAAAATATATAAAATAAAGTTTGACCGCACCCAAAGTATATTATTGGTGTGTTGGTGTACCTTTATTGAATTTTCGATAAATGAAAATAGAACAAGAAAAACTAAATATACTGTACCTTATTTCCAACAAAGTGCTTCCCATCGTTAGATTTAAGCAATTTTTCAAAATATCCCAACTGCACAGGGAAAAAATTTTCGTAGAAATCCTTTGTTAATGTTTTCTGTAAAAGAAAGTCGGTTTCCATATTTATGAAATCCTCATTACAGGTACCTCTTTTTTGTGCAACTTAGGCCTTGTCCATTTCGAATATTTGTCTCATATAGAACACTCAAAATTTTCCAGCTTTCCCACAAAGGCTAGGGTTTTGTTGAGGTTATATCGAGTTTTTAACCCAAATTATTTAACACAAAAGGTACATGAAACAAGGCCTTAAATTACATTGTCCTCCACTGCTCCGATTTTGATCGCCATCTTTGTTTATTTTATGCAGGAAAATCCTGGGTATAAAGTTGGAAAATATCATTCATCAAAATGATATATCAAAAAAATCCGCTGTAGAACGTGATTGGCGCTTTTCAGTTTTTATTGTTTTTGATTGGCTTATATTGGCTACAGAAAGTTGCACTGCATGTATTCTCTTTTTCTGCACTGTACTTCCGTAAAATTCATACATCTAATACTGTCGCATAGTTACGAGTCGCACCAATCGTGAATCAATCCATTCGACGGATTTTTAGGGTACCTCTTCCATCTATATACCTTATCTACTCTAACTCTATGCACTTCACGAATATCACGACTCGTCCGACTCGACAAATTGGCCCAATGGAACGATTGGACGGATTGTTTAGGGTACCTCTTCCACCTATACACCTTGTCTGCTAAGTCTATGCACTTCACGAATATCACGACTCCCCTCGTATTGGACAACCCTCGTAAAATTGGACTGCTCTCAGCTAATCAAAATTGCGAAATTTTAATAAAAATTGAGAAATTTTCGAAATGTTTTCACTTATATTACATATGCAACTCCGACCTATATGAAATTATGGTAACTTGCTTAACGCTGCAAACTATTGGCATATTAATGTTTTGAAATGACTAGTTTTCAGAAGAGGATTATTTTAGAATATCGTTTAACAAACACACAATAATTTCATATCAAAGTAATCTAATTACCTTCGTTTCTTCATCTTTCTCAAAGAAAAACGTTGATGCTTTTAGCCACACATCACCAAAGCCATCAACAATTGCATCAGCTTTTGCCACTTCAAAACTGTCAGTTGGAGCCAAACCTTTTAACCAAAAAAAGTAAACCCTTAAGCCTGACCATGAGGCTGTGTGAATGTGCATGTAACTAAAGCCAGACTCACATTAATTAAATATTAAAGCATAATGCTGCATGTGTGAATGTGTGCATATGTGACTAAAGCCTGACTCATGCATGGTGAAATAAAGAATTAAAATTTAACCGTTAGATACCTTTTAATGACGTCACGTCCGCCATCTTGGTTGATATTTCGGCTTTGTCATATAGCTGGAGTTTTGCTAGTTGTAAGTAACTCAGACTGCTATTGGTTCATTTGTGGTCACGTGGGATTAGACAAATCAAATGTTTCTCGCGCGGGCAATATTGCAAATAGTGCAATATTGCAAATAGTGAAAGTCTATAGCTAAACAGCCTAAACCAAGCAAAAATCCAACGAAAACCCAGCTATACTGTATAACAAAGCGCTTAATGCCGAGATCCCTCGACTTCGTCTCGAGAAACATCGACACTCGAGGGAAAACAAAACTAAATGTTTCCCTCGTGACCATGCAGACAGTAAGTGTATAATAGTTTTTTCCACGGCTTTAGAACATAACTGGAAATCAAACAAGATGGCGTCCGATGTCATGTATATTGAGTGTAAGACGCGATTTTACATTTTGCGCAGTATATTATATACGATATCATATATATTGTACATATCATATCTATAATAATATTATATCATATAATATATATTAGAAATAACTGGGACCTAAACGATTAATAATATTAATGACCAACCGGTTTCCCTGGCAACATACTTCAATATTGTCAATGACTGAGTCAACACTTTTCCATCAACTTCAAGAATTGGCAGCTGACCAAATGGAAGAAAACCACCTAGTAGTGATATCATGCAATTTAAAAAAACAGATCATTGGAATATATTGAGGTACTTGTAAATACAATATAGTATGCTAACTACAGTAACTGCATTTTTGTCCAGAAGATCTCCTATAGGAAGATAATTATTATAAGTAATAACATGACTTGAGGGAAATTAGCGATTAAATTTCCGGAAGACAAATCTTCTCGAGGCAAAGGGGAAATTTAATCGCTAATTTCCCGAAAAGTCATGTTATTAGTTTGTAATATTATGATCGCCGAGGAAAACTTTGATAATCTTACCGACAGGAAATTTACACGGTTGATCAGAGAAGTTGCATCTAATTTTCCCGTGCATGTTGATGAGGGAAAATATATGCAAGCGGGAAATTTAGAAGACAAAAGATTTCTTTGTCTTCTAATTTTCCCTCATCAACATGCACGGGAAAATTAGAAGAAGACAAAGGATTTCTTTGTCTTCTAATTTTCCCTCATCAACATGCACGGGAAAATTAGAAGACAAAGGATAAATTTCCCTCTTGCATGAGCGATGAGGGAAATACGAGGTTTACATTCCCTCGGAGAACAAAAGAATCCGAGGCGATCATGGTAATATAAAAAATATAAAATTTATTATTTCAACTGTTGACGAGGATATGAGCGAGCAAAGCGAACCGAGAAATAAACTTCAAAGTTAGTGGGTTTACACCATGCCTTTAAGGGTGTTCAGACATATTTATTTTGACCCGTTGCTAGGGAAAACTTGATTTGACCACAGAGCTTCTAGAACTTTACAAATTTGATCCCCATGCTAGAAATGCTAGATATTCTGCACGTAGTATATATGAAGTTCTTTCGTTTGCTAACTAAAGAAGTTTCACTAGAACCAGAATTATGTGCAAAAAAGTACGCATTGGTTTACTCATAAAATCCATGCGTACTTTTTGGGAGACATGTTTTCCCTAGGTGTAAACGAATTCGATAAATACTCGCGGAAATTATAGGAATCTTGTGAGCTCATGTTTTTGCGACTCAATGCCACTCAACCTAGCCTGAAAGAATCAGGCCCGAGCCCTCCTGCCTCCTGCCTGATCGGAGCTTGCCAGCTAAATTGCGAGTTCAGCGGTTAGCCGTGGTTCCAAGCCAAGAATAAGAATGCTCGAAAAGTCGTCTTGTTCTACATACAAAGTTAAAAGTTGGTGTCCACTGTCTTCGGAATGTTTGATTTATGGTTCATCAGCTCTGCCGATTTCTAAATTCAGGCATTCAATCTAAATATCTCGACGTGACGACGTCCTTCGTTTATTTTTCCACCTATCGCCGTCTGTGTGCCGAAGTTCTTCAACTCTTCAAGTGTTTTTGCCAGCGACATTCTACAGCAAAGGAATAGTTTTCTTTTGTTTTGGTACTTTTTCTCACAAACTTGCTTGGCTTTTTTCGGGGTTTTTTTGTTATCATTTTATACCTTTTTGCAGTGTATAAGTACAAAAATATGTTTTTGTGAAAAGATTTCTCCGACCGGAAGTAATGTCTTTAGCAACCGGTTGCCTAGCAACGAAATACGTCCGAACACCCTTAAGGTGAGGTAATACGGACAACATTTTTCTTCAACTTGCAACGCAACTTTGTTGCACGTTATACCACCCACCTTAAACATTGTCACGCAACAATGATTTTGTTGCAAGTTGAAAAAATGTGTTGAAAAAAAGTAGACTCCAGTTCTACCTGCTGCAACATGCTGATTCAACTTGCAACAAAATCATTCTTGCGTGACAATGTTTAAGGTGGGTGGACCGCATCTTTAGATAAGTTACATTAACAAAGAACACGGCCCGAGTCCACGGACCGAAAGCTCAGAATATTAAAGCAAAAATGCATGGTGTAAACCCTAAAACTTTGAATTTACAACACAAGCAAAACTCCAAAGAACTGCATACATTCCATATTCCCAAGCATCCGTGTTCGTTGTGTTAAGTTAATTATGTAAATTTAAATAGATTCTACTGCAGCATGGTTGCACATAACGTCTAGTAGCCATGTTGATTGGAGTACAAAAATATCACATTCAAGCTGCACCCTAATGACTGCATTATGCGGTCCCTCTATATTAGGAGGTCACCCGCCAAAGTCTCGAAAATTCCATTGTTTATATATCAAACGCATTAACTAATTAATTCATGAGGAAAACACAAAGGAAATCAGTACCGTGTCTGTGGTTTGGATATCGGAGGAAGAAATTACATAAATTAAGCAAACTTTTACCTTGATTTTATCTTAAAATACTGATTTGTTTGAGATGCTATATCAAACACTCGGAGGAGTATTTCATCAGGATATCCAAACACTTCTCAGTGTTTGGATATCCTGATGAAACACTCCTCCTCGTGTATGATATATTACATATCTCATATCTATACGATGGTGTATAAAGTTGATTTGTACCCAGTTGTCTCTGTATATTTAAGATATCGCCCGTCTTTATATATATATATACGCTTTGATGCGATGATTATTTTTACGTTCTATACCTATTTTCGACAGGTTATTTTATAAAGGAAATAGAAAACGTTTTTTCCGTGTTCCCATAGAGTTATAGAAACACTTGTGGAAGTTTGGGAGAACTCGAAATAGCGTGGAAACACTCGCCCTGCGGGCTCGTGTTCCCATTACAATTTCTCGTTCTCCCAAACTTCCACTCGTGTTTCTATAACTCTATGGAAACACGGAAAATGTTTTCTATTTCTTAATTGCCGGAAGACTGATATAAACGTGAGCATACAAAGATCCCTCAGATTTTATATGGCGTATTAAAGCAAGTTCATATATTTTTTCACTTTCTATATTTGAGAGTGAGTAAACAATACTTTTTAAAAGAAAAATATGTGATAACGTTTGGTAAGAGACAAGTCTCTTTTTAAGCTTATTAAAGTTAATACAAGCCAGTTTTTCAGCCGGTAAAACTCCTGAAGAAATTATTTTCTACTCAACTAGCAGGATTAATTCTTTAAAGGACACACTCTAGAAAAATACTTGGTCATCGCAAAAGCAATTTACAACGTTTATGGCATCATTTTCCATTTTGATTGTGTCGACATAGCTACAAAACTATTTCTATAGATCAATTCATAATTCAACAAAGGGTCTTGGAAAATACAATGGGTATCTTAGATGGAGCTTTTATTCTAATTACAGTACAATGAAAGAATCATTTCAACACATAAAACAGTTCTCTAAAGCTGCTTCATAATTCAGGATTTCGCAGCATACACAAGAACATGTATATGATGAGATATGTAAATATCTAGAGATTAAATTTAGAAGTCCATAGTCCAGTGAATGTAGAATATGAAATAATTGTATTTAATACCAGATGGCATGTTTTCAGAGGTGGTGGCTCAGAACTTTTAATTTAGATTGCAATCTTATACTACCAGCAATTCATAAGAATCAATTGTACTTGCCCATGAAATTTAACAAAGTTTTGAAATTTAACAAAAAATAACAAAGTTGTAAAAGGCCCAATGGCACCAATGAAGCCACACCAGAGCCACCATGACAGTGACAAACCATTAGAAACCCAATGCAATGTAATGATCAATTCTTTAACTTCACTTGTTGATTATTATAGAACTGAATTTATCATTCAACAGTTCAGATAATGTATTCTTTTGCTTCATTTAGGTCCATGGGCCCCTTTTGACCATGGGTCCCTGGTTAACAACCAAGCTGACCCCCCCCCCCCCCCCCCTTCTCGTCAGGCATGCTACCTACAGCTGGTCTGTAATCTGAAAGTAATGATATGCATTGATGGAGAACCTGTGGCATTTGTTGAATCTATAACAACCAATCTTCAACAGAAACTTATTACATCTACAAACTGTATAACATGTTAATTCAAGGTGCTGTATGTTGCAAACTGTGTCTGCAGACAATTAATCATCACATGACAATTGATCAAATCCTAAAGCCCAGAAATGAGTACCACTTCTAAGCATACTCGATATGATTATATGCCTTATTGTCTCTTTATCACTGTCATCTTGGTAAGTGGTTGAGTAATTACTCTCTGACAAGCATATATATTTTTTTCATTTTTACTGTCTTTAGGAATGTTACTCCCAGTTGACCACAAATGCTGCAGAATTTGCTGGAGGATAGTTTTATTGAAAAACAGGCATTTCTGAAGTATTGCTGGTATTGGAGGAAATTTATTGTTCCCATGAAATTTGCAAGGCTACATAATGGTTCCCGGTGGTTCGTTTTTTTTTTTGCAAAAGCTTTCTCCAAGTCAACTGCATTTTTTTTTTCACCTTCAACTTCATGAAAACAAGCTTGAAAGTCTTGAAATAACTCTGAGATATAATTCACAAATTCTTGTATTAAACTAAATTTAGTGGAATCCAATACTGCTGCTAGTGCCAATGTAATAATTTTTTCTTGATTTGTCTGCTTTGTATAAAAAAAGTTTGTAGAAAAGTTATTAAATTTTTAATGGAAATACTTGAACAATTAGTTGTACTCTCAATGTTGTAGGCTCTGGTACTTTATCTACACTATTAGTGTCCTCCATCTCAAACAAACCTGAAATATTTGTTAAATCCACTTTGCTAGCCATATTTATGTTTTCGTTTTAATTTAATTTCAGTTTTACTGCTTTGTTTTATAGTACGTATATCGAATTTATCGATTTATACCTAGTTACCAAGGCACAAAATTGTTGCTAAGGAAACGGTTCATGTTATCCAACCATTGTAGCAACCGCTGACCGGTGAATATCAATTATTCGTTACCAGGCCCCGCGTCACACATCGATCAGCTTTCCCATTGCCGTTTCACCGCCCTATATAAAAGCGCGCTGGTTTGTGGTGTCAACGGTGCATAGTGGCCGGAATGATCAGACGTCTCGTGCGCGTGCACATTATTCCCATCAGGCACCGCAAACGTCAAATTTGCAGAGACAACTTTTGAGACAACCGAGTTCACTGGTCTGATAGAGTGAATTCTAAAAAAAGACTAGTGGAGCGATAACTCCAGATTGAATTTTGAAGCCAGAGATGGGGGCCGCCATGTATAGGTATGCCCCAGTCCCTTTCACCAAAACACACTACAAAAAGCCCAAAACGTGAAAAACTTCATTATTTAATATCGAGACAACTTTCCTATGCCCCTACGAAACTAGAGCAAGTGGTCTTAAAGCTTACGTATTTTTCAGAAACAACCCTTGATAAACGATGCAGTTATCAAAGGAATAAAAAACAGCGTAGAAATTTCTGTTCTTTCTTGTTACGCTTGGATTTTCTAAGGTTTTCACCATATCAGCTTTAAACCTTAAATCAACACACAAGGATAAACAGTAGGTATCTTCATCTCGAATTTGCTTCATTTCCCTTTAAAATATATACTAAATGATGACTAATACAAACGAGAATTTGTGGTAACACCACGTTTATTATTTAATGCTGAGCTTTCGACCTGTTGACCCAGGCCTTCGCCAGAGCAAATATGCCAACATCGTGTTGGCTCACGATGATAAAAAATAATAAACGTGCATGTTACCAAATTCTCGCTTGTATTACTATTTGTCAGAAAAAGACTTCTCGCGTTAAACTATAACGTAAAATCACCATCATAGCGAAGAAATACAAAACATAAAGTGGTGAGGACCAGTATAGAACCTATACTAACAAAATCAATTCCGCCGTTTGCCGGAGCTCTCAACGCGAAGCTTAAACTATTGTAACCAATTACGTACTACGAAAACCACCGATGTGTGGTCACGGCAGCAAATAACGTACGTATCATGGTACCTACCACAAACATATGCTACCACGCCCACAAACATATAAGAATGCGTAGTGAGTCCATTTCCCAGTTTCAGAGATCAGAGATAAAGAGATATAGAGATCAGAGTAAAAATTAATTGTGGTATTGATTTGAAACACAGCATGTATTCGCAGTTGTTTGTTGGAAGAAAGTATGAATTAAACTGGAGTACAGCAGCTGTGGAAACGCCGGCAAAGAAAAATGGGCAAAATTCTTCATGGAAGAGACATGTGTCAGATCTTTAACGATGGAACGTTTAAATCAACGCATCAAGGAAAAGTGCAGCTTCTTGCCTGCGAAGATTCAGATTCTTTCGTAGACATGATTGAAAGTGCGCAAGCCGTACCAGAAAGAGAAAACCTTTATCGAATAATCTTAAAAGTATCGAACACAACATCTCCTCTTGTGCAAATTCACGCTGATCCCGTCGCCAGTTAAAGATTTCATTCACCTTCTCCACGAAAACCTAAGAAGCGAGTAAGAGAGAGACTGCACGTCGAAGATATAGAGCGTAACAATGAAGGTAACACAAAAACAGGTAACACTATGTAATACAACACAAACGCAGAAGTATTTTGATTAATTGCAGCGTGACATATCGCTTCAACAATCACTATCTCAAGAGAAATATCGTGAAAGTAGACAGCTTGAAGAAAGAAATTAGACAGCTTATACTAATATACTCATACAGATAGTGGTCCAAAGTGTACGAACTGCCACACAAGTGGTCATAATAAATCGAATTCCGTGTTTCCACCATGTGTTCGCGTCCATATGCAATGACATTAAGCGCCATGCTGATGAAAGCAAATATGTGAAAGAAAAGAAAGATGAGTTGAAAGCAATTAATGCAAAATTAAATGCGATGTTGGAAGAATCGAACTCGAAGAAACAAATGTACGAAAAAGCTCGGAACATGCACGTTTGCATCGCAAGTACAGGCAGATTTGATTAATAGTAATCAACAGAAGTACTTGAGGAAAACACTAACTGGCCAGTCTGTTCCTAACTGGTTGGCTCCGCTGTTAACTCAGACATGAGAAAAGTAGAAAAAATTTGTCGTGGAAAAGTGCCTCCTAATTCAACATCTAATTAAGCAGTTTGACGAGGAGGCAGTACTACGCCATGTGTAAACCCTGTGAAAACTTCAGTTATGGGAAATGAAAGGTACACATTTTCCTGGTTCTCATGCTCTTCCAAACCAACAGTTTCCGTCTGAATTTGACGGGGCCAGTGCTACGGTGAGTACACCACAATTGGATAATTTTGGAGAGCCTAAAAGCAAATTTGCAGAAGATTCATTTTTGGAAATAGGATTAAAGAAGAGTTTGGAAGACATTAATTCAAGTGCGCCTAGTACTGCACTTGCATGTGAAACAGTGCCAGCCAGCGATACCGCGGATTCGGATGATTTTCAAGGGTTAGATTTGCTGTTGGAAGCAGCATACATTGTAGATCGTGAGGACAGAAGTAAATTGAACTGAAATGCCATAGATGGTTGCGTATTGCATGTATATATTTATCTCAGTACTCTCAGTAGTATAAAAGACTGTTGTTTATACCTTGACTTTTTCTTTTAACTGGGTTATCAGAAGGCATGAGGACAAATACGTTCATATTTTATGTTGAGTTTAAACGGTGTTTAATTTAAAACAATTCGTGCAGTTTAATTAATTAACAAACGAATGAAAAAATGTTCACATTTAAAAAATATATTAATGAAATTTTGGCGAGGTTTTGAAAGGTTCCGCCCTGTCTGTGATCATTTGTATAAGCGTGAGAACATTTCAACCAGGCTTTGTTTGCCAAACGCGCACGCCGCCTCGGCTCTTGCTCGCACCAAATAAAAACCTCTGGACCCAGAGTAACTAATCGCCAAGGCAACGTTTGTAACCTTAAAAAACCGGAATTTATTCGCAATTATAAACGCGCAGCGTTGCAACGTACGTTTTGTGTTCAGGCGCGGCAAAAGGCGTCGGGCTACTAAGAAAAACAAGTTATTGACTCTCGTTATTTCCGTCTTAATAAAATGTATTACATTTTTTAATAGATAAAACTTAACAGCACAATCTTAAATGAAAATCTTAACATGAATTCGTGAACTGCCAAGCCATGCACAGCTATAATAAGGAACCGAATTGGATTATGTTCATATATCGAGTTATTTAATTATATATAGCAGTTCCTATTTTACAACTTTGGCTACCGTCTGTTGAATACAGTTTTGACATTTAATGACTTTATTGCCTATAGCAACTGGTGGTCAAACAGAGTGAAATGCCCCCAATTGAACATGACTACCATGATGTAAGTGTTGGTTTTGCGGAGGGAGGAAAACCGGAGAACACAGCGAAAAACCATCGAAGCACAGGAGAGATCAACTACAAGTTACAACTCTACTCACATTAGCTTCAAGCTCGACAACGGGGTCATTCCCAAGCGGTCACCCATCCAAGTACTAACCCCGTCTAACCGGGCTTAACTTTTGGTGAGAGGCAGCGCGCTAACAGCACACACCATGCACCCGTGCTCCCCATAAATGCAGTGTACATTCAAATATCAATGTATCCAGTATATGCTGAAAGAATCCTACCATATCTTGTGGTGTTATTTCTTTAAGCGCTTCATAAACAGGTACGTGTAAATTGGCCCACAGAAGATCGCGAAATTCATACCTTCCGAGAATTGTTTTTACCTTGTTGAAAACGTTTTCTGTAGGATTGAATTCCGGGGAGTATGTCGGTAGATAAACGAATGTGCACCCGATATCATCAAGGTATTCCCCTAGAGCCTGTCCTGCTCGATGCATGGTGATGAATGGCAGCGTTATCCATAATGATATGGTCGCGATATGAAAATGCTGGCTTACCACTTGGAAGAACAATGTGACTTGTTTCCTCAAAAAAATTTAGAAAGGTAGCAGAATTGCTTGCGCCATCAATTGTATTTGCATAAATTACGCCATCCAGGCCACACAGCAAGTTCAGAGTTGTATTAGGTGAGTTCATGTTTCGCATGACTTCGACGGCAGGTGTACCAATAAGGGAATGACCGTAATTTGGTCTACCTAGATCTGGTAACTAAATACCTGATTCATCAAAGAATAACAAATTAGATGGATTAATCGTATGAATATAGTTTAAAAACTCTTGACAATAGTTCATGTTTGTAGCGGTGAAGTTCTCAGCCATAGGACGAGTCATCCTTTTCCAAGTCCACTTTCCGTCATTCATATCACTTTTCAACGCTCTTTGCAACGCTGTTTTCGACGTTCCACCAGCTACATCGCAAAATTCATTTGCATTCCTGTAAACCTCGCCTGTGCTCGTAGAAGGCCTGGGCGTCTTTAAAAGTCGCACAAATTCAATATCCACTTGTTGAAGATGCTTAACTCCCCAGAGCAACGTTTACACTTGTGTCCCCAGTGTCAATAAAACATTTCCATACCTTACGAATCGTATCGCTTTTAACTCTATATTTCATCGCTAACGCTGTGAAACTCCCTGGGAAATAGCCTGTGGCAAGGTCACCTCCTTGTTCAATTATATCTTGAACAATATTTCTCTTTAAGTCCGTGTCAAGAGCTTTTCCACGTTCGTATACTCTTCAGGACTTACTAAATTGGGCCATCGCAAACAACAAAAAGACGCAAAAGCTATTCGCATTCTTACATGTTTGTGGGCGTGGCTGCATATGTTTGTGGGCGGTGCCATGGTACGTTATTTGCTGCCATGACCACACATCGGTGGTTTTCGTAGCAAACAGGTGGGCAACATGGTGGGAAATTTGTCTGCGCTGACCAAAAATCACGGGCGTATTTGTTCTTTATTGCCATTTTCTTTAAATATGCGAAAGACAAAATACGATTTTAATAGCGAGTCCGCTGAGCTTTTCTTCGATTTTAATATGCCTTCCAAACTTGTCGATCCAGCAATTTGCTGTTCGACTTTGTCTTTTTCGTCAAAGCTGAAAAGGTTCGTAATCGGAGCAGCGGAAGATGATCTTAAAGAAAATTGATTTCAACTCGTCGAGTCCTTTCTGTTCTACCTCGCAGGATCGATTAAAGTTTTCTTTTACCTCAAGGCAAGTTCAGATGTTTAGTTCAAACTTTTATGTTCTCGAAATGTGCTTTACAGATTCATTTCAAAGCTTTTCTTGCGAGCACAAGTTCATTGAATTACTCTATTTTCAACGAAAACAGCAATTATCCCTCTTCTTTGACGAAGGACAGCAAATAATCTAGCCGTTCATCTGTTTTCCTGAATCAAAATTATCTTTGGGAAAAATGGTCGGCTCAAGCAGAATATAGTGGGTTTGAAAACCACACTAGTCTTGTTTTGTCAACAGCAACTTTTGAAGACGCTTTGTCTATTATTTCTACATATCTTTTTCCAACTATGTAATTTTATCACACATCAAGCTTATTGTGTAGTTCTGGGAGAACGTCATTTTCAGCCGTTGACTGTGGCGAAATTCGAATGGCAAATAAAGCAGCCAAGTAGATTAATTCGACATTGAATATGACATTTTGTTTATTTCCTTTTCAATTATATCGCGGACGGGAATGTGCATGTCCCGAGCGTTTCACGAACACGCGCGAAATCCACGCATTCTTAATTTCGCGCATGTGCAGACAAATTGCCTACCTGTTACCAAGGTAACAATAAATTCCCGTCACTTTTCAAAAGATTGAAAGTTCAACTGGGGCACAGAATAGACTGAAATACAACCAGAAGTCCAACTCGCGTCGGAACCTTTGAAGTTTATGTCCTCGCGCATGTCGCCTCGCGCATCTTGATTCCTCGCCATCCTACGCAATCCTGGCAAGTTCCCCCGGCAGTTTGGACCTTCAAAAGAAGGTTAAAACTGCCGGGGGAACTTGCCAGGATGGCGTCGGATGGCGTAAAATATCGCGCCTGCGCATTGAAGAAATGCGGACAAGTTGTATTTCTATTCTGTGGCTGGGGGGATTGCTTTGAACAACGAAGTTATAGAACTGAAAAGATTTTCAAAGATCTATTTGAAGTAAGTCAGACCAATAATCAATATTTTTTTGATGTCTTATAAAAGTTCTGTAAAATGTCAGAACAATGTAAAATTCTAACCTACTGCTTCTTTCTGTGTTTTTAATGCTCAAAAACCATATTTGTAAAAACTTTTAAAGTTTGGTATGACAGTTAAAGTTCTAAAGCATTTTTTTTTCTGGCAGTGTTGTTAGAAACTAATTACTAAAGTGTTTTCAGATTCGTATCAGACTTTATAGATTTTACTCTTCAGGACCAGACAATACTTGTCAAGTGGAGAGTCTATAAATGAACCTGAAAAGGTAAAATATATTTTCTAGTATTGCGTTTCAAAGATTTCAGTTTTTGATCCAGATTTTAGTGTTTAGAGAGTATTTATCTCAGAATGGATGTTGAGGGCCCAGAGGGGAACAACTTCAAAAGGGCATTTTGTTTGGGGAGTAGAGCTTCAGAGACACTTGAGGCACATGTTTTATCAGATATGCCTCCCCCCCCCTCCCCCCAGTTCCTACCCCTACAAACCCTTTGACTTCCAGACCAGCCAAAATCAGCCCCTTTAGTATTTTAAACTATCTTACACCAAACAGGGCCGTCCTCAGAAAATTCTGCAGGGGGGGTGGTACGCTCAATTTTGCCGACTGCCTCATAATCGTCACTCGTCAGTACTTAGTAGTATTCACCCACCACCCACCCCCCCCTTGAACTTTTTGTCCATAAAACTGCATTTCCTGGATGCTGTCAGGACCATTTTGGCCAAAATATTAACTCTTTCAGTACCAAGCATGTACTTTAGTATTTTAGTTGGACTGGCTAACACCAGATGATTTTACTCGTCAAGGGGATAGCTCCTGGAAACCTGGCCAATAAATGGTTGAAATGTTTTTGCCCTTTTTCCTTTTTAACCTTTACTCATGCATGGCCATGCACAGCCACAACTTATTAATTTTACTCTGGTTAATCTCAGATGAATTCACTCATCAAGGGGAGAGCTGGAAACCTGGCCAATAAAGGGTTAAGGGAGTGGTTGCACTGACACCTACCCACCCCCCACCCCCCTTGTTGCACACATGACTGAGCCTATCTACCTGTTTGTCTCCCAGACCGGCCAAAACCAGCCTTTTGTTATTTTATTCTGTCTAACACCACAGAATTTTTCTTGTCAATATGGAACCTCTGGTAGTTAAAACTTAAAAGGTTAAAATATAGTATAGAATATTTCAGTATATTTCATAATCATGTATATCTATAGCAGTGCTGTGAGTAACTTCGTTACAAGTAACTAGTTACATTTTTAAGTAACTGTAACTGAAACTAGTTACTTTTTCTGAAGAAGTGACTGTAACTATAACTAGTTACTTTTTGAAGAAGTAACTATAACTAGTTACTTTTTTGAAGAACTGTAACTAGTTACAATATTTGGTTAAAAAATGTGACTAGTATAGTTACTGATATTCAGTTGAGGATGTCATTCTTTCTTGATAAAAATGGTTTTGATATAATAATAAAGGTACATTATGTACACATTTGACTATTCCTGCTTAGTGACAACTATATTTAGGCATTTAGCTGTAAAAACATAATTATGGTACTGGTATCTAAAAACCAGTAATTTCTTTGTTGATTCTAGTAACACGGACAAACGAATGTAACTTTGTAACTAGTTACAAAATTTTTTAAGTAACTTTGTAACTGTAACTAGTTACTTTCTTTCCATTGTAACTTTTATCGGTAACTAGTTATTTTTGTAACGATGTAACTGCATGTAACTGTAACTAGTTACAAAAATTATGTAACTTTTACAGCACTGGGACCGGTTGTACGAAGGCCAGATAGTGCAATCCACTGGATAGCGATTTTTTCAACCTTCGTAAAATTGGCCGTTGATTGTTATGACCTCAGATTAGGATTTGGTATTTATAAACTGAAGTTGTTAAGATCTATATTGTGGGCTCCAAATCCGTAGTTTCACAGCTCTTAGGCCATTTTTACGAATTTTGAAAAAATCGCTATCCAGTGAATAGTGCTATCCGGGCTTCGTACAACCGGCCCCTGATCTATAGGAGTCATATATCTGGTGAGAGGATTCAAGTATTCTGCAATTTAACTCCGGATATTCTAGTGTAGTGTGCTGCAACAGACACTCATGATCATGCAGAACTCAGACAATTCGTCTTATTTGTTACTTCAAAACACATCAGTCTGTACTTTACAGTTTCACTACAGCAAGAGGGATGTTTTACTTTCAAAGATTATATTGATTTGGCTATTGACAAGTAAGGAAGGACACACAAGATCATACATGAGAATTCTAATACTGTAGTGAGAACAACATCCAAAACTACAGTACTAGACGCTGAGAGGAACAACACATCTCTTTGCTTAGGTAGTTTTAATAATATATAATACACAGCGCAGCAGCTGGTTCACAAATATAATAAACCTGCCAATTATCCTAATTTTCCTCGCCCAGGAACAGTCGAAACAATGTTCTCCTGAGAGGAAATATGCCAGTTTCCATGCATATAATTGTCGCGATCGCCAAGGTTGTATCTCTCCAATCGCGATCGCCAAGATCGTTGAACAACTGAGCGTATATGATTAATTAATTCAGTTAGTCAATAATTATTGACATACATGTATGATCACGACCATCGCCGAGTTTTCATATAATTTTTAACAATCATAGCGATAAAATGCTTTACAGTCCAAACCTACCCTGAGTCAGTGCCATGCGACTTACTTGCTTTAAGTTTTTGAAATTCTTCGCCATGTTCGACTCTGCAGTCTTCGTACTGTACACCGGCAGCAGCAAAGATATACCGTGTTGGTTCTGCACGTCCTCTAACGTTGAAGTAGGTTAGTTTGTAAGAAGACATCGTAGATTGATCGCATGCACTTAATACGATTTTTGTGAAAGCTAGTTTGCGATTATCCAAGCAATTTTGCACTTTAAAGTGTCTTCTACACACGTACACACGCTATGATTGGCCAAATCATGAATGACGTAAATTACTGTAAAGGCGGCACCCACCACAGACAACACGATCTCTCACCAAAATTAAGTGTATGAAATTAAGTGTAAAAATCCTAGAGGGGTGCTGTGGTCGTCGTATGAGAGGCGGGACATTTTTCCGGAGGGTTGTGATTAGGTTTAGGTCCACCGGGGGGTTGTGGTTAGGTTTAGGGTTTCCGGGGGGTTGTGGTTAGGGGTTGGGGTATGGGGATGAGTTTTCATTTAAAATTAAGGATTATCCTTAATGCTAGGCGAGTTGACAATTAAGGCTATTCCTTAATTTTGGAGTGAGGTCGACCTGCCACAGAATAATTCCCACTCAGGGCAACCCACTATGATCTCGTACCCAGAGAGCCAGCTTCCCGGCCGGGCATATTTGGCTCTGGGTACGAGATTGGGCAACCCATTCATTGCAACCCATTTAGTAGCCTGAGTAAACAGCCGCCACTTGAGCGAGCGAGAAGTGGCGGCTGTTTACTCAGGCTAGTCAACTTTGGGATTGGGAACAAGTTCTAAGGCCGCAATGCGTCATATGTTCCACTACGTAAGATGGCGGCGACTGGCACGAAATTTTTGACTGCTGGCTATAGGAAATGCCCTATCCAGTTTAATAGAGATCAGTGGGACTGCCTTTTTTTCAACAAATCTGCAAGGTTTTTGGTCTTGACGTTATTTAAAATTTAGAGACTCGTGAATGTAGGCTCCGACACCACGACCCTTTATTATATCTCTATTCCGAAAAACGCACAAGTAGCCAGGGATGGTGACATGTTGTAGTAATAAACTGTTATTTTTCAACCAAGGTTTGTAATACTAGCTGAAATTCATCAAAAGTGGAAGTGATAGACTGGGTGTTGAGATGCATTACTCTAAGTTGCTATATTTTTCCTAGACTGTACGTAGAGCAGCCAAATGAATATCTGAAGCAAAGTCACTAATGTTTAAAGCGGGTTCACTACACGTACATTCTGGACTCAAGCATAAACAGTCTGTATCAATGTGACCAAAGTTCTTTGTTGATGAAAAGGGAGTTTTGAAAAACTTAGTCAATAGAGATATGGTCTGGAACTCTGCAAACTTCAAAGTGCCTATAATGAGCTGTTAATTATTTTATGTTAAACCGCACCTTACACCGTGCACATCCTTTGTTTTAACTTTATTAATAGTTTAATAATATACATGAAAAAATTTCTCAATTCTGATTGGGAGCAGTGCAGTTTTGAGGAAATACAGTGCAGAAAAAAGCCTAGAGTGCAAATGTTTTATTTTTTAAAATCTGTACAAAAATCAATTTTGACTAGAAAAAAAGCTCTTCCTGTTACATTTTTCATGTATATTATTTGCACAAAGCATTTTGATTGAAAAGATTCTCTTCATGCTAAATTTTTTCATGTATATTATTAATAAGTAATAGCATGATTTCTTGTGCAATTTGAAAAAAAGAAACACGCACTCGTGAGTCTTTGAATAGTCTTTGAAAAACTCACTCGTGCATGTTTTTTCCAAATTGCACTCGAAACCATGCTATTACCTATACAAATAGCACGGTTGGGTCAGGATTGAACTGAAACGTTGCTATTGGATAATTCGTTCATTATACTAAAATACAATGGGTTCAGTGACCGTGCACCGTGCACAAAAATGCATAAAGGCGAACAAAAAGATAGAACAAAGACTTTAGCTGAGCTTCCAGACCTTATATTTTGAATGACTATGATTGAATATTATGCGGAGTAGTATTTATAAACTTCTTATTGCTAACATCATAACAGTATCACACATAACGCTTGTTTTGTTTGATCCTACCGTTTTCAAGCATTGCTGGCATTTAGCAGAAGCAAATTCGAACACGAAGGAAGAAGTATTGGTAGAGAAACTGACATGTATACAAGCTGAAACTTTATTTGAGTAACACCTATATAATATTTGATTGATGACTCGTTTGAAGTCTCTTTGATCGAATGTGCGAGACAATTTCGCAATGTTTCCATTTTGAAACGCGAGCAAAAGAAAAGTGTGTTAAATCTATTAAGTGGTAACGTTGTTTTGGCTGTTCTCTCGAAAGCTATAAGGTTTGGGAAAAGCCTTATTTACCAGTTATTTGTATTGACTAACAAGCGCTAGCTTGTAGAATGATACCAATTACAAGAGAGCTATGCATGTCTTTTGAATTTCGCCTCTAAAAAGCATTGTTGCAGAGCAATTGAATGAACTTAATGATCTCGTGGTTTCTGCGATCAAACTGTCGATGGAAGATAAGGTTCTAATAGTTGTACGTCTATAGAAATATAGAAACAGAGTCGTGGCATGTAACGAAGAGCATCTTCAGGTTCTATGAAGATGTGGGTTTACAGGTTCCTTACAATGTGCTTGAAGAAAGAATATTGATTTGCTTAATTCTAATCCGCATAGCAATATAGTAATTACTCCGGTTTTAATTATTGATTGGTATACTATAAGGAATAATATTGGTTCTAGAGAAATTAATAAAAAATAGCGTGCATGAAAAGCGAAATATTTAAATGTCGAGGATGTACTGTGCTTTCCTGATTCTATAGCAAGACTATAGCAAGACCGGTTATTATAAAAGTATAAAACAAAGTTTTCTCTAAATATGACTGTTAAAAAGTTTAATGCCATTAGCCAATTATGCAAGAATAAAATGCAATTGAAATGAGTGAAATATACGTAATGTAACTATAACTATTACATATTCTATTTCAACTGCGGTATATCAATGTATACTATGCTGCGGTAAACGCTGTTTTCCATGCTGCAAAAACTAAGTACAAACTGCACAGTAAATGCAGCCTAGTCCCAAGCTCACTCTCTCTTCGCTGTTTAACTACATCAAACCTAGGTACCAGTCTCATAATCTACGCGCGTGCTTCAAAACTATGGGACTAGGCATTCTGCCCCCATTCTCAAAGAAATGCAGCAGAGATACTTCAATCATTGCAATTATTTCTAAAATCGAGATCAATTAAAGTCTTTTGCTGCCACCAGTATTGCAATTGTGACAACTTAAAACCTATCTCTTTAACTCTTTGAAGCCTGACGACGAGTCTTTAAGGTTTATTCTGGCTAACGCCCAACGATTTTATTCAGCACAGAGAGAGGTCCAGGCCTCAAAGGTTTAAGAAAATATTACAGCCGAGGTTTCTTCGAGTTATAAACATCACTTTTAAAGAACACATGCACTGGTCACTGTCACTCAACATCTAGACGTACACGTGCACCCGGCCGGTCGTTTGTATCCTTAAAAATAAGCCTATATATAGTACAAGCATGCATGCAACTATACAATTGCTAAAAAGAACAATATTTCGTAGTTTTATAAGAACAATATTTACTAAAACAATATAGTAATTATAAACAAAGAAATATACAAAATTGGGATGCAAAAACACCTGGTGACAGGCTGTTCAATATCAAATTGCAATTTCTGCAGAATATTAAACTGCAACCACACATCGAACAAAACAGCGATCTCTATATACAAACATGGCCAATTTTAGACGGCTCATCTTTGTATTCTGCACTAATACAGGTATGAAGTAATTATTCTTATAACCGAGATTTAATAAAAAATATATACATGGTTTAATGTAATTATATTTTTACATACCTATCAAGACTTACAGTCAAAATGGAAATACCTCCCCACTTCCGCTTCTGTACTGTAGTTGGTTGTGTATTATTGACTGTATTTCTGTAGCCGCTACTGAAGCGTGAGGAAAGTCTAGCGATATAAGTCGCCAATTCTTGATGTATATTCGTCTGTTGCCGGTATCAATTTGGGATAAACATCCATTGTATTATGATTAAATGCCATTTAAATTATAATTATATATTGCTTTATATATTGCTAAATAAAACTATTTTTGTACAGTTTTCAACAAAAAAAATTTCTCAGGCTTCGGTAGCGGCTACAGAAATACAGTAATACGCAACGAACTACAGAAGAAGAAGTGGGAAGGTATTTCCATTTTGACTGTAATATTGTCTTAAGTGCAATATGGAACTTCTCAAAACAGAAGTTGAAATTCCTGTGATTATACATAGGTACAGTCAATGAGATATCCAACGTTAGTCATTCACGAAACAATAATAAACAAACTCGAAATACAACTCTACGGCCCTCTGAGTGTAATCAAATATTATCAAAAATATGACAATAACTAGTTACTAAATCATCTTTGCTCTCACGAAAAACATAAATTGAGTAATTTACTGCAAGGATTGCTCAGATATCGAGGGATTGCTTCACTTGTTGAATTTCGTTGCCCGAAAAATGGCCGCGAGGGTGCACTGTGAGCGCGCAAGGCATTAGCTGGACACTCATCCTTTAATATTTTTGTGAACAGCTAGTTTGCCAAGTGCTATTTTAGTATTTTGCAATTTAAGCACTTTAAAGTGTCCTCTACGCACGCTCTGATTGGCCAAATCATGAATGACGTAAGATAATGGCGTTAGGTAACCACTAAAAACGTCTGCTTTCCTATTGGTTGGAATTTTCGCGCGTTTTTATTGGCTGTGAGTGAAATTGCAATCGTCATAAGTGGATTTAGCCCAGCCTAGTGATCCCCAGACTAGTTCCTAGTCCTCTTTTCTCTCGAACGTATTTTGGTGACGTCACAGAATAGGGATCGAGCAAGAGGACTAGCGGAAAATGTTCATGTTTATCTATCATGAATCCTGCTGGAGCTCGGATTCTTTAATCTTTATGAACGAGGGCACTTAAACAAACTTCTTCTTGACTAGCCGACAGCAAACGAGTAGGTTTCTTTGTTTTACATTACGTTAAAAGGTTGTTACATACGAGGCTTTATAAAGTAGTGTTCGGCGTAGGAAGTGATTGTGTTGAAACACATTTATACAAATCGAAATATGCCTTTTAACGTTTCGGCAGTAGACCAACCTTGCTATATATATGATGTTATAAAGAATTGTGCAGACCGACGTGAGTGTTATCTGCTTTGGTTTTCCGCCAAACGTTTGGTGCCTGTATAATTTGGGGCCAGTTTTGAGGCCAGATTTGGGGCCAGGCAAAACATTTTATTCCAGGCCTCTCACAATTCGGTCTGCCGCTCGACGTTAAAAAGAGAGGCCTGGGAACCAGGCTAGTGATCCCGTCGTTCTAAAGCACGCGCGTATTTGATGAGACTGGTACTTAGGTTTGACGTCACCGCTCAAGGCGCTTGGGCATAGGCCCCAAACACCGCTGCCAAACGTTTTGCACATGCGCGACGTACGAGCTCGTCCTCAAAAAAAGAGCGGGAAAACACTGAAATATTTGGACTGGTCCGAGAGTCCGACACAAAAGTTAAAATTGTAAGCATACTACCAAAAAGATAAGGTAGGTAATTTGTGCATGGCTTCTTTGTCAATATTGTAACATATTCTGAATTTACCCCTTCGTAATTTTCTTTACCCTTTTTTTAAAACACAAATGAATAGTCGAGTCTTACTTAGTCTTCACTGTCTGGTTGTTGTCGCCACGCCTAGTTCCCATTTCTCTTGCAATGTTTACTCTAGCGAATTCACGCATGCGCAAACGTTTGGCAGCGGTGTTGGGCGCCCATGCTAGCGTGCAAATATTAAAACAGCGAAGATAGAGAGCCTGGGACTAGGCTGGATTTAGCCCTGATGCCCTGATGACGCGAGAATGAGATTAGTGGTTACTTGGCGCATATTTCTTTTGAAATTAATTGGGCCAGGGTACCATGCAGCCTCCGATCGCAAAGCACTATGGTAACCAATTTGGGCTCGTTTATCGCAAATATGGCGAACCAACTGGTTTAAAGCGCTAAGTTTATGCTTTGGTTTTTGAAACAATTACGTATCATTTGTCAACAACTTTGAAGTCATATGAAAGATCGAATATTTCGGTTTCTATATACAGTCAAATATTGAGGGAACTTTGCTTCTAGTCAAAATTTCAGAGGTTACAATTGCTGTTGTTGTTGTTGTTGTTGTTGTTGTTGTTTAGCTTGATTCGAAATGTAATTTAAGTAGGGTGAGCGTTTTGACTTCTTT
Source organism: Paragorgia papillata (assembly GCA_035771165.1). Taxonomy (NCBI): domain Eukaryota; kingdom Metazoa; phylum Cnidaria; class Anthozoa; order Scleralcyonacea; family Coralliidae; genus Paragorgia; species Paragorgia papillata. The sequence continues at coordinate 3,563,077 of JAWNZC010000337.1, forward strand.
CTCCAAATTTTTTCACCAAGATGTATTTCTGACCATTCAGACGTTTTATATTAGGGCTTAGCTACTTAGAAATATTAAAGCACCCCAAAGCACCCCTTTGGAAAATGCCATATTTTTCATTTGAAAATATGCATTTTCTTAGCGGCGACATGAGCGCAACAGATGGCTACAAATAGAACATTTGAAACTGACACATCTGGACAAAACTACGGAGCTCGATTAGTGCCATACTAATTTTGTGCTTGATTTTACCAATATCGTGCTTAGCTGTTTTTTCCTCCCGCTTAGTTTTTTATCTCGCCCTTAGTTTTTTTTCTCGCCCTTAGTTTTTTTTCCTCGCCCTTAGTTTTTTTTCTCGCGCTTAGTTTTTTCCCGATTTTTTCGACCGCTGAATATCATTTCGCAGGCTCAATATTCGTGCACGGGCAAAAACATGGCGAAACCGGCCCACATTCTACAGAACGGAACGACATAACCCAATTAATACTGCAGGATATCTATCAAATAAAGAAACTTATACAAATAAAAAAATAAAACTGCAAATCGCCAAAACGTCCATAAAATGTTTAGAACTATCTGTCGATCAACCTCGTACCCAGGATCTTATCTTCGAGAAGAAAACGCGGACCGGAGAAAATGGCATTTAGCTATTTATATAGCAATAAGAACTAAAAATAGATTAACTGCGTGGAAAAAGGACTGGAACAGACGAAAACCACAAGAAACGTTTACATTTTATCAGTTTTAAGATTGTTATATCGTGTCAAGTAAATTCATAAACCGTTCTTCTTTCTTAGATACCAACAAGCTACTTTCGAACGGGTTTTTCCCCCCGTAAGTAAATTATATTGTCACCTCCCCCGTAACAATTTTCCACCTATCAAACCCACGGGATATTGACTGATCGACATATCCCGAAACAGGGAAATTTGACTTTGTTGACAAGCTCGAGGGACGGGATATTTAATTTTGACACGTAAAATTATCTTAATATGATATTTTAGAACTTGATATTTCACAGGGAGGGGTGTTCTACTGCAGGGGAATTTGACGATTTTCCCCCAAAAAGTCAATATCCCCTGATAGGTGCATAATACATGGAGTTTTATGGTCATTTTTGGTAACCGAAAAAAATGTAATGCATTTAGTGACTCTTTTGAAAACAACAAATTGTGCATAAGATGTCCGTTGTATATTTGCACGTCATCAGCAGAGCGAATTTGCTATCTAGCAAATTTACCCATGCAGTTACTAAACCGGGGGGGGGTACAATTACATCAGTATTTGTCAAATAAAATGATAATCAGAGTTATCTGTCGGAAATTCAACTGAACATGAAAAACCCCAACAGATTCCTGGTCGTTACAGCATCAAATTCGACTGTCAACATTGCAAACATTAGCAGCGTTCCGTTCCGTAAAATAATGCGACGACAAGTTCCGTTCCGTAGAATAATGTGGGCCGGTTTCGCCATGTTTTTGCCCGTGCAAAAAATATTGAGCCTGCGACATGATATTCAGTGGTCGAAAAAGTCGAGAAAATACTAAGCGCGAGAAAAAAAAACTAAGCGCGAGAAAAAAAACTAAGGGCGAGAAAAAAAACTAAGCGCGAGAAAAAAAACTAAATGTTCACACTTGTTGATGCTAGTAATAAGATACCGCAAATAATACTAACAGTAACATGTATATTGATATATCAGTATATATAATTGAAGCATGTGCTTCTTTCTTAACAAATCCAAGGGCGTTTATAGACATAAAGATCTGTTCCTTTCCTATCCCCAAGCAAATTTTAATACAAATAAGCTCATGACTTTTTGCTGAGCACCTCAAAACACTTCAGTGTCTTTCTATAATCTGAAACCAAGAACTTCCTTCAACTGCAAATGCAGTTTGACTATGCATGGGCGCCGAAACTGAAAGGGTACGCTTCAGTTCGTACGGACAAATCAGTTACTGAAAATTAATGTGCTTTAGTTGGAGTTGTCAGAAACAATACATATACTTTACAAAAAGATAATTTATCGCCTTTAAGCATTCCCAAACGTTGTATTTGTCCAATATCTTGTAAAATACAATTTGGTAGATTTGTTCACTCGACGGTGGCCAAGGCCCGCCAAATTAAACGTATATGAAGCGATTTACTAAAATAGTCCGCCATGCCTTGCGATCAGAGGCCGCACACCGCATCTGTAAAACCCAGACTCAAAAATCTGTAAAACCCGGACTAATATTTTTAGCAAACGGGTGGTCGCATAGTCTCCTTCGCAGACGTTCTTATGGCTCGCTAACACCCCCCAACTAACGTCAACCTCGTACCCAGGGCCTTCTCGCGGCTTTGACCTGTATATAACTGGACTGCGTGCTCCTATTACTTTTGAGTTGGGATTCTGCTAATGGTAATGGTCGCTGACCGATACCTATAAAGGTCCGGACTGTTTGCACATGCAGTTTAAAATTGCATATTTTAGACAAGAAACTCGTCGTTTAAGTAATAGATAAATCCCGAGAATGAGGGATGTATGCTATATAATTAAGACCCAAGGACACTACTTAATTTGTTATTGAGGAGGTTTTCCAACAAAGTTTTGACTTTTTTTTCCACCTGGACAAAGATTTTCCTTGTTTTTTTCTTCATTTCGTTTCTAATTATTATTGAAGGGCTTTATGCGATATAAAGTCCTCGAAAACCGACTCAATAATAAATTAATACTCGTTAGGTGTTTTATAGTTCGGTAAACGAAGAGAGTTCCATCGTCCGTCTATTTCCCGTCGTTAAAACAAGAAAGCCGGACGACAAACTACCAGACGGCCCAGACTGAGACAGTGGAAGACCGTCAAAATCCGTCAGTCACAAGTCTTTCGTCTTCTAAAATGATGACTTTATCGAGTTATAATGACACTTGGAAAAGGTTAATTGATCGATAAAGACACTCTAAGGAGAACTCGGTTATGCCTCGCTTCTTTACGATTTTCCCATGCATGGTCTTCATCGCTTGCCCTTCTTTATAGAGCTGGCGACTTCATAAAACAAAATGTTTGTTATTGCTAATTATTCGTGCCGTACACCCAGGATGGATGTCTTCAATTCAGAGCTACAAGCCTACAGCAATAATTGTCTAGTAATTATGTTGTAGTTCAGAGCTACAATGAAGATGTTTCGGGCCGCTCAGCAACAAACGTAAACTGATATTTTGTTTATACAAACTCGAAATCATGTTCTACTTATATTTGGCAGACAAATAATTCAGTACGCCTTTTCAGTCTTGGTTCCACAATTAACAATGACCAACCATGCAAGTGACAAATTAAAAATCGCCTGACATTAGTACATAAATATCGAAAACAATATTGACTTTCACAGAGAATATTTCAGACGGCCCTCACTTGAAGCCGTAAAATCAACAAAAACCGCTCGATCTCGCCAAAGTTGCCTTCAGCACATTATTAGTCAAGAACAGTGGCTTTCGGTTTACGGCTCTTTCGACCACAACATTTATCACCATTAGCAGAAGGACCTATAAATGCCGCCATTTTGAATCTGAAAATAGTCACACATTTTTGGGCAGCACCCGCAGTCCAGTTATATATAGGTCAGTGGAGAAGAGGCTGGTCACGTGATTCCAAAATAATCCAAGATTCTTGGAGTATTTGGTCACGTGGATAATTAGAACTTCGCCCGTCCTGGGGGAGCGGCTGAGTATAGTTGGCTTGCTATTCAGCGAACTATTTAAGCAACAAAGAATAACAAAAACCGTACAAATAACAAGTCATTCTCTTAACAAATTTATCAAATCAGTTAATGACCATATTTAGTAAGTAGCGTCCATACTACAACAATTTGCTTTTACTAAATGCAAGCAAGAAGTGTTTATTTGTTTCTGGATTTTCCGAATCTAATTTAAAAAGTTTAGAAATATACAAAATCAAAGTCTTCAGTGCTGATCTAATTACGTTCGTTGATCGTGGTATTTTTGTTGATCGAATATTTGTATTAAACTACAACCTCAACGAGGACAGCAGATTCGAATATGCCGTTTGAATATCAAATCGACAGATACAACAATTAAATTTCCACAAATCCCAAACGTGTGGACAAGAAACATAAATGCGTTATACTGGACGGCAAATAAATTTGAACAATCAACATCATTCGAATATTAACCCTTTAACAAGGAATCGGACATTTTTGTCCGTACTTATATATTTTAAACTCTGGCTAACGCGGCGCCAGACGATTTTACTTGTTAAGTGTCAATTCATTGGTCCATGTACAAAAGGGAATGGAATGTGTGGCTCGTTTCAGCAGACGTTAGTTCAACCTCGTACCCAGGGCCTTCTCAAAATGGCCGGGCGGAGAAGACCCTTGGCAAAGGCTGGTCACGTGACCCCAAGAATTTTGGTAGTCTAGAAACCTTATTGGGCTTTTTACTAATTAGACCCCTAGTTGTGAATAATATCATATAAGTTACTGTATTCCAATAGATCGTTTTCACTCACGTGATCGGTGGCCCCATTGGGGTGGTGAAACAATACAAAATATTTGAATAAGAAAGAGCTAATTCCCATACCGTACACCAATATGGCCGCCATTTCATTGTTTTGGTACACCAATATGGCCGCCGTGACGTCAGATGAAAACGATCTATTAATATTTACAGATAATCGTTTTTGTACTAATTAAGAAAAGACAAAATGTTTATATATTGTTTATATATTAAAATACATATTATCAAAGCGACCAGTTTTTAATCGTGATTACTACCAGTCTTACTTTCTGTTCACTGCTCTCCATGAATGCCATGCTAATAGCTAAAGCAAGAATAATAAGACCCAAACTGAAAGTACCGCTGCTGCAGGAAGTGAAAATCACGGACCCAACCACCGCATCTCCTGCTTGTTGAGAGTATTTCGTCCCCGTCTTTAGGTACGTTGCCATAGTCTCACAGTTATTCCAAATAATGTTATACCCCGGCAAGCTACTACCATCAGGAGCACTTACGAGTTTGTTGGCCAACTTGATTGTCTCATCTGGCGGCAAAATCGTGAGCGTGTGATTCACTCGAAGCAACTGCTCATTGGCGTCTTTGAAGTCGTTCAGGCTAACTCTGCGAGGTGTGGCGGTATCTTTGTTGAAGTCTACAACTTCGTTGTTTCCCATGGGTTCTCTGTTTCGGCAGTATATCTAACCTACTATATTTCGATTGTTGTTTCAACACTGCCTACGCAGCACGCTACTTTTATTTAACCAAGGGTAAGTTGACTTCTAGACACGCCCTGTGTAATCGACGTCGGCGGATCGATTCGGGTGAGGTGCAACCTTTTTTGTTTACTCTTAAAACAGGAGTAATTTTTACTCCCTCATATGGGTTATTTTAATTCCAAAATTGGGGAGTTATTTTAACTCCGACAGTGGAGTACTTTTTACTCCCCAAATCGGATAGTTTTGAACCTTTTTTATTAACTCCTGTTTTGGGAGTTAAAATTTAATACTCCCTGAAAATAACAGTGTGTGTATCATGTTTTCAAAGCACAAAATACTTTTGCCTTGACTCGTGCTCCATTTTCCCAAGGATGTACCTGAATGTATCTCTGGACTATACTCGAAACGTTTTTTTTAAACGAGCATTCGAGTAGTGTATTCCAAACATGATTAAAGCAGTCCATCTCACGTCGTGACAAACGACGGCATGACAGAAACAAACAATATTAGTTGTGAAGTTTTGTTTGACCTCCCGCTGACTCAAAGAATTCCGAATTCGTTTCGACTGCTTTAAAGGGCATATGACTCGAAAATTAAGTTTGTCTTATTGAAAAGAACATTTAATGTGATAAAATAACATCTTTTGCAGTTTTTGGTTTCCTTCATGCTTCGTTTTTGAGATATTCCAGCTTGTTTGATATGCAAATGACACAACTTTTTACGTCACATGTGCATAATGAGTTATCAGAAAAGGTAAACATGGGCTTATAAACTCAAAGGAAGCTTGTGCGTGTTTCTACCCACAACACCAAACATGTAGAATTCCAAGTGATTTCGTTTCATAATAGCAAAGATATGTAACCTTCTCTCGGTAACTCATAATACTCATTATGCATGTGTGACGTAAAAAGTTGTGTCATTTGCATATCAAACAAACTGGAATATCTCAAAAACGAAGCAAGGAAACCAAAAACTGCAAAAGATGTTATTTTATCATTTTAAAAGTTCTTTTCAATAAGACAAACTTAATTTTCGAGTCATATGCCCTTTAAGTTCGACGTTTGACCTAACTGTCGAACTTAATTAATTTAGGTCGACCCAAAATAGAAATTTAGTTCGTCTCAATTAAGTTCGTCGTTTGACCTAGACCTTAGAGTTTAAAAAAAGCACACAAACAAAGCTTAGTTCAATAATAAGTTCGTCCTCCAGTCGGTAGCAGTAATTCAGTAAACACAAGCTGTAAACAGAGGAGGCCGGGCAGCTGTAATTAACGTGAATATCTCGACCAATGAAATGGCTTAATTTTTTCATCGTTTTCGCGAATTGATCGGCTGAATATTTTGCATTGGACTTGGAAACACCGAATATTACGCTATTGTTATTCAATTTTTTCTTTTAAAAAACAGTGATATCATTTGATATATCGTTGGACTATCCATCTCTGCAGGATTTTGCAAGGTAAATGTATTTTTTCTACTTTGTTTTGATCGTTTATGTAGGTCGTGCGTCGCTAAGCGAAGACCCGACTTCCGGTTTTTCATCAATCGTCAAAACAAAAAATCTCGAATTCCCATGGTTCGAATTCTCTAACTTTGGCGTAATGAGTTGAAGAAGTTCTACTCTTTGATTCTATCCAGACGATCGCCAGCTTGTTTTCTCCTGAAGAATTTTAAAAGTTAGAGCTTTGTTCTTTAGAGTAACTGTAGAATGAGTGGTGGACGATTATTAACAAGACGCCTACTTAGGCGTTCACTCGGGCTACTGATAGCAATGCAGCTTGGCATAGCCTTTGAAACAGCGCAACAGCGTGCACATATTAAGCGTTTGTTAAAAAGTACAACATTTTCAGACGCAATGTAATTACGTAGACCGCACTGAGACAACCACAGCCGCGCATTAACTTACATTGATGCACATGTAAACAAGTCCGTTTTTCCAAATAACAATGGATCTTAACACTATTAGTGGACTATTAAACCTACAGTGCTAGATTAGGATGTAGATTCGGTGGATTCAAGCGATCATTAGACAACCCTGTGAAGTTAGCTGCCAGTTCGCCAGCAACCTCGTGCCCAGGCTCTTTTCAATCCGCAACGCGGAGAAAAACCCAAACTCGTACCCAGAGCCTGCGATCCTTTTGGTCATTACCAAGGAACGGAGGCTCTGGGAAACTCCGATGAAAAAAGCCCCCCGAAATTGGGTTTTTGTTCCCAGTCCTCTGGTTCCCAGTTCCCTACAATTTGTTACTGTCATCGACGATCTTTAGCCTGTTCGAAGACCAGGGAACATATTTGTTTACCGATGAAGAATGGCCCAGTATGTTTTAGAAAGCTCTTGACAAAACGTTGCGATAGAAATGGTCTTTCTTCGCAACAACAATGCGCTATACTGGACGGCAAATGAATCTCAACAATAAACAGCATTCGAATATCAAGTATATGTAGCAGTACCTGAACTGTAGTAGCTCTATTGAAAGTAGGTTTATGATTGTTCGTCACCGTCGCCTTCGGCTTCATATTTCTAGTGACGATTGACTGCAACAAATATGAAATATCCAGCAAATGTCGTAAATCAACGTAGTTTTTTGAAATATATTAATACTTTCATTTAACAATATGTTCATTCAATACTTTAAATTCCCCTCGGATTTTATACCTCTACAAGACTTGCAACAAATATCTTCTACGAATCCACGTTTAGAACCAAATCAATCGCTACCCCCAGTTCAAATTACCCACGTGACCAAATACTCAGTATTTTGGAATCACGTGACCAGCCTTTGCCAGGTAGCTTCTGGTTATAAATCCATATCCTATATTCACGAATTTATTGGTTAGGATTAGGGTGTGTGTTGGGGTCAGGCTTTCATGAAGTACCTGGGTTATTTAGTAGCTTCTCATCTCGCCATTTTGAAAGCAGAGAAGGCCCTGGGTACGAGGTTGTGTGTTTTTATTGCTCCGATCATGAGTCATCGGCGATTTTTGAACATGTTACCCATAGATCCCAAAGATAATTTTGATTCAGGAAAATAGACTGAATAAACATGAATTGCCTTAAAGCTATTTTGAAAGTAATGCGAACGGCTAGATTTTTTTGCTATCGTTCGTCAAAGAGGAGGGTTAATTGCTGTTTTCGTTGAAAATAGACGTGATTCGAATTCGATCAACTCGTGTTCGCAAGAAAAGCTTTGAAATGAATATGTAAAGCACATTTCGGGAACATAAAAGTATGAACTATTATTTCATGATTGAGTCGGTTTCTATTGTTCTTCACAAGGCTTTATTTCTCTTACATCCTCAAAAGCCGGGGAGGGTTTGATATTCAGCAGGAAATTTCGGGGGAAATGAACTCAATTGAATTGGTTATATGCATGATTTGACAACGATTTAATAAAGATGAGGGATGTATCTGTATACATCCATACAAACGAGGGATGTATATATATACATGCCTCGTCCGCTTCTGCGCTGAGTATACGGACTCATCCCTGAATAACATTTTATTTTAATCAAATTGAAAAACACATGTTAATCACAATATTAAACACTGAAATAATGAAACAGTCCCTCTTTAAGCTAAACTACAATATACGGATTTTTTTCGTACAAAACCTCCACAATCATGAAATAAGTTAGTTAAATCCCTCGAACGTCGGTATTAATCCAGATGTATCTGGATTAATACCTCCGTTCTTGGGATTTAACTCTTACATTATCTGAACTTATCTTGAGGTAAAAGAAAACGTTTAATCGATCCTGTGAGCTCGAACAGAAAGGCTCCGATTACGGAGCTACGAAACTTTTTCAGCTTCAACGAAAAACACCAAGTCGAGCAGCAAATCGCTGGATGGACAAGCTTGGAAGGCACATTAAAAACGAAGAAAAGCTTAGAGAACTCGCAATTAAAATCGTATTTTGACTTTCGCATAAAGAAAATGTCAATAAAGAACAAATACGCCCACGATTTTTTGGTCAGCGCAGACAAATTAATCACCTGTTAGTTTTTTCATTACTTGGTGATTATTACTTGCATTTTGTAGTTGTCGGACTTAGACTCGGCCTACCACAGGTAGCCCGAGTAATTAGTGGTTTACATAAATCAGCGCAAGTCTCAAGCAGTTATACAGATGTTTTATTTATTGTACGAAAATGTGAGAATCAAATACAATGACCGGAGTATATTGTAATTATCTAAAAAGCGACACAGAGAGCAAACGTAATTTGTTCACATCGGTGTTACTGGACGTTTGCTTATCCACTCCTTTATTCCAGGATTAGCTTTAACACGGCTAAAAAGATCCTTTAGCAACGGGAAAGCATTCAGTGCTGGTGGAATGTCCTCCTCAATTTTACCAAGCAACTCACTCGCAGTTGCAAAAAACATGATGTCCGCATAAGTCATCTATAAATTTAAATGAGATAAACGTTGCAATAGTTTACAAGACCCTAAAATATAATATATAGATTGTAAAAGGAGACTTTCAGGAGCCCGTCAAGCCCTCATCTTATTATAAACGTATTGATCGAACGGTAAAGTTATCCTGCGCGCGGTCTTTCAGTACAGACCGCCAGCCACGAAGTCATAGTCGTGAGCACGGGTGGCGTGTGCTGCTAGCGCGCTGCCTCTCACCAAACGTTTAGGCCGGTTAGACGGGGTTAGTACTTGGATGGATAACCGCTTGGAACTCATGTGAGTAGAGTTGTAGTTGATCTCTCGTCATGTTTATTACGCGTGCAGAACGAGCTAGCAGGCTATAATCTTTAGAAACGACGTCATATACATATACTGATAAATACCATTGTGTAGATATATGATGAAATATATACAGTAACATTTAGAATTAGCAGTATCCTTTCAGCCAATCAAAATCGAGATTGTATCAGTATTGTATAATCATTAACAATTATTTGACCATGATATCAAGAATTATCAAGGCCGAGGTTTGTATTATCTGCCGAAGTCGTCGAAGGCTGAGGTTGATAAACAAACTGAGGCCTTGATAATTCTTGATATCATGCGAGTCATACAATTGTTTTATTATACAAACTATTATTATACAATACTGATACAATTTCTACTTGGTTAAAAGCATACTGCCCGGATGTTACTGTAACTATTTAACAATTAGTCACCGAAGTCGAGGTGACTATCGGTGAATATCACCGAGACTGAGGTGACTAATTGTTTTAGTACGTTTAAACAAAAACGTTTAAACAACTGCTTTCATTTTAACAGTGGTGATTCTGTTTATTCACAGACGATGTTAGCAAGCCACAGTCTTTGTCAGTAAATAATTTCAAAAAAAGAGTAAACAACATCCTACTTTGGAATTGAACTTGTACATACATTCAAATATATGCTAAAAAGACTTTTATTCTGGTGTTTTGGAACCTGTGTTATGGCTTTTTTGCACTTAATTCATGTTCAATCTTATGTTCTTCACTCATGACGAAGTTTTCGCCACATCGCTACGACCAAAACCTAGCCAAAACATACAAAAATACGAAGAATTATAGAAAATATACTTCCTTACCTTTATAAAGTTTTGTTTTCACGATATTTGATATGTACAACATCTTAGTGATAAATGTTTTCAGTATTATGCTCTTTTGTTTGTCTCAAAAACTACAGACCCCATTTTGAAGAAAAATAATCAACAGTTCAATGAACCAACAAATTCTAAAATCTCATACTTCAAAATGAGAACTCCGAGGGGGAGACTGAAACGAGTAAAGTCAGTGCAGTGTTGAATAAGTACCAGTCTCTTTTCCAAAACTACTTTTGAAGAACAATTTCTTGTGATGCAATAGTCACCGCGCTAGGCGGCGACTATCACCTTAGCCTGGTACCCTGGCCCAATTTCAAAAGAAATATGGGCCAGGTAACCACTAATCTCATTCTCGCGTCATCAGGGCTAAATCCACTTATGACGATTGCAGTTTCACACATAGCCACTAAAAACGCGCGAAAATTCAACAAATAGGAAAGCAGAAGTCTTTAGTGGTTACCTGGCCCATATTCTTTGATTGGGCCAGGGTACCAGGCTACTATCACCTCAGATTCACCGCTGAGCGGACCAATCAGAAAGCTGGAAAGCCTCTTTTCCATTATGAAATTATACTAATGCGTCTTAGTATAATTTCATAGTGGAAAAGAGGCTTTCCAGCTTTCTGATTGGTCCGCTCAGCGGTGAATCTGAGGTAATAGTCACCGCCTAGCGCATCATAAGAAATTGTTCTTCAACGCATCACAAGAAATTGTTCTTCAAAAGTAGTTTTGGAAAAGAGACTGGTACTTATTCAACACTAGTACTGACTTTACTCGTTTCAGTCTCCCCCTCGGAGTTGTCATTTTGAACTATGAGATTTTAGAATTTGTCGATTCATTGAACTGTTGATATTTTTTTCTCAAAATGGGGTCTGTTAGTTTTTGAGACAAACAAAAGAGCATAATACTGAAAACATTTATCACAGAGACGTTGTACATATCAAATATCGTCAAAACAAAACTTTATGAAGGTAAGGAAGAATATTTTCTATAATTCTTCGTATTTTTTGTATGTTTTGGCTAGGTTTTGGTCGTAGCGATGTTTTCGAATACTTCGTCATGAGTGAAGAACATATTGAACATTAATTAAGTGTAAAAAAGCCGTAACACAGGATCCAAAACACCAGAATAAAAGTCTTTTTAGCATATATTTGAATTTATGTACAAGTTCAATTCCAAAGTAGGATATTGTTTACTCTTTTTTTGAAATTATTTACTGACAAAGACTGTGGCTTGCTAACATCGTCTGTGAATAAACAGAATCACCACTGTTAAAATGAAAGCAGTTGTTTAAAGTTTTTGTTTCAAGTTATTGGTTACTCGTGTTTCAACGTTATTGGTTACTCGGTGACTATCGGTGTATTTACCTCGCCGCTCGGTAAATATTCACCGATAGTCACCTCGACTTCGGTGACTAATTGTTAAATATCTACAGGCAGTGATGTTCCCCAGTAGGTATGACGTCATTTGCTTGCTCGCTCTGCTCGCGCCAAAATAAATATGGTGGTGGCAGAACTACGAAACATGAAGAAAAACTAAATATAATGTACCTTATTTCCAACAAAGTGCTTCCCATCGTTAGATTTAAGCAATTTTTCAAAATATCCCAACTGCACAGGGAAAAAGTTTTCGTAGAAATCCTTTCTTAAAGGTTTCTGTAAAAAAAAAGCCGGTTTCCATATTTTTGAAATCCTCATTACAGGTACCTCTTTTTTGTGCAACTTAGGCCTTGTCCATTTCGAATATTTGTCTCATATAGAACACTCTAAATTTTCCAGCTTTCCCACAAAGGCTAGGGTTTTGTTGAGGTTATATCGAGTTTTTAACCCAAATTATTTAACACAAAAGGTACATGTAACAAGGCCTTAAATTACATTGTCCTCCATTTTATGCAGGAAAATCCGGGTACAAAGTTGGAAAATATCATTCATCAAAATGATATATAAAAAAAAATCCGCTGTAGAACGTGATTGGCGCTTTTCAGTTTTCATTGTTTTTGATTGGCTTATATTGGCTACAGAAAGGCACTGCATGTATTCTCGTTTTCTGCACTGTACTTCCGTAAAATTCATACATCTAATACTGTCGAATAGTTACGAGTCGCACCAATCGTGAATCAATCCATTCGACGGATTTTTAGGGTACCTCTTCCACCTATATACCTTATCTACTCTAACTCTATGCACTTCACGAATATCACGATTCGTCACGACCCGACAAATTGGCCCAATGGAACGATTCGACGGATTTTTAGGGTACCTCTTCCACCTATACACCTTATCTGTTAAGTCTATGCACTTCACGAATATCACGACTCAGTCCACTATGGGACAGTATTGGACAACCCTCGTAAAATTGGACTGCTCTCAGCTAATCAAAATTGCGAAATTTTAATAAAAATTGAGAAATTTTCGAAATGTTTTCACTTATATTACATATGCAACTCCGACCTATATAAAATTATGGTAACTTGCTTAACGCTGCAAACTATTGGCATATTAATGTTTTGAATTGACTAGTTTTCAGAAGAGGATTATTTTAGAATATCGTTTAACAAACACACAATATTTTCATATCAAAGTAATCTAATTACATTCGTTTCTTCATCTTTCTCAAAGAAAAACGTTGATGCTTTTAGCCACACATCACCCAAGCCATCAACAATTGCATCAGCTTTTGCCACTTCAAAACTGTCAGTTGGAGCCAAACCTTTTAACCAAAAAAAGCAAACCCTTAAGCCTGACCATGAGGCTGTGTGAATGTGCATGTAACTAAAGCCAGACTCACATTAATTAAATATTAAAGCATAATGCTGCATGTGTGAATGTGTGCATATGTGACTAAAGCCTGACTCATGCATGGTGAAATAAAGAATTAAAATTTAACCGTTAGATACCTTTTAATGACGTCACGTCCACCATCTTGGTTGATATTTCGGCTTTGTCATATAGCTGGAGTTTTGCTAGTTGTAAGTAACTCAGACTGCTATTGGTTCATTTGTGGTCACGTGGGATTAGACAAATCAAATGTTTCTCGCGCGGGCAATATTGCAAATAGTGAAAGTCTATAGCTAAACAGCCTAAACCAAGCAAAAATCCAACGAAAACACAGCTATACTGTATAACAAAGCGCTTAATAATGCCTGATCCCTTGGGAAACATTTAGTTTTGTTTTCCCTCGAGTGTCGATGTTCCCTCGACTTCGTCTCGAGAAACATCGACACTCGAGGGAAAACAAAACTAAATGTTTCCCTCGTGACCATGCAGACATTAAGTGTATAATAGTTTTTTCCACGGCTTTAGAAAATAACTGGAAATCAAACAAGATGGCGTCCGATGTCATGTATATTGAGTGTAAGACGCGATTTTACATTTTGCGCAGTATATTATATACGATATCATATATATTGTACATATCATATCTATAATAATATCATATTATATAATATATATTAGAAATAACTGTGACCTAAACGATTAATACTATTAATGACCAACCTGTTTCCCTGGCAACATACTTCAATATTGTGAATGACTGACTCAACACTTTTCCATCAACTTCAAGAATTGGCAGCTGACCAAATGGAAGAAAACCACCTAGTAGTGATATCATGCAATTTAAAAAAAACAGATCATTGGAATATATTGAGGTACTTGTAAATACAATATAGTATGCTAACTACAGTAACTGCATTTTTGTCCAGAAGATCTCCTATAGGAAGATAATTATTATAAGTAATAACATGACTTGAGGGAAATTAGCGATTAAATTTCTGGAAGACAAATCTTCTCGAGGCAAAGGGGAAATTTAATCGCTAATTTCCCGAAAAGTCATGTTATTAGTTTGTAATATTATGATTGCCGAGGAAAACTTTGAGAATCTTACCGACAGGAAATTTACACGGTTGATCAGAGAAGTTGCATCTAATTTTCCCGTGCATGTTGATGAGGGAAAATATATGCAAGCGGGAAACTTAGAAGACAAAAGATTTCTTTGTCTTCTAATTTTCCCTCATCAACATGCACGGGAAAATTAGAAGAAGACAAAGGATTTCTTTGCCTTCTAATTTTCCCTCATCAACATGCACGGGAAAATTAGAAGACAAACAATAAATTTCCCTCTTGCATGAGCGATGAGGGAAATACGAGGTTTACATTCCCTCGGAGAACAAAAGAATCCGAGGCGATCATGGTAATATCAAAATTATAAAATTTATTATTTCAACTGTTGACGAGGATATGAGCGAGCAAAGCGAACGAGAAATAAACTTCAAAGTTAGTGGGTTTACACCATGCCTTTAAGGGTGTTCAGACATATTTATTTTGACCCGTTGCTAGGGAAAACTTGATTTGACCACAGAGCTTCTAGAACTTTACAAATTTGATCCCCATGCTAGAAATGCTAGATATTCTGCACGTAGTATATATGAAGTTCTTTCGTTTGATGACGTCATACAGTGACGTCATTGTTATGTCATTGAGATAAGAGAAAACCTATAATTTCCGCCAACTTAAAAGTTTTGCTAACTAAAGAAGTTTCACTAGAAAGGTGAAAGGCTTTAAAGGTGGAAGGCTTTAAAGGTGGTTCCAAGCCAAGAATGCTCGAAAAGTCGTCTTGTTCTACATACAAAGTTAAAAGTTGGTGTCCACTGTCTTCGGAATGTTTGATTTATGCTTCATCAGCTCTGCCGATTTCTAAATTCCAGCATTCAATCTAAATATCTTGACGTGACGACGTCCTTCGTTTATTTTTCCACCTATCGCCGTCTGTGTGCCGAAGTTCTTCAACTCTTCAAGTGTTTTTGCCAGCGACATTCTACAGCAAAGGAATAGTTTTCTTTTGTTTTGGTACTTTTTCTCACAAACTTGCTTGGCTCTTTTCGGGGTTTTTTTGTTATCATTTTTTACCTTTTTGCAGTGTATAAGTACAAAAATATGTTTTTGTGAAAAGATTTCTCCAACCGGAAGTAATGTCCTTAGCAACCGGTTGCCTAGCAACGAAATACGTCCGAACACCCTTAAGGTGAGGTAATACGGGCAACATTTTTCTTCAACTTGCAACGCAACTTTGTTGCACGTTATACCACCCACCTTAAACATTGTCACGCAACAATGATTTTGTTGCAAGTTGAAAAAATGTGTTGAAAAAAAGTAGACTCCAGTTCTACCTGCTGCAACATGCTGATTCAACTTGCAACAAAATCATTGTTGCGTGACAATGTTTAAGGTGGGTGGACCGCGTCTTTAGAGAAGTTACATTAACAAAGAACACGGCCCGAGTCCACGGAGCGAAAGCTCAGAATATTAAAGCAAAATTGCATGGTGTAAACCCTAAAACTTTGAATTTACAACACAAGCAAAACTCCAAAGAACTGCATACATTCCATATTCCCAAGCATCCGTGTTCGTTGTGTTTAGTTAATTATGTAAATTTAAAGTAGATTCTACTGCAGCATGGTTGCACATAACGTCTAGTAGCAATGTTGATTGGAGTACAAAAATATCACACTCAAGCTGCACCCTAATGACTGTATTATGCGGTCCCTCTATATTAGGCGGTCACCCGCCAAAGTCTCGAAAATTCCATTGTTTATATATCATTAACTAATTCATGAGGAAAACACAAAGGAAATCAGTACCGTGTCTGTGGTTTGGATATCGGAGGAAGAAATTACATAAATTAAGGAAACTTTTACCTTGATTTTCTCTTAAAATACTGATTTGTAAATGTCTAGAGATTAAATTTAGAAGTCCATATAGTCCAGTGAATGTAGAATATGAAATAATTGTATTTAATACCAGATGGCATGTTTTCAGAGGTGGTGGCTCAGAACTTTTAATTTAGATTGCAATCTTATACTACCAGCAATTCATAAGAATCAATTGTACCCAATGGCACCAATGAAGCCACACCCGAGCCACCATGACAGTGACAAACCATTAGAAACCCAATGCAATGTAATGATCAATTCTTTAACTTCACTTGTTGATTATTATAGAACTGAATTTATCATTCAACAGTTCAGATAATGTATTCTTTTGCTTCATTTAGGTCCATGGGCTCCTTTTGACCATGGGTCCCTGGTTAACAACCAGGCTGACCCCCCCCCCCCCCCCCCTTCTCGTCAGGCCTGCTACCTACAGCTGGTCTGTAATCTGAAAGTAATGATAGGCATTGATGGAGAACCTGTGGCATTTGTTGAATCTATAACAACCAATCTTCAACAGAAAATTATTACATCTACAAACTGTATAACATGTTAATTCAAGGTGCTGTATGTTGCAAACTGTGTCTGCAGACAATTAATCATCACAAGACAATTGACAAATCCTAAAGCCCAGAAATGAGTACCACTTCTAAGCATACTCGATATGATTATATGCCTTATTGTCTCTTTATCACTGTCATCTTGGTAAGTGGTTGAGTAATTACTCTCTGACAAGCATATATATTTTTTTCATTTTTACTGTCTTTAGGAATGTTACTCCCAGTTGACCACAAATGCTGCAGAATTTGCTGGAGGATAGTTTTATTGAAAAACAGGCATTTCTGAAGTATTGCTGGTATTGGAGGAAATTTATTGTTCCCATGAAATTTGCAAGGCTACATAATGGTTCCCGGTGGTTCGGTTTTTTTTTGCAAAAGCTTTCTCCAAGTCAACTGCATTTTTTTTTTCACCTTCAACTTCATGAAAACAAGCTTGAAAGTCTTGAAATAACTCTGAGATATAATTCACAAATTCTTGTATTAAACAAAATTTAGTGGAATCCAATACTGCTGCTAGTGCCAACGTAATAATTTTTTCTTGATTTGTCTGCTTTGTATAAAAAAAGTTTGTAGAAAAGTTATTAAATTTTTAATGGAAATACTTGAACAACTAGTTGTACTCTCAATGTTGTAGGCTCTGGTACTTTATCTACACTATTAGTGTCCTCCATCTCAAACAAACCTGAAATATTTGTTAAATCCACTTTGCTAGCCATATTTATGTTTTCGTCTTAATTTAATTTCAGTTTTACTGCTTTGTTTTATAGTACGTATATCGAATTTATCGATTTATACCTAGTTACCAAGGCACAAAATTGTTGCTAAGGAAACGGTTCATGTTATCAACCATTGTAGCAACCGCTGACCGGTGAATATCAATTATTCGTTACCAGGCCCCGCATCACACATCGATCAGCTTTCCCACTGCCGTTTCACCGCCCTATATAAAAGCGCGCTGGTTTGTGGTGTCAACGGTGCATAGTGGCCGGAATGATCAGATGTCTCGTGCGCGTGCACATTATTCCCATCAGGCACCGCAAACGTCAAATTTGCAGAGACAACTTTTGAGACAACCGAGTTCACTGGTCTGATAGAGTGAATTCTAAAAAAAGACTAGTGGAGCGATAACTCCAGATTGAATTTTGAAGCCAGAGATGGGGGTCGCCATGTATAGGTATGCCCCAGTCCCTTTCACCAAAACACATTACAAAAAGCCCAAAACGTGAAAAACTTCATTATTTAATATCGAGACAACTTTCCTATGCCCCTACGAAACTAGAGCAAGTGGTCTTAAAGCTTACGTATTTTTCAGAAACAACCCTTGATAAACGATGCAGTTATCAAAGGAATAAAAAAAATCGGCCGAAAATTAACAGCGTAGAAATTTCTGTTCTTTCTTGTTACGCTTGGATTTTCTAAGGTTTTCACCATATCAGCTTTAAACCTTAAATCAACACACAAGGATAAACAGTAGGTATCTTCATCTCGAATTTGCTTCATTTCCCTTCAAAATATATACTAAATGATGACTAATACAAACGAGAATTTGTGGTAACACCACGTTTATTATTTAATGCTGAGCTTTCGACCTGTTGACCCAGGCCTTCGCCAGAGCAAATATGCCAACATCGTGTTGGCTCACGATGATAAAAAATAATAAACGTGCATGTTACCAAATTCTCGCTTGTATTACTACTTGTCAGAAAAAGACTTCTCGCGTTAAACTATAACGTAAAATCACCATCATAGCGAAGAAATACAAAACATAAAGTGGTGAGGACTAGTATAGAACCTATACTAACAAAATCAATTCCGTCGTTTGCCGGAGCTCTCAAACGCGAAGCTTAAACTATTGTAACCAATTACGTACTACGAAAACCACCGATGTGTGGTCACGGCAGCAAATAACGTACGTATCATGGCACCTACCACAAACATATGCTACCACGCCCACAAACATATAAGAATGCGTAGTGAGTCCATTTCCCAGTTTCAGTGAGCGGGAGCGCTATATAGAGATCAGAGTAAAAATTAATTGTGGTATTGATTTGAAACACAGCATGTATTCGCAGTTGTTTGTTGGAAGAAAGTATGAATTAAACTGGAGTACAGCAGCTGTGGAAACGCCGGCAAAGAAAAATGGGCAAAATTCTTCATGGAAGAGACATGTGTCAGATCTTTAACGATGGAAAGTTTAAAGCAACGCATCAAGGAAAAGTGCAGCTTCTTGCCTGCGAAGATTCAGATTCTTTCGTAGACATGATTGAAAGTGCGCAAGCAGTACCAGAAAGAGAAAACCTATATCGAATAATCTTAAAAGTATCGAACACAACATCTCCTCTTGTGCAAATTCACGCTGATCCCGTCGCCAGTTAAGGATTTCATTCACTTTCTCCACGAAAACCTAAGAAGCGCGTAAGAGGGAGACTGCACGTCGAAGATATAGAGCCTAACAATGAAAGTAACACAAAAACAGGTAACACTATGTATACAACACCAACGCAGAAGTATTTCGATTAATTGCAGCGTGACATATCGCTTCAACAATCACTATCTCAAGAGAAATATCGTGAAAGTAGACTGCTTGAAGAAAGAAATTAGACAGCTTATTTTACTAATATACTCATATACAGATAGTGGTCCAATGTGTACGAACTGCCACACAAGTGGTCATAATAAATCGAATTCCGTGTTTCCACCATGTGTGTCCGCGTCCATATGCAATGACATTAAGCGCCATGCTGATGAAAGCAAATATGTGAAAGAAAAGAAAGATGAGTTGAAAGCAATTAATGCAAAATTAAATGCGATGCTGGAAGAATCGAAGTCGAAGAAACAAATGTACGAAAAAGCTCGGAACACGTTTGCATCGCAAGTACAGGCAGATTTGATTAATAGTAATCAACAGAAGTACTTGAGGAAAACACTAACTGGCCAGTCTGTTCCTAACTGGTTGGCTGTTAACTCAGACATGAGAAAACTAGAAAAAATTTGTCGTGGAAAAGTGCCTCCTAATTCAACATCTAATTAAGCAGTTTGACGAGGGATTTTGTGTTCTACAAAGTTCCGACCAAAGTGGCAGTACTACGCCATGTGTAAACCCTGTGAAAGCTTCAGTTATGGGAAATGAAAGGTACACATTTTCCTGGTTCTCATGCTCTTCCAAACCAACAGTTTCCGTCTGAATTTGACGGGGCCAGTGCTACGGTGAGTACACCACAATTGGATAATTTTGGGGAGCCTAAAAGCAAATTTGAAGAAGATTCATTTTTGGAAATGGGATTAAAGAAGAGTTTGGAAGACATTAATTCAAGTGCGCCTAGTACTGCACTTGCATGTGAAACAGTGCCAGCCAGCGATACCGCGGATGCGGATGATTTTCAAGGGTTAGAATTGCTGTTTGAAGCAGCATACATTGTAGAGTCGTAAGGACAGAAGTAAATTGAACTGAAATGCCATAGATGGTTGCGTAGTGCATGTATATATTTATCTCAGTACTCTCAGTAGTATAAAAGACTGTTGTTTATACCTTGACTTTTTCTTTTAACTGGGTTATCAGAAGGCATGAGGACAAATACGTTCATATTTTATGTTGAGTTTAAACGGTGT
Organism: Paragorgia papillata; assembly: GCA_035771165.1. Taxonomy (NCBI): domain Eukaryota; kingdom Metazoa; phylum Cnidaria; class Anthozoa; order Scleralcyonacea; family Coralliidae; genus Paragorgia; species Paragorgia papillata. Next base: position 3,583,702 of record JAWNZC010000337.1, read on the forward strand.
TTAATTTAAAACAATTCGTGCAGTTTAATTAATTAACAAGCGAATGAAAAAATGTTCACATTTAAAAAATAAATTAATGAAATTTTGGCGAGGTTTTGAAAGGTTCCGCCCTGTCTGTGATCATTTGTATAAGCGTGAGAACATTTCAACCAGGCTTTGTTTGCCAAACGCGCACGCCGCCTCGGCTCTTGCTCGCTCAAAATAAAAACCTCTGGACCCAGAGTAACTAATCGCCAAGGCAACGTTTGTAACGTTAAAAAACCGGAATTTATTCGCAACTATAAACGCGCAGCCTTGCAACGTACGTTTTGTGTTCAGGCGCGGCAAAAGGCGTCGGGCTACTAAGAAAAACAAGTTATTGACTCTCGTTATTTCCGTCTTAATAAAATGTATTACATTTTTTAATAGATAAAACTTAACAGCACAATCTTAAATGAAAATCTTAACATGAATTCGTGAACTGCCAAGCCATGCACAGCTATAATAAGGAACCGAATTGGATTATGTTCATATATCGAGTTATTTAATTATATATAGCAGTTCCTATTTTACAACTTTGGCTACCGTCTGTTGAATACAGTTTTGACATTTAATGACTTTATTGCCTATAGCAACTGGTGGTCAAACAGAGTGAAATGCCCCCAATTGAACATGACTACCATGATGTAAGTGTTGGTTTTGCGGAGGGAGAAAAACCGGAGAACCCAGCGAAAAACCCTCGAAGCACAGGAGAGATCAACTACAAGTTACAACTCTACTCACATTAGCTTCAAGCTCGACAACGGGGTCATTCCCAAGCGGTCACCCATCCAAGTACTAACCAAGTCTAACCGGGCTTAACTTTTGGTGAGAGGCAGCGCGCTAACAGCACACGCCACCCGTGCTCCCCATAAATGCAGTGTACATTCAAGTGATTCAAATATCAATGTATCCAGTATATGCTGAAAGAATCCTACCATATCTTGTGGTGTTATTTCTTTAAGCGCTTCATAAACAGCTACGTGTCACAGGGGCGGATCTAGGAATTTTGATACCTTAGTCAAAGTTGCTGTGGACCCATATTTCTAGGGGGGTCCGGGGGGAAAATTTTTGAAATTTGGATCTCTGAAATGGCATTTCCTGCATTCTGACAGCACATTTGAGCAAAATTCCAAATGTTTTATAACATGTTTTTAATGGACATTTTATCATTTTCAAGAAACATTTTGGACTGATATTTTCTTGTTGTCTTAGAAACCTTGTGATAGTTTGAAGGTGTGTAAGGCTAAGTTTTTCCAGGAATGAGGGTGGGGAAATCCAATAAACAGTAGAGAGATATGTGGTCACATTCTAATATAAAAAAGTTGACTGTTTCGCTCTATGTCAAAGTTCATCAGCATGCCTAGGAAACACCAGTTACATTGTTTCAGTCAGTGAATCTAACATGGACAGCCTGACCAACATACAAGTGAAGGTCTAGCTGAATTTAACATTCTGCATAACCCAGAGCAAGGTGGGGTACCTTCCATGGCTGTTGAGCCCCACCTACCCAGAGCTGTCTGGCTTTCAAATGCCTTTTACTCTCAACCTGTGACTCTTTACTCTCAACCTTTACTCTCAACAAGCAGACAATGTCTGGTTAGGAGTCAGGAGAAGCTTTTGTTAATGACCATAATGGACATTACTTGGACATAGACATGGAGGAGCTCAACTCTCTACATCATCCCGATCATTCTAACCCCCATCTAATATGCCACTACCCATCCCCCTACTGACCCATGTTACTATGAGCTGTCTGGTTTTCAGGCACCAGCAACCCAAGTTCAATTCCTGTCCAGTGCAATTATTATCAGATTAAAATTTCATAATAGCCACATGTGAGAAGAATGCTTACTTGATGTATAACGATAATACATGGAAATTTGTAGTAATGTCATGTAGATATTTATTGCTTAGCTTTTGATCTGTTTCCCCAGGCCCAGACCTTATTTAACTTATATGTTAAAAGTTATATGTTATTACTTATAATACTGTATGCTATATATATATATATAGACAATTAACTGACTTGTAATATGAACTGAGGACGAATGTATTATGTAAACTACTGTGGAAAGGCAATCTGACTATGCATCATGATTATGACATACTAGTGAGTATCTAGAATTGAAACACTACTAAGTAGTGTTTATAGTACTACATGAAGCATTTAATAGCATTGGTTTATAAGTGGTTTATACCAGTGTGCTCAACGCAGATTATGCTAATATGGAACGGATATCAACAAAGGTTAGGGAAGTATAAACATGACAACAGACTAACATCGATATTGAATCCAGATTGATGAACTACTGTACCTATAAGCTTACCTTAGAGCGACATATGGCTTACTCTAGCTTGTCCGCCGCCATGTGTTGTGGCAAATAGACCGTCTCAGCACCGATGTCTTTCCAATCTTGGGAAATGCTCTCCGGCCACAAGTACTCGACAAGCACTGATTCTCACAGACAAATCAACATACAATTGCCGCAAAAGAACATCATCGCTGCTTTATAAAGCACACAACGCACAATCTAACAAGCTTGTAGAAGCCATGAATCGATCGAACAGAATTAGACGACTGAACGAAGACCGCATTTTGCAGGCTTCCGGTACGGCATACTTTCGGCAAAGCAATCAACCAATCAGATTCAACGATTTGCCTCGTTTTGGCCAATCACAATGGGTAAATCGGCCTAAATCCTGCAAAAATCTAAACCAGTCAGCGCTCGCGATTTGGCTGTTTTGGACCAATGAGAATGGCTAAATCGGCCTAAATCCTGCAAGATTCTAAACGGGATTGGCTAAATCGGCCTAAATCCTGCAAAACACCTAAACCAGTCAGCGCTCGCAATTTATCTGGTTTGGACCAATCAGAATATCTAAATCGGCCCAAATCCTGCAAAAGTCTAAGCCAGTCAGCCCTCGCAATTTTTCTTGTTTAGACCAATTAGTAAGTTAATATATGATGATATTTATAATTATTTCGTAACAATTTTCACCTTAGTCATCTGACTTATTTGACTAACGCTAAATCCGCCCCTGTGTCAATTGGCCCACAGAAGATCGCGAAATTCATACCTTCCGAGAATTGTTTTTACCTTGTTGAAAACGTTTTCTGTAAACCTCGCCTGTGCTCGCAGAAGGCCTGGGCGTCTTTAAAAGTCGCACAAATTCAATATCCACTTGTTGAAGATGCTTAACTCCCCCAGAGCAACGTTTACACTTGTGTCCCCAGTGTCAATAAAACATTTCCATACCTTACGAATCGTATCGCTTTTAACTCTATATTTCATCGCTAACGCTGCGAAACTCCCTGTGAAATAGCCTGTGGCAAGGTCACCTCCTTGTTCAATTATATCTTGAACAATAGTTCTCTTTAAGTCCGTGTCAAGAGCTTTTCCACGTTCGTATACCCTTCAGGACTTACTAAATTGGGCCATCGCAAACAACAAAAAGACGCAAAAGCTATTCGCATTCTTACATGTTTGTGGGCGTGGCTGCATATGTTTGTGGGCGGTGCCATGGTACGTTATTTGCTGCCATGACCACACATCGGTGGTTTTCGTAGCAAACAGGTGGGCAACATGGTGGGCAATTTGTCTGCGCTGACCAAAAAATCGCGGGCGTATTTGTTCTTTATTGCGATTTTCTTTAAATATGCAAAAGACAAAATACGATTTTAATAGCGAGTCCGCTGAGCTTTTCTTCGATTTTAATATGCCTTCCAAACTTGTCGATCCAGCAATTTGCTGTTCGACTTTGTCTTTTTCGTCGAAGCTGAAAAGGTTCGTAATCGGAGCAGCGGAAGATGATCTTAAAGAAAATTGATTTCAACTCGTCGAGTCCTTTCTGTTCTACCTCGCAGGATCGATTAAAGTTTTCTTTTACCTCAAGGCAAGTTCAGATGTTTAGTTCAAGCTTTTATGTTCTCGAAATGTGCTTTACAGATTCATTTCAAAGCTTTTCTTGCGAGCACAAGTTCATTGAATTACTCAATTTTCAACGAAAACAGCAATTATCCCTCTTCTTTGACGAAGGACAGCAAATAATCTAGCCGTTCATCTGTTTTCCTGAATCAAAATTATCTTTGGGAAAAATGGTCGGCTCAAGCAGAATATAGTGGGTTTGAAAACCACACTAGTCTTGTTTTGTCAACAGCAACTTTTGAAGACGCTTTGTCTATTATTTCCACATATCTTTTTCCAACTATGTAATTTTATCACACATCAAGCTTATTGTGTAGTTCTGGGAGAACGTCATTTTCAGCCGTTGACTGTGGCGAAATTCGAATGGCAAATAAAGCAGCCAAGTAGATTAATTCGACATTGAATATGACATTTTGTTTATTTCCTTTTCAATTATATCGCGAACGGGAATGTGTCCCGAGCGTTTCACGAACACGCGCGAAATCCACGCATTCTTAATTTCGCGCATGTGCAGACAAATTGCCTACCTGTTACCAAGGTAACAATAAATTCCCGTCACTTTTCAAAAGATTGAAAGTTCAACTGGGGCACAGAATAGACTGAAATACAACCAGAAGTCCAACTCGCGTCGGAACCTTTGAAGTTTATGTCCTCGCGCATGTCGCCTCGCGCATCTTGATTCCTCGCCATCCTACGCAATCCTGGCAAGTTCCCCCGGCAGTTTGGACCTCAAAAGAAGGCTAAAACTGCCGGGGGAACTTGCCAGGATTGCCTAGGATGGCGTCGGATGGCGTAAAATATCGCGCCTGCGCATTGAAGAAATGCGGACAAGTTGTATTTCTATTCTGTGGCTGGGGGGATTGCTTTGAACAACGAAGTTATAGAACTGAAAAGATTTTCAAAGATCTGTTTGAAGTAAGTCAGACCAATAATCAATATTTTTTTGATGTCTTATAAAAGTTCTGTAAAATGTCAGAACAATGTAAAATTCTAACCTACTGCTTCTTTCTGTGTTTTTAATGCTCAAAAACCATATTTGTAAAAACTTTTAAAGTTTGGTATGACAGTTAAAGTTCTAAAGCATTTGTTTTCTGGCAGTGTTGTTAGAAACTAATTACTAAAGTGTTTTCAGATTCGTATCAGACTTTATAGATTTTACTCTTCAGGACCAGCTGACAATACTTGTCAAGTGGAGAGTCTATAAATGAACCTGAAAAGGTAAAATATATTTTCTAGTATTGCGTTTCAAAGATTTCAGTTTTTGATCCAGATTTTAGTGTTTAGAGAGTATTTATCCCAGAGTTGATGTTGAGGGCCCAGAGGGGAACAACTTCAAAAGGGCATTTTGTTTGGGGAGCAGAGCTTCAGAGACACTTGAGGCACATGTTTTATCAGATATGCCCCCCTCCCCCCAGTTCCTACCCCTTTGAACCCTTTGACTTCCAGACCAGCCAAAATCAGCCCCTTTAGTATTTTAAACTATCTAACACCAAACAGGGCCTTCCTCAGAAAATTCTGCAGGGGGTGTGGTACACTCAATTTTGCCGACTGCCTCATAATCGTCACTCGTCAGTACTTAGTAGTATTCGCCGAGACTGACTGCTGGCAGGTGCCGACTGCCAACTGAAATCTCTTGTCTGCCGACTATAGGTGAACAAATAAAGCGGTTCTTGGGGTGGTGTTACCCCCCCCCCCCCCTTGAACTTTTTGTCTATAAAACTGCATTTCCTGGATGCTGTCAGGACCATTTTGGCCAAAATATTAACTCTTTCAGTACCAAGCATGTACTTTAGTATTTTAGTTGGACTGGCTAACACCAGATGATTTTACTCGTCAAGGGGATAGCTCCTGGAAACCTGGCCAATAAATGGTTGAAAAGTTTTTGCCCTTTTTCCTTTTTAGCCTTTACTCATGCATGGCCATGCACAGCCACAACTTATTAATTTTACTCTGGTTAATCTCAGACGATTTTACTCATCAAGGGGAGAGCTGGAAACCTGGCCAATAAAGGGTTAAGGGAGTGGTTGCACTGACACCTACCCCTTGTTGCACACATGACTGAGCCTATCTACCTGTTTGTCTCCCAGACCGGCCAAAACCAGCCTTTTGTTATTTTATTCTGTCTAACACCACAGAATTTTTCTTGTCAATACGGAACCTCTGGTAGTTAAAACTTAAAAGGTTAAAATATAGTATAGAATATTTCAGTATATTTCATAATCAACTAGTTACAAAAATTATGTAACTTTTACAGCACTGATCTATAGGAGTCATATATCTGGTGAGAGGATTCAAGTATTCTGCAATTTATACTCCGGATATTCTAGTGTAGTGTGCTGCAACAGACACTCATGATCATGCAGAACTCAGACAATTCGTCTTATTTGTTACTTCAAAACACATCAGTCTGTACTTTACAGTTTCACTACAGCAAGAGGGATGTTTTACTTTCAAAGATTCTATTGATTTGGCTATTGACAAGTAAGGAAGGACACACAAGATCATACATGAGAATTCTAATACTGTAGTGAGAACAAGTGACAACATCCAAAACTACAGTACTACACGCTGAGAGGAACAACACATCTCTTTGCTTAGGTATTTTTAATAATATATAATACACAGCGCAGCAGCTGGTTCACAAATATAATAAACCTGCCAATTATCCTAATTTTCCTCGCCCAGGAACAGTCGAAACAATGTTCTCCTGAGAGGAAACATGCCAGTTTCCATGCATATAATTGTCGCGATCGCCAAGGTTGTATCTCTCCAATCGCGATCGCCAAGATCGTTGAACAACTGAGCGTATATGATTAATTAATTCAGTTAGTCAATAATTATTGACATACATGTATGATCACGACCATCGCCGAGTTTTCATATAATTTTTAACAATCATAGCGATAAAATGCTTTACAGTCCAAACCTACCCTGAGTCAGTGCCATGCGACTTACTTGCTTTAAGTTTTTGAAATTCTTCGCCTTGTTCGACTCTGCAGTCTTCGTACTGTACACCAGCAGCAGCAAAGATATACCGTGTTGGTTCTGCACGTCCTCTAAGGTTGAAGTAGGTTAGTTTGTAAGAAGGCATCGTAGATTGATCGCATGCACTTAATACTAATTTTGTGAACAGCTAGTTTGCGATCATCCAAGCAATTTTGCACTTTAAAGTGTCTTCTACACACGTACACACGCTATGATTGGCCAAATCATGAATGACGTAAAATACTGTAAAGGCGGCACCCACAGACAACACGATCTCTTACCAAAATTAAGTGTATGTCTTAATTGTAAAATAGGGCTCAAATTAAGACATGGCCTTTTATCTGTCCCACAAGCGGGATGTTAAACTTGAACACATAAAGCTAAAAATCCTAGAGGGGTGCTGTGGTCGGGGTCTGACAGGAGGCACATTTTTCCGGAGGGTTGTGGTTAGGTTTAGGTTTACCGGGGGTTTTGGTTAGGTTTAGGGTTTCCGGGGGGCTTAGGGTTAGGTTGGGGTGGTGGGTTGGGAATTAGTTTTTTTAAATTAACGATTATTGGTAATTCTAGGGATTTCACACTTACTGATTATTGGTAATTCTAGGTAGGAGGATATGCTGCCACTTGAGCGAGCGAGAAGTGGCGGCTGTTTACTCAGGCTAGTCAACTTTGGGATTGGGAACAAGTTCTAAGGCCGCAATGCGTCATATGTTCCACTACGTAAGATGGCCGCGACTGGCACGAAATTTTTGACTGCTGGCTATAGGAAATGCCCTATCCAGTTTAATAGAGATCAGTGGGACTGCCTTTTTTCAACATATCTGCAAGGTTTTTGGTCTTGACGTTATTTAAAATTTAGAGACTCGTGAATGTAGGCTCCGACACCACCACCCTTTATTATATCACTATTCCGAAAAACGCACAAGTAGCCAGGGATGGTGACATGTTGTAGTAATAAACTGTTATTTTTCAACCAAGGTTTGTAATACGCTAGCTGAAATTCATCAAAAGTGGAAGTGATAGACTGGGTGTTGAGATGCATTACTCTAAGTTGCTATATTTTTCCTAGACTGTACGTAGAGCAGCCAAATGAATATCTGAAGCAAAGTCACTAATGTTTAAAGCGGGTTCACTACACGTACATTCTGGACTCAAGCATAAACAGTCTGTATCAATGTGACCAAAGTTCTTTGTTGATGAAAAGGGAGTTTTGAAAGACTTAGTCAATAGAGATATGGTCTGGAAACTCGGCAAACTTCAAAGTGCCTATAATGAGCTGTTATTTTATGTTAAACCGCACCTTACACCGTGCACATCCTTTGTTTTAGCTTTATTAATAGTTTAAAAATATACATGAAAAAAATACTCAATTCTGATTGGGAGCAGTGCAGTTTTGAGGAAATACAGTGCAGAAAAAGCCCTAGAGTGCAAATGTTTTATTCTTTAAAATTTGTACAAAAATCATTTTTGACTAGAAAAAAAGCTCTTCCTGTTACATTTTTCATGTATATTATTTGCACAAAGCATTTTGATTGAAAAGATTCTTTTCATGCTAAATTTTTTCATGTATATTATTAATAAGTAATAGCATGATTTCTTGTGCAATTTGAAAAAAAGAAACACGCACTCGTGAGTCTTTGAATAGTCTTTGAAAAACTCACTCGTGCATGTTTTTTCCAAATTGCACTCGAAACCATGCTATTACCTATACAAATAGCACGGTTGGGTGATTGAACTGAAACGTTGCTATTGAATAATTCGTTCATTATACTAAAATACAATGGGTTCAGTGACCGTGCACCGTGCACAAAAATGCATAAAGGCGAACAAAAAGATAGAACAAAGACTTTAGCTGAGTTTCCAGACCTTATATTTTGAATGACTATGATTGAATATTATGCGGAGTAGTATTTATAAACTTCTTATGGCTAACATCATAACATTATCACACATAACGCGTGTTTTGTTTGATCTTACCGTTTTCAAGCATTGCTGGCATTTCAAGCAGAAGCAAATTCGAACACGAAGGAAGAAGTATTGGTAGAGAAACTGACATGTATACAAGCTGAAACTTTATTTGAGTAACACCTATATAATATTTGATTGATGACTCGTTTGAAGTCTCTTTGATCGAATGTGCGAGACAATTTCGCAATGTTTCCATTTTGAAACGCGAGCAAAAGAAAAGTGTGTTAAATCTATTAAGTGGTAACGTTGTTTTGGCTGTTCTCTCGAAAGCTATAAGGTTTGGGAAAAGCCTTATTTACCAGTTATTTGTATTGATCACTAACAAGCGCTAGCTTGTAGAATGATACCAATTACAAGAGAGCTATGCATGTCTTTTGAATTTCGCCTCTAAAAAGCATTGTTGCAGAGCAATTGAATGAACTTAATGATCTCGTGGTTTCTGCGATCAAACTGTCGATGGAAGATAAGGTTCTAATAGTTGTACGTCTATAGAAATATAGAAACAGAGTCGTGGCACGTAACGAAGAGCATCTCCAGGTTCTACGTACAGTACTTTTGCATTCATCTATATACCCTGAAGATGTGGGTTTACATGCAGGTTCCTTACAATGTGCTTGAAGAAAGAATATTGATTTGCTTAATTCTAATCCGCATAGCAATATAGTAATTACTCAGGTTTTAATTATTGATTGGTATACTATAAGGAATAATATTGGTTCTAGAGAAATTAATAAAAAATAGCGTGCATGAAAAGCGAAATATTTAAATGTCGAGGATGTACTGTGCTTTCCTGATTCTATAGCAAGACTATATAGCAAGATCGGTTATTATAAAAGTATAAAACAAAGTTTTCTCTAAATACGACTGTTAAAAAGTTTAATGCCATTAGCCAATTATGCAAGAATATAATGCAATTGAAATGAGTGAAATATACATAATGTAACTTTAATAACAGCGCTGTGTAGTAACGAGATACAAGGATGCATGGATAAGTCAGTAAATAGACGTACACAGTACTAAATTTGGAGGGTCGCAATCCCCGGTGGGCATCTCGGGCCGGCAATCATTACACCACCAAGCTAGCGAGTCGCCAAGGCCTGGCAGACCAGTCTGGTGCTGGCACACGAAGCGCGATCCTACTCATTTAGGTAATAGTGGTGTTCCTGCGCGACCGAGAAACTCCTCTCAACCAGGGGATTACGGTTCACACTACTAGCCTAGTGGAGAAAGAAAGTAAATAATACAAGTACTCACCCATGATGTGGCTTCACAAACCTGAACCTATAGAAAAGGCGTAGGAAACAGCTGCAGCAGACACTGCAAGACACTGGACGCCAAATGCAATGCAGATCACCCGGCCAGCAAGACCGAGAGAGTTCAAGTAATATCCTGTCTAAGCATAGGCGTACGGGCCGGGGGGGCTGGGGGGGCTGCAGCCCCCCCAGTTGCCGAAAAATTGGCTGTATTCGGGCAAAAATGGTCTTGTCATTCGGGCAAAAAGGATTCTGCCTTAAATTAATCAAATGTTGTAATAATGCAACTTAATGACATCACTGATTGCCATCGAGGGAAATCGGGAATTTTATTGTTGTTTTTCGTTTATCAATGTGATCAAGGGTGTAGGCGTCAGCTGTCAATACAGGCATTGTCCAAACGCTATCTCGCATATTTGATATTATACCTAATAAATTTCGAATTACTGAAGACAAAAATAAAAATTATTTAGTTTTTCATGTCGGCTTCCCTCTTCTCTGCAGCCATTGTGCAACGTGTTACTCGTGAAATGTTTCCGCAGGAGAACTGTACATGTAGTTATCCACACAATCTAAATTTGGAAAATCTGCGTTGCGCCCGCGTGGTGCGGCGACCAAAAATACCAGAATAGTGCCCTTAAATTACAGGAAATATCTTTTCAGAGACTCAAGAGTTCAAAATTTTTTCCGGGGAAGCATGACCCGGACCCCTAATAAATTATGACGTCGTCATTTATTCGGGCAAGTTATGTTCAGCCCCCCCTGCAAAATGTTGCCCGTACGCCTATGTGTCTAAGATAGAACAGTTAGGTTATGAAAGCCACATAAATGTTATGAAAGCAACATAAAGCAACATAAAGCAACATAAAAAAAAAAAAGCAACACCGGAAGACAGCGTACAATACAAATCAGCTAACAAATTAATGTATCACCTGGCATGCCAGGGAGAGCAAGACTCACGGCGTCTGTGCTCACAGCTTACTCCCTCTACAAATTAGACGGAGCAACAACGGTGGAGCAACCGTTGGCAAGCCGGGAGAGCCCTCTCCCGGCGCTAGCAACAACAAGTTCTGCAAACGAACCTTGCTGAACACCAGAGGCGCATCTGGTGAAGGAATAGAGAGGCTCCAAGATTACAGTGGGAAGTGGGAGAGGTGTAGAACAACAACGGTGGAGCAACCGTTGGCAAGCCGGGAGAGCCCTCTCCCGGCGCTAGCAATCAAAGGTTCTGCGAACGAACCTTGCTGAACACCAGAGGCGCATCTGGTGAAGGAATAAAGAGGCTCCAGGATTACAGTGGGAAGTGGGAGTGGTGTAGAGGACGCACCGACATGATAAACATTAGCTAACTGAGGCGCATCCGTTAGCAGTTGCGGAGGCTTCAAACTCCAGGGCAGGAGGCCTGTGGATTGGCGCTTGCACAACCACGCGAATAACAGGTGAGTCTGTTAGCTAATGACCGAGTAACAAGGGAGGAGCACCCGTTGGCAGTTGCGGAGGCTTAAAACTCCGAGGAGCGTGTGGACTGGCGCTTATGCCACGACAAGAAACTGACGCGTAACTGGCGGCGAACCAGGGCCGGGAAGGAAGCAGTCCATGCCGCTCGATAGTACGTTGTGGGAAGGAGGGTGGGAAGAACCACTCGAGAAACGGTGCCAACAATGCTGAGCCCGGGACCCAGGAAACGTTTACTAGTAGTTCCGGGTATTGCATCAGCCTTCTAAGCACGCACGTATCACGTGCCTCTGATCAACAGTGCCCGATTCATTGATCGCTGGAGTGTGACACTTCACGTGTGCCATGCGTGACCAGATAGCCCCAATGAACCGGGGGGAGTTGGAGCCACCCAAACAACACACAGCTAGTTTTAATATTATTTATTGCATAAATCCCAATAACTATTACATATTCTATTTCAACTGCGGTATATCAATGTATACTATGCTGCGGTAAACGCGGTTTTTCATGCTGCAAAAACTAAGTACAAACTGCACAGTAAATGCAGCCTAGTCCCAAGCTCACTCTCTCTTCGCTGTTTAACTACATCAAACCTAGGTACCAGTCTCATAATCTACGCGCGTGCTTCAAAACTATGGGACTAGGCATTCTGGCCCCATTCTCAAAGAAATGCAGCAGAGATACTTCAATTATTGCGATTATTTCTAAAATCGAGATCAATTAAAGTCTTTTGCTGCCACCAGTATTGCAATTGTGATAACTTAAAACCTATCTCTTTAACCCTTTGAAGCCTGACGACGAGTCTTTAAGGTTTATTCTGGCTAACGCCCAACGATTTTATTCAGCACAGAGAGAGGTCCAGGCCCCAAAGGTTTAAGAAAATATTGCAGCCGAGGTTTCTTCGAGTTACAAACATCACTTTTAAAGAACACATGCACTGGTCACTGTCACTCAACATCTAGACACGTGCACCCGGCCGATCGTTTGTATCCTTAAAAATAAGCCTATATATAGTACAAGCATGCAACTATACAATTGCTAAAAAGAACAATATTTAGTAGTTTTATAAGAACAATATTTACTAAAACAATATAGTAATTATAAACAAAGAAATATACAAAATTAGGATGCAAAAACACCTGGTGACAGGCTGTTCAATAACAAATTGCAATTTCTGCAGAATATTAAACTGCAACCACACATCGAACAAAACAGCGATCTCTATATACAAACATGGCCAATTTTGGACTGCTCATCTTTGTATTCTGCACTAACACAGGTATGAAGTAATTAATCTTATAACCCAGATTCAATAAAAAATATATACATGGTTTAATGTAATTATATTTTTACATACCTATCAAGACTTACAATCAAAATAGAAATACCTTCCCACTTCCGCTTCTGTACTGTAGTTGGTTGTGTATTATTGTATTTCTGTAGCCGCTACTGAAGCGTGAAGAAAGTCTAGCGATAAAACTCGCTAATTCTTGATGTATATTCGTCTGTTGGTATCGATTTGGGATAAACATCCATTGTATTATGATTAAATGCCATTTAAATTATAATTATATATTGCTTTATATATTGCTAAATAAAACTATTTTTGTACAGTTTTCAACAAAACAAATTTCCCAGGCTTCGGTAGCGGCTACAGAAATACAGTAATACGCAACGAACTACAGAAGAAGAAGTGGGAGGTATTCCATTTTGACTGTAATATTGTCTTAAGTGCAATATGGAACTTCTCAAAACCGAAGTTGAAATTCCTGTAATTATACATAGGTACAGTCAATGAGATATCCAACGTTAGTCATTCACGAAACAATAATAAACAACTTCCTTAGGGAAGTTTTTTTAGAACAGGACAACATTGTTTAAACCAGGTTTCACTTTAAATTTGTGCAAGGGCACCGCAGATACACAAAACTATTATGCATTCGTTAAAATTTAGGACAAAAACCATTTTACTGTAGATGTACAAGGATTGTTTTGCGAATTTTGCTATACCTTTTCACTTCCCTCCTCTCCTTGTGCATTATTTACGGGAGCACGCGGCCTTAAGCCGGTTTTCTACTAGGCGATTTTATTCGCGCGAAGCGACTTTCCTTTGTTCGAATTCATTAGATTTCTGATTTGGTTCCATCTCAGAGCTCATGAGACAGAAGAAAAAGTCGCTTCGCGCGAAAAAAGTCGCCTAGTGGAAAACCGGCTTAACTAACCAAGACCTAGTAGAAACAAAGCTATACCAGACTCTTTATACATTTACCATTCTAATTATATCTTTGTTAAAAAATACCACCAACTTTAATTTGTAAAGGAAAATATTGTAATGTCATCCACATATGCATGCTGTTTGGCAGCACTACTACAGTGTTTTAACCTACTATACTATTACTGTCGTGGCAATAGAAGCGTTCCTAAAATATAATATTTGCAATTCCTTTACTATGTTTGACCAATTCATTTGATGAAAATTATTGCTAACTTCTTGTTTTGAATTTGATTGGTTTCTAGTTTTTAAACAACCAATAAGAAAAAGGATTATTTGCCAAACACTGATCAAATTCAAAACAGGATTCAAAACAGGAAGTTGTTAACGAATCTTATCAAATGAATTGTTCAACTTGAGGAATATATTGCAACAATAGTAATATTTTACGGAACACTTCTATTGCCACGACAGTAAAGACTGCATGTCAGTTCCCGGTAGGTTGAACGAGCTAAATTATAGCCTAGAAATCTTAGCCGGAAAAGTTGAATCTTTTTTTATGATTCTGCATGCTTATGCAAATATAAAACTTTTAGCACACCGAACAAAACTCGGGCCAATGTTTACATTATACGGTTGGCGTCCCAATATTATTTATCACGCTCATTATAATCATTTCTATGCAGCAAAGTTAACCGGGTCAGTTTATATGGAAAATGTCACACGCCTATCGAGTGAGACTTCAAGCCAGACTAGCCAGATGAGCCTTTTTTGCAAAATAATTCATTTATTCATAATCAGGACCTCGGTTAACGTAACCAGTGGGTATCTGGGCACATATAAACAGGCCTAAAAACAGTTCAACAAGTTGTTTTGTTATATATCAAGTGTTAAAGTCCGTTTTTCTAGCTCTCTGATTGGACGAGCGGTCCTCGCGTGAGGGTCCGAAAATCGTGATGTTTCCCGCGTAACCCATGGCAGCGGGTAACATTAAGTAGATGGTCAGGTTCAGTTTGTCTTTGTTTTTGTTTCAGTTTTCCTTCATTTAAAACAATGTCTGAAGGTTTTGCTCAACATTTTTGTTGTCATTTGATACTTGATATATAACAGCGGTCTCGGGGCCATACTCAGTTTCCCTGGGTCAGGCGTTCACTGGGGGTGGGCTACTGGCATTGCGCAAAGTAGAGATCTCCTCCGCAGAGGCTCTATACCGCGCGAGCAAAGGTGGCAGTGGGCCGAAAGGGAGATCAGGTCAACGATGGGTGAATGTGGTGCATACTTCACAGAGGTGAATATATAGTTGTCAGCCACATCACTATATAAACTACAAAGTCACTCAGTCAGTTTCGAAATCTACTAACAATGTGCATGCAAGAACACCTTGATCAAAAGGCAAAGCTGTTCAACCTTTTGTCCAACTCCAAAAGCCGAAGGAGCAAAGAACTTACAGCATACCTCACGGCCTCACTCCATCACACGGTAAACAACTCATCGGAAGTATGAATAGTAGCGGAAGTAAAATGTGCAAAAATGCAAAATCGTGACACCCAAAAAAAGAAAGAAAGAAAAACCATAGGAAAAACCAAGCCGAAAGCTAGACTCGGCCTACCATAGGTAGCCCGAGTAAATACCTTTGTTCTTAAAGGATTATCTTCCGAATAAATAATTCCAGCGTTATTTATCTCTTTAAATTATATACGCTTTCTTTTTACAGCAATTGTTTCTGGATTTGTGGCATGTAAAACAAAGGTTGTTAAGAAAGGATGTTACAATGATCCTGGAGGGGAAAATAGAGCACTAAAAGACATGTTACTAAATTACCGTAATAACATAGAATGGGGTGATGGATGGAATCATTTTCTTCACAAACTGACTTGCGAGTAAGTAAAATAGGAAATTTTATTCAAAGAACTGCAATGTGATAACAATGGCCAATCTTTTTTTGCTCGATTGTTACCGAGGCAGCTCTTTTCTCAATTGTTCATTTCTTTCAAAAAAAAGAATGAACCATTCGAATGTTCGATTTGAAGTTCAACTAATTGCGCCATTCTTTGACTATGCAGTTGGTAATTTGGAATTGCGGAATGATTAACAACACATTTTCCGAAAGAAATCATATCAAAAGAAAGTCTGGTCGACCGAAGGTTTTCCATAATGTGAACTTCAAATCGTACTTCGTATAATGAACTTCTGAATTTAGAAACGTAACTTGACACTTGGCATCGAACTTCCGAACCGCGCGTTGAAAAGTGAGCTGAAATCGACAATAAACTAAACTGCTTCGTTTAATAGATGCGCAAGACTAGCAAAAGAAAAAGGTTATCATTATATTGGTTTGCAGTATTACGGAGAATGTTGGTCTGGAAAATACGCAAAAAACTTTCTTGAAAATGAAAAAGTTTCTGAAAAGTGCTGGGGATACAAGCCAAACTATAAAAAATGTGAGGATAACGAAGAAACAGAATGCGTTGGGATTGCAAAGTATAATTATATTTATGAAATTATTCAAGGTTAGTAATTAATAGAACTTTTTAGTAATAGAGAAGCAAAAGCTCAACAAATAAACAATTTACATGGTGTACAACAAAGAATTTTCAACAATATATTTCAGCACCATGCACTCATGTAAAGATTTAACAGAAAATTGTTTGACATCTTGAGAATAACGTTCAGTCAAGAAATTACAATATTGCAATGTACATTGTGCAGAAATATAAGGTGCATGCAGTTAACTATAAGCACAGAAGTGACAGAACCCTAGAAAAGCCACGTGCATTTTAATTTGTAAAATGGTTCTACAAATAGTAACAGCTACAAAGTTACATGAGCAATTATCAAAACGTGAGCCAAAAATATTATTCTGCGTTTCGGATTTCTCAAAAATAGTGATATGATGAAAAGAAATATAGATCAAACAGTGTTCGTATTGTAAAGCTTTGAAGATTATGGTCCACAGAATGAATAATTACGTTTAGTATTCGTATTCATATAAGACACCGACCGTTGAATGTGTTTGCCAAAATTTTGTACAGTTTGAGCTGCTGTTACACGATGCGATTTTTCTTGCAACTTGCAAAAAATTTACCCATTGATAAAAACTCGCAAGTTGCCTAGAGGGATGTTACACACAGACGCATTTTTCTTGAATATGTCGTCGTCAAGCTAATCCGCCATGTTGTTTGTTTCAGGAGCGTTTGGTCCCAATGCGCGATATCCTGAAGTTCTCACACCTGATTGGCTAGCATTGAAAAAACCTGGGTTGCAAGTTGCAAAAAGGGTGTTACACGTTCTGCAACTTGCAATCTATGTTGCAAGTTGCACCAAAGGGTAGAACCCAGCTTGCATTAACAAAATAACTATTGGCTTATCTAATGTGGACAATGGGTATCTTGTAATAATCTAAAATTGAGAAATACTGATTATATAGAAACTGAAACTTTGAATATGTGTGACCCGTTACCCTGCCAAAACGGTGGAGAGTGTCTTTTGGTGGAAGATTTCTATGTCTGCAATTGCATACCTGGGTATAATGGACTAAATTGTGAAATCAGTAAGTGCAAGTACAATACTGAATTAATAAAATAATTGTGTGAAATTATATTATGACTGGAATAAATATTGTGACTTAAAATAAAAAATACAAACTAAGCTTTGTAAACTAGATGCATATGCCATACATACTACTCATTTGCAGACGAGTTGGCTACTATATCACGTGTCAGTCGTTTTTAGAACATTATAAATATAGATTATTTGACATTATTATATAGCTGGGTTTGATTTCCGGTCCGTACGCAAAACGACGCACGCTGATTGGTTCCTGAGAGGTCGGGATTTTACGATATTGACCTCTGGTCTGTGTCCGGGTCAATACGCTTTTTTCTTGGCCCTGGAAGTTTTGGCGAGAACATTTCTGAGTTGATTTGAATACAAATAAAAGAGAACTGGTTATCGTTATTCAAATATTCTGAGCAATAAAATGTGCTAGAACATTGCTGCTGGTTTTCTTTAAAGCTGTTAACTAAAAACACGACAAATAAAGGCCGAACTATAGTGTAAACAAAAAGGCCAAGTAGCGACACGGAAAACTTAACAGGTAAGGTAAACAGCATACTCCGAAGACAAAAACAACGTTCGAAACTTAAAAATAGAATGAACCAATAGCCATATAATAAATTCCTTGTTAACCTCGTTTGCTCGGTCTGTACGGGAAAGTATTTGCCCTCGGTTTTATCGCACAAACCTCGCTCTTTCGTCGCTCGGTCTGTACGAAAACCTCGGGCAAATACTTTCCCGTACAGACCTCGCTCTCGGTTAATAAGTCCTTATTATTGATTTATCGATTTTATTGGGTATTTTCTATTTTTTAATCAATATATTTATATTGCAGTTTATTACAAATATAACCTCCTAAGACATTTATTCTTTATTTTTTTTATAAAAGGCGCAGCACTCCAAAACGTTGGTCGAATAAAACTGAATAAATTATGAAAGATTTGTATTATACTGCATACATGTTTTGTTGTGTGTTTGTTTATTTTTTTGCAGACATTGATGACTGTGTCAAGAATCCTTGCCTCAATAATGGAGAATGTATTGATAAAATAGATTCGTACCAATGTCGCTGTAAACCTGGATTTACAGGAGATACCTGCAATAGAAAGATACACAAGAAGACAAAAATCGTTTAAAATTCTATTTAATATTATTACTAATTGCTTGCATCGGACTTTTCTTTGGGTGTTACTATATTTTTACCTTTATGTGCTAAGTTCAACAGACAATATAATCGAGCGAGAAGAAAGCTCGAAATAGATGAGATCTCATCTATTTCGAGCTTTTTTCAAGGGCGAGGATATTGTAGTAGTCTGCGTATGAGAAAACCTTAGTGCGCATATTGTAAATGATAATTTTACATGTGGGCATGCGAGTAATTAAAATCACTCATTCCTGTGTGAAAAGTCAGTGGTATATTTTGTTTCAAGATAAAATCATGTAAATACAAAGAGAAATAAAAGCAGGCAAGAAAGGCAAAGTTTTTAAAAGATTAGCTAGTTTGTAGCTTTTATGTCTGATTTTATATTGTTTTTTATTTCATATTTACATTGCTCGATGTCTTAAATTAGTTTCACGGCATGCTAATAATAAAATCTCTAAGAAAGAAAATAAGATAACCTTGTTTTTAAAGCTGTGATTACACGGATCGCAAACCTCAATAAATATATATTCGTGCTGTGTATTGTTGGATACCAGGTGAGTAGAACTCGTATCCTCACATATACAATGTCGTTTTAAGAATGGATATTTCAGTAATTGTTTTCAAAGATTTATGTGTATTCAAGTTGGCACCAAATTTAAGCAAAGTAAACTGTGCTTTGGTCAAAAGAATGTTATTTGGGAAATCCATTTAGAAGCACTTAATTTTCAAGTATTACGAGTTTGCACCGTCATTCCTTTCTCGACCTTTATGTAACATATAAGAGCGCTAGCCGAGATTTTTAGTCACCTCAAATATCCCATAATGCACTGCATTTTGCGAGATTTGCGATCCAGGTATCGTATCCATGTATTGTACATGTTACTTTTAAATTTTTTATGGAAGTTCTTTTTCGCATTGTAAGATTCTATCCGTTTTCATGAAAATTCAATTTTTGCCCATATTAGTCGATCGCACTGTCTCAGATTCCCAAAAACTACAGTACACTCGTCCCCTACTAACGAACACCTCCCTCGAGCAGACCCCTCTCTTAAGCGAACAATCCTATTAAGTGGATATTTTTGTTAAGCGGACACATTTCTGAAGAGGACTCTCTCTTATTAAACGGACACCTGTCTGCAGTGGTCTCATTCACTGAAAAAACCCACTACAGTTAAATTCTATTTAAGCAGATATCTAAACTATAGGCCCCAAAGGAGTCCTCGTAAGGGGGTTTGACAGCATGCAATTGTAATATAAATAAAAACTCATTCGCTATACTACTTTCAGTTTGAAGTGCTTCAGTTTAGCATACATTTTAATCTGGGACTTTTCCAAAACATATCAATTATTTACCTTCAAATATATTGTACACTAAATGTTTGCCCAAAATATTATTCTGCAACCGATAACAAAAAGTCATAATAAAAGAAAATATGGATGAAGCAGTATCTGTATTATAAAAAAGATATTTTCATTATGAGACTTTAAAATTCATGGTGCACTGAGATTAATTTTATGTTGAGTCGTATCTGATACAAAGACACCTGCATGTGTTTGCCAATATTTTATAAAGTTTACTATCGCTTAGCAGCTTAAAGTGGCTCCATGCCCATATGCGTCCAGGGACTCGGAAAAGATAAGATCTGAATGTTTAAGCTGGTTTATAAATTTTAAACCCCCCAAAATCAATAGTATAGTTGGTATCACTTGTTAAAAATTAGTGCAAAAGTTGAGAAGATATATAGTGTTACCATAGCAGCCAAAGAGAATGTCCGCAAATTTTTACTATAAAAACCAAATACATTGCTCACTAAATGTGATCAAATTCACAAACTATTTAGCGTACATCAAACTGAATGTTCTATAATTGGAAAATTGCTGCGTGAATTTATTTTGAGCCACTGAACAATTTTGTTGATTTTGAAAACGCCACAATTCGTAATTTGTAAATAGAATTTAAAATTAAAATTTTTCAACTAAACGGACTAGACCAATTAATCGAGTATACAATTGATTCACGCAAATGTTTAAAAACTTTGATTCTAGGCCAATATTTTCAATATTCCTTGATGATGGGGTGTTTTAGTGTCGATTTTCAAAATTAATCATTAATCATAGGCTTTGATTCTTCAGACGTCATTGAGTTTGGTCAGTTCTGCAGATAAGTTCATGTGTTATTTCTTCAGATGCCCCTGACACCTAGAGCCGACAAAATAGGCCGAGACTGAGGTAGTTATGGCTTAAATAAACCACAAACAGCTCGTATATAAATGGTAAATTCCAGAGTTTAAGCTAGTTCAACATATGCCACGTTTTATTGTAGAATGTAAATCCTAATCTGCTAATTATTTCATCGAACGTTTAGAATCGCGGAAACTGATTTTAAAGACGATCCATAATCTTTTATGTCTTCTAAAGACCCGATGGTCCAAATTAAGCCGCGGCATATGGCGTATATATTTCTCGTATGTAACGCTCGCGAGTGACATATCGACAAGTCAAAATTTACTCCTTTTGCTGTAAGTTTCAAATCAAGTAAATTTGAGCCAGTAACTTCTCTTAATTCAGTTTTTCACGTAAAATGACGTATTCGAATAAGCTGTTGTATTTTTCATTTGTATTTTCTAAAAGTTTTTATAGGTCAAGCGGTTGCAGTTTTTGCATAAAACTCAGTTTATCAACATCACTTCCACGCATAATTTCATTGTCCATATAATAAATAGAACATTACACGGTTGCTCAAAGATATGGATTTTATGTTCTCATGGCAAGAGCAATATCGCATTCGTTCGCAACGCTCACTCGTGAAATATCTTCTCGCCACCGTGTAATATCTCCTTTATATCCACGGTTTATTTCCCCTATATAGTCTGTCTAAACGTGTAGACACGGTGTAGATCGTCTGTATGCAAGCCATACAAACGGTGCAATTGTTTACTTACAGACAAATTCAATTAATACGTATGTTGTATTTTATCAAACTAATAAAATAATGTGGTTCTCATACAGTAAGTGCCGGCCACATCTATATACCGCCCGCGCACGCCGTCAAAGTTGACTTGCAACTTCAGCGCCATGCCAGAGGTAGAGTGCCACGGAAACGTACAATGTAATCAGAAATTTATCAGAGAATAAGGCATTGTGAATATCTTATAAATATTGTGAATAGATCTTTGAAATGAAGTCGAGTTTAAGGGAGCCGGTAGGAGTCGCCGGCATATGAGGACTAATTGCCAAATTGGTAGCCTGCGTGCAGACTTCAGCCGTTTCCGTTCCAAATTGGGGACGTGTTTCAAAATAGCAATTAGGGATGCCGCCGGGGGCAAGGGTTTCGTAATTATGCCTTCCATTTTTATCAACACGCGGAACGGCTTCCCTGTATAAGCTAGTCCTGAGATATCTCTTTGATCTGATTCAACAGATAACATACTTGTCAACGGTTTTATCTCCTATACGAGTGAAATAACAATATTCTGTGCCTAGGGGAGCATTTTTCCATAATCCTGATATAGTCACGACCAAAAGGTCTATGAAAAGCAGAAGGCTTAATTGCGCAACAATAATAAAACTGGCTCGTGTGAACAGCCGCTAATCGCTTCTTTCACACTTTCACCTCTTTCATCGCAATTCGTAATTTGCTAATTTTTGAAAGAAAAGTATCGATCATGACAATTAATCGAGCGCGTATACATATGTTCGGGTTGATTCAGACAAAGCTTCAAAATTTTTGGTTATGGGCCAATTTTATTTTTTCTCTCGTTGGTTACATGGAAAACAATTTTAAGTTGCAAATGAAACCAAAAAACAGACTTAGAAAGTATGTAACTCATGCATGCAATTAATTTGATTATTTTGTCGAGTTTAGTTATCATGCAAAACCTCGACCAACTAGTTGTCAAATTGTAAATGTGATGTAGTAAAACATTAATGTGTACACTATAGTACGTTATGTATTGAAGGGCTCCGCTTAAAACGTCAGTATTTTGTTGCTAAAAAGATCTCGACAGTTTAACACTTTTTCACTTTGCTCAATCAAAAAGTAAAAGATTGCCTATGCAGCACTCTACTTTTTTACACTTAAAACTTTAGCTGATTGAATGGGAATAAGTTAAATCAAAGGCATAACTGCTGTATATACATGTAAGTACGTATGTATGCGGGGTTTGAAACTTGTAGTCTAAAATAGAATAAAATCATTATACACTATATATAAAGAATCCCTTATTAGTGAATGCAATTGATTAGATTAAGTGAGACAACACAAGGTACATGTATTAAATAGTCAAAATTGGCTAGATATTTTTGACAATATGCTTAGTATATAGTTTGTTTTTTTATATATATACAGGAGGTGCATATGAACCAAGCTTGAGTTTACGTTATACAAGATTGACAAACATGTAAAGCCTGGCCTGTCGACCTCCAAGCACGATGTAAGTCAAATTAATTATTAAAAACATAAAATTGTCCTTGTTAAAAGCACATTGACAGTCAGATATAAAACTATCGCTTAATTAATAGTTTTGCGCGAGACAAAAATGATATTTGTGCGTAGAGAGAAGAAACAATAAACGTTAAAAAGTAAGTCATTAGTGCATTTTCTTCAAAACTATATAATCCAAGTTGTAAAGTGTGTGATATTTACCATAATTTCAATCTTGTTGACTTAAATTTGTCCATAATTTAATTTTTTTCAAGTTTGAAAAGTGACACTAGTGACACTGTACGTTAACCATTTATTGATCAGGTTTCCTGGAGCTCTCCCCTTGAGCCATAGTAAAATTAATAAGTTGCCAAAACTGCAACTGTGGCCAGTAAAGGGTTAAAGGAGATAGTTTTTAACCCTTTATTGGTCAGGTTTCCGGGAGCTCTCCCCTTGACGAGTAAAATTGTCTGGCGTTAGCCAGAGTAAAATCGTCTGGCGTTAGCCAGAGTAAAATTATATGAAGTTGCCAAAAGGCAACTAGTACTGTGACCAGTAAAGGGTTAAGTTATAGTTGTTTTTAAAACAGTCTTGTAAATATTCCGTGAAAGTATTAAGTAAAACATTTTAAGCAATGTAAATTTTAAAATATTTTAGAAGTTGCATAAGAAAACGCCACAGTTATATATTTGTCATATATAATTATCGTTTTATGCCTTCTGTACTTTGCCAAATTTTAGCCTAGTATCTGCGGATAACCTCTATATAACTGACATATAAGTCAACATGCAGGCATGCATCCTACAACAAGTCGCCAATTAGGCTATATTGTGACCAGGCTTAGAAACCAGATGTGATTTCTCAGGTCCCTTGAAAAGTCTTTGATGGAAAAATTAAATCGTGTTTACCTTAGATTTAACTGACATTTAAAAGGCGTTGCCTTAATTAGCACTAGAATCTGCGTACCCAATATTACTACAAACAAAGGCTGTTCAGTTTTAAACCAATCGAACATTAATCGGAATTTTATGAAGTTTTTCTCGTTGTTAAATTTAATTACAACTGCGGTACGTGCTAAAAAGCTACAGCAGGCACTTAAAAAGAATGCCAAAAATTGCGCAGTGGGAAAGCATATAAATTACGATGCGCAATTTAGTTTGACAGAACCTGATCAAAGTGGGCCAAGCAACAAGGCAGTGCCGACAGGAGTTTCTGCACAAAGATGGGTATTAAGTTCAGGCTGTTAATCCTTGTTGTTTTCAGCGTTAGTGCAGGTAAGAAGACATTAACCTAAAAATAATAAATACAGACACAGACTACAATTGATAATATTTTTTTTTTGCATATTACTCACTATGTGGTAGATTTTTATGCAAGGCCACGTTTTAAAGATCACCTCTTTAAATGGAAAAAATATATAGTACAGAAAAACGTATACGTTACATACATTGGCACGTTGCAAATAGTAGCATACTTTTGATAAAGGATGTGAAGGTATTATTTATATATCAACTATATGTATGAACCCTTTTGGACCAGGCTTTGATTTAGAGTTATAATTTGGATTTAAAATTTACTAGTTATTTGTTACATACTTTTACTACTTATCGCTTTTGAAGTTAAAGAAAAACTAAGACGGGTTTTCTTCTATATACAGTATATATAGGTAGCAGGATTAGCCGGATCGACTCGTCAAATTGAACATTTGATGTAGAGGTTTACATTATTTAAAATATAGCTTGTATGCGTGTTAGTCCTTCGATGTTTCTGTGGCAATTTGGTTTTAATTGTTGCAAGCCCGACTTTTCAAATTTATTGTTTGTTTTTGTTGTGTAAATATTATATGACGTTATAAGCGAAGCATCTTCGGAGGAAGGACAAAGTGAAAGGATGAAGCAACTGAAGTAACCAGACGGAGTGCTAAAGAGCGGTGCCGTGTTTGGCGTCAAAAACGTCGCTTGCATTCTCTTTCCCGGAGCTCACGTTTCTCGGTGTCCGTGGCTTACGTCCTCCACGGCCTAGCGTACGATTCCGTCAAACACCCAGAATATAAAGCTACCTAACAAGTCGTCAGGGCAGTGAATGGCTTGTTAGGGCACCGTATATATAGTATAAAGCTGCCTGACGATCTAGCCGCCAACTTATCAGGGCACTGCAATTTTGCGCAATTGTGTATACCTGCGGAACGCTTCGCTTCACATGCAAAGATCGTCAAAAAGCCGTCAAAATCTCTCGCGTCAAAAACATATCGTTTCTATTCTCAATTCGACAATGCCAGAGCCCTTGACGTTTGTGTGGCTGTGGCCATCAATCCTGCACAAATTTACAAGCAAAATTTTAAAGCTGACTGACGAGCTAGACGCTAGCACGCCAGGGCACCACAATTGTATCTACATGCAAAATCTCAATGCTTTTCTTCACAAAAAAGTGACGCCCAGAATATAAAGCTATACCTAACGAGCCAGGCGCTCAGCGGCTACATACATACATACACACACATACATACATACATATAATTTATCTATACACGGTAAAATCATCAGTATAACTATTTACATAATTAAGGAAATTAACAAGAATAAAACTAATTAAATATATTACAATATATATTACTAAGAGAAGTAGATAAAGAAATTAAACAAAAAATACTGTTTTACGTGATTGCGGTGTGAAGATCCGATGTTCAGAATAAGTATTTATTTGTTTTTAAACTCTCGAAACAAGGTCATATTCCTTACATGCTGAGGCAGATTATTCCATAGTTCAGCCCCGCTATAGCTAAAACTTCTTTTTAAATAATCTGTACGTGGCAATGGTAATGCGAGTCGCCTTTCCGAAGAATAAACTGTGCTTCGAGGAATAAACATACCTTGCAGGTATTCCGGGGCCTGGTTGTTTAGAGACTTATTGTAGTAATGCAACGTATTTAGAAGCACACTTGAGCTAATCTCGTAACCAGTTTTCATAATCACTCTGGCAGCACGGTTTTGTAATTTTTGCAGTTTATCACTAAATTGATTACATATGCCATCCCATACAGGACTACAGTAATCAAAATATGGTAAAATGCATTATAAATTTGAACTGCATAATTTGTGGAGATAAACGATCTTACTCGTTTAAGGGCACTAACACCTGAGGAAACTTTCTTACACATTTCGTCAATATGATTTGACCAAGAGAGTCGTTCATCAATAGTAAGTCCCAATGATTTGGTGTGACCAACTCTCTCAATCCTTTTACTTTCGATTTCAATGTGAATTTGATTATTTTCCTCTGTGCGAAGCTTCTGCCTTGAGCCTATTACCATAAACTCAGTTTTTGCTATATTTAAGCTTAGTTTGTTTGCTTTCAGCCAACAGTTAAGATTGTGTAATTCCGAGTTTATTTCAGTCAAGTTCACCTAGGCTTCCAGCAGAGAGGCGTATATTTGTGTCATCTGCGAATAAATTAGCTGAGGCCTTACAGAACCAATTCGGCAGATCATTGATGTAAATAAAAAAAAGCAAAAGGCCAATAATGCTGCCTTGAGGTACCCACAGTTAATTTCACTAGCATTAGACAAACAACCAGTTACACTGCATTTTTTACTCTGGTTGCTTAGATACGAATTAAACCACCTGAGGGCATCTATATCGACTCCACAGTTTGCAAGTTTACGAAGTAGAATTTCGTGGTCAATAGTATCAAAGACCTTCTTTAAGTCAATGAAAATAACTCCATTAAGAAGGCCCTTGTCTATATTGACTGACCAGTTATTAGTGGCTTCAAGTAATGCTGTAAGTGTGCTAGACTTCAAGATCTACTACGTCTACGTCAACCTAATTTTTAGTCCTAGAGTAATCACAACACCGTCCTCGTTCTTTGTACAACGCCACTCAGAGCATTTTCTAGACTTGCCACAAGTCGATCTCTACGAGCGACGAAGTCGCGAGCATCGAGCGCAGTAGGATATTAGAGGCGCAACAACAAGGCAAACTGTTTTGATGGGTTCTTCGTCGACATGTATAAAGCCTCGCTTCATGCAATCGAGCACGTACAGTGCGATTTCAAAACATAAACTTTTCCCTGAACCAGTCGGCGAACTTAATTAAAAATACATCTTTTCCAAGTGTACATGTGTAAGCTTCGACTACTTCGTGTTGTCGACCTCTCATCTCTTTATATCCTAACTTCGCAAGCCCACAACTAATCGCGTCTTCCAGTACAACCATATTTCTAGCTGTGATCTTTCTATCCAAACATATTAAATGTCACGTCACATTAAAGTGATTAAATTTAAACTCATTATACTAGTAAATGTATTTTTAAGATGTGCTTCTTATTGGCTAGATTAAGGAGTTAATGACACACCCCCAGCTACACCCCGGTCAAAAAATCCACCGGTAGATCTGGCGCGTTGCAAGTGAGAAAAGTCCTTTCAAACGGGGTAAGCAAACCGCGAAAAAAAGACTGGGAAGGACTTTGGGAAAGTCTAAGCATTTTCACGTCTTCAAGACGACGTCGACGACCAAAAGATGAGAACTGTTGCTTGAGATTGACTTCAATAAGGAAACTACAATCATTTTAGCAATACTGGAGCGTTTTGGAAGTTATTAAACTAGCACAAATATCAAATATAATAGTCAGTTAACCGTGACTTCTTTAAATTGTAAAACTTATCTTGCGTTTTAACACCCGTCATCGTCCTATAGCATCTTAAGACAATTAGAATAAAAATACTTTAAGACCAGTCCAGAATCATTTTGGGGCAGAGGCTGAGCTGTGATTTTTTAGAGTGTATAACTATAGTGTTTTGCATCAGTTTATCGCAGATAGTGTTTTGGATATATATAGCAAGGGGCAAATTAAAGTGCAGAGATGTTAACTCGTCTAACTATAATAATATACTTAATCGAAAAGTATGTTAAACACTTAAACATTTGTACGTTACTCTTCCATATTAACTACTTATTGACCGAGCGTGAGGTCTGTACTAGTGAAATATCGGACCGATGTTTTTTTAGTACGGACCGAGACGAGCGCAGCGAGTTGAGGTCTGTGCAAAAAACAGAGGTCCGATATTTCACTAGTACAGACCGAACAAGCGAGGTCAATAAGTAGTTTATTATATGGCCATAATTAAATCTTGTGAACGTTCTGTGAAAACTCGACCCATCTTTCTTGCGAACTAAACGAAAATGGCAGACATTTTCCCAGTTTTAAAGTACTTTCCGTTGAGCTAGAATCCTGAACTTTCTACCCCAAATAGTAATTTTCAATTGCTTTTGTTTGAC
Organism: Paragorgia papillata; assembly: GCA_035771165.1. Lineage (NCBI taxonomy): Eukaryota > Metazoa > Cnidaria > Anthozoa > Scleralcyonacea > Coralliidae > Paragorgia > Paragorgia papillata. The sequence continues at coordinate 3,611,920 of JAWNZC010000337.1, forward strand.
ATATTGCTCAAGATCGTACGTTAAGTAGTTTGAATAAAAAATCATCTGGAATTCTAATACTTGTGAGAAGTAAATGTTATTACGAACAATGTTACGAACGTTTTGGACATTTTAAAAACTTTCACAAAATGTGGAAACTCGAACTATACATCAAATGAAAGCTTATAAAGTTTCTAACAACATACCTGCACGATATATTTCAACAATGAGTTAGTTCTGAAATTATAATCCATCTTGTTTCCGATACATGACTGCCATTTTGTTTATAAAATTAACTTACGGTTCCGAACGGCAGATTCCGCTCTGAGCGGGCGGATACGGGAAATATCCGACCGCTTATGAACCAATCAAATTACAGGATTTCCGTATTCGGACCTCTCAGCGCTGCTGCCATATAATAAATATACTTATTACTCTTCCGCGTTCAATCTGATAAATATAAAAGCGGCACCGAGTGAGAGGATTAATTCTCATTTTTAATAATTTTTGTATATCGTAGAGCCTCGAAAGTAACCGCGGGGCGGTTACTTAATTTTAGAATTATTAGTCTCTAAGGACGGCTACTGGAAGAAGGGCGGTTACTTTTGGAGATTTATGTTTTTGTTGAAGTTTATGGAAATTTTTGCACTTTCACGGTTACTGACTGAACATATTGTGTTTTCTGTATAATGAAGCAATCATCCAATAGCAACGTTTGGGTTCAATCACTCAACCGTACTGTTTAAATATTACATAAACCTAAAACATAGGATTTGGCACCTTCATGTACCTTTCAACATGAGTCGTAGCTTGATTGTTAACCGCTTTGAAGTTTGCCGGGTTTCCAAACCATGTATATTTTCTATTAACTATGCTTTCAAAGAGGCTGGAGGGCGGTTATACTTTAGGGGGAATGCTTACTTTTATTGTCGTGGCAACAGAAGCATTCCGTAAAATGTTGTTGTAATATATTCGTCAAGTTTGATAAGATTCGTTGACAACGTCCTGTTTTGAATTTGATTGGTGTTTGGCAAGTAATCCTGTTTCTTATTGGTTGTTTAAAAACCGGAAACCAATCAAATTCAAAACTGGAAGTTAGCAATAATTTTCATCAAATTAATTGGTCAACTTGAAGAATATATTGCAACGATATTTTAGGAACGCTTCTATTGCCACGACAGTAAAGGGTGGTGGTTACTTAATGAGGAACGGATACTTTTGGAATGCGGTTATTTTAAAAGGGGGCGATTACTATAAGAAGTGCCGTTACTTTAAAGGAGCGGTTACTTTTGGAGGACGGTTAATTTAAGAAAGACCGTTAATTTCAGAAAGCGGTTACTTTAAAAGGGGCAGTTACTTTTGGGGGATGGTAACTTTCAGAGGGCGGTTACTTTAATTTTACCCCAAACTTTTTGTTAATCTACATAGATTTATATAATGTAAATTGCACGAGATAATGGAAGCATTTATGTCCATGCAGCCTCAACATTTCGGCAACAAAGATGTAAAATATGTAAGCTAAACCATTGTCGTCGATTTTAGTCTGGGTTATTTTACCGAATTAGCATGAGTATATTTGCCAGTAGTTTTAGCATTTTAAAGCTCTGAATTATAAATTGGTGCATTGCTATAAATCGAAGGATACTCTAGCAGAAGAAAATTAGAAAGAATTGAATAAGTTTTGAACACTTATATTTACACTTTTAATTTGAGCTAAATATAGATTCAATTTTGGCTTATAGAAAATATCTGCCTGCATAATCAACCTCGTACCCAGGGCATTTTGCCTCCACGCCGGGAGGTCGGCGAAAATGGCCCTGGCATCGGCTGGTCGATTCTATAATCTGATTGGCCGGTTTAAGAACTCGACTACTCGACTAATTCAGATAGAGTATAATTTATTCATGAAAATTTGAATTGTGATAGATCCACTCTGCAAAGTTTACCCAAAGAATGGAAACGATTAACGATAGCTTTGGTTAAAGTCAAGAACAACATTAGATATATGTTTGTTCATGACATTTACATGTATCCTGGATAATCGTGGGAGTATGAAGAATAACGCTAGCCAATTGCTTTTATGATAAAGGTTCACATGAGTGAGTCGGCAGAGCGTTAAATATTTCTCATTTATTATTCATGTATACGTATTATACAAAAACACAACACAAAGACCGCATACATTTTCTTGCCATAACACCCCAAAATTCTGGGTGTCACGTGACCAGCCGATGCCAGGGCCATTTTCGCCGACCTCCCAACGTGGAGGCAAAATGCCCTGGGTACGAGGTTGCCTGCATAATTTGTTTTTAGAAAACCTACTTTTTGTATATTATTTAGAAAACGTTTATAATAAAAATTGTTGCAAAGGTTGTTATTGCATGGTTATGCTCTTTTCACTGTTATAAACATTTTAATCCAAGAAATTGGAGAACATTTTTAATTGTCTGTTACCGCAGCAACTAATGGCCAGTATCAAAATATTCGAATTCAGTGCAGTAGCCACAGAGGCGCTCCCCAACCTTTTACCTGCAGATAAACTTAGTTTATTTGAACATATATATTAGATATCTGTAGAACATTTCCCCAAATGCAGAAAAATGCATTAAAGGGTCTCTAGATTTTAAAATTTTCTTGGAGAGTTTGCCCCCGAACCCCATACACTGATACACATTATCAACCTCGTATACCCAAGGGTTTTTCTTGGTCTTCGAGTATGCAAGAGCGTATATGCAAGAGCTGTCCCTATACATCCTGCGACGACAGTGTCATTACATACAAGAACTGTGTGACATGTAGATCCATAGATATACGCGGAATAGACTGCAAACTCGTTTCTATTGGCGAGACCAATACTGAAATTCCTAGATGTTTGGCTCAAGCGGTAAAAAGCTTCTCCTCGCGAAATACGCCACTTTGAGAGACTCTCGCAAAGAATTATCTGTCTGATATTTAAAATTGTTTCAAACCTCATGTTTAACGTTATCGGCAAAAATTGAGAGTTTCTTGAATGATGTTTAAAAAAATAAAGTAATGTGCGTTAAATTTATATCCACAGTTGGAAATAAATGAAGTGTTAGAAATTAAGAAATCCTAGTACTAGAATTCGTAATATAACTATATAGCGAAGGCTCTTCAGTCTGAAACCTATCCTTTCTCTCAAACTTTTTACTGAAGGTCGCATAATAACGACCTACAAAATATAAGAAAAACCCAACCAGAATAATAAGTTATATATAATTTATTAATGTTTTAGTAGACACTATCTTCAGATCGTTTTCACTCACGTGATCGGTGGCCCTGTTGGGGTGGTGAAACAATACGAAATGTTTGAATAAGAATAGAGTTAAATTCCCATAGGATAAAGATTGTGCACCAATATGGCCGCCATTTCATTGTTTCTGTGCACCAACATGGCCGTCGTGACGTCAGATGAAAACCAAGAATAGCTGTTTAGCGATACAGCTATATAGCTGCAGCATTCGGCTTTGCCGCCTGTTTGCCGGCTGTCGAGTTTTTCCGAAAAATATTTTGGCTAGGTCTTTAAAATCTAATTAGGTTTAACGACGCCAGTGCGTAGTTTAATTCATTGTTTTTGATGTATATTGTTTTAACAAGCTTTCGCCTCGAATTTGTAAATAAGAGTAATTACCGAGAAGGAGGTAACTATAATTGTCGTTATATTTTACCAAAAAAATAGTATTCTAGACGTAGTTTTAAAGCGATATAGTAGGTCATTTAATATGCAAGGTCAATAACCTATATATTAAGGCACATGACCCCACATCAAAGATAATTTATGCATGAATAAACTAAATACCAATACAGCAAGACATATTGTAATTCATATACATAAACTGCTGCATGTACTTCTGTCTATATCTTAAAATATAAAATTAACCCTTTATAGCCTTATATAAGATGATAGCAGTATGCAGACGGCAGTTTAGATATTAAGTATAGGATAAATACCGAGAACGGAGGCTTTAAGCCAGATAGATTTATCTGGCTTAAAGCCGACGTTCGAGGTATTTATCCGACTTAAAACACGATTGAAGAAGGTTTTCTGAAAGATAGCATTTACCGAGTGTCGAAGGACAATGTTATGTCAAATGTTAACGGGATTTTAAGAAATAAAAAGACTCCAAAGCAAACTTTGAATAATAGTTTATTAAACAACTTGATAGTACGTAAAGGTACATTGAACCATAGTTAATAGAAACATGGTTTGGAAGCTCAACAAGTCATTGTTTTATGTTTTTGTTCAGGTTTATGGAAATGTGTGCACTTTCACGGTTACTGAACATATTGTGTTTTCTGTATAATGTAGCAATCATCCAATAGCAACGTTTGGGTTGAATCGCTCAACCGTACTGTTTAAATATTAATAAACCTAAAACAAAGGATTTGTGCACCTTCGTGTACCTTTCAACATGAATCGTAGCTTGATTGTTGACCGCTTTGAAGTTTGCCGGGTTTCCAAACCATGTTTAGAATAACTATGATTGAACACATACACAGACTTCTACAAGCTTGTTTGAATAATTAGTATGAATAATTAGTACCAGATCTATCATTACAGCATTGGGCATGCGTATTGATGCAGTATCAATCCCACATTTTATGCTCAACGTTCAGTGTAATAAATTGCTGACTCAACCAACAGATTTTGATGATTTTCATTGGTTTGCCTTCCTTTCGTAAACTACGTGGAGCGAAAAGCAAACCCTTGCTCTCCTTCCCGTATGTGGGCGCTACCGGCGTTACCATACGAGATAGTTGTAGCAAGCACCCTATGAATTGGACAATTATAAATTCATAGGGATTATATATATAAGCCCGGGGCTTATATATATAATCCCTATGAATTTATAATGCGGGATTTATGGGATATAAATCCCGCAAAAAACAAAGAAAACCGACTTGATTGTGTTTTAAGATTATATATTGACTATATTGTGTAGATATATATTTTGTATAGAATCTGACAAGAACAAATGATATCATAGTGTTGTACATAAACAACCGCGCGGTGTATATGACTCAACAATGAAAAAATCAGATATAATAATAATTATATCAGATATAGCATATGATATGCTAGCTATATAAATAATATATAATAATATAAATAATATATATGCTATAAATAATAGCATATCGATATGCTAGCTTTTAGGCCCCGTTTACACTAGAGCAAAAGTATCCGGATTGAATCCGGATAATGTCTTAATAAAAATGCCCGACGCATTTTAATTGGTGGCGACTATTGAAGGAAGACCGTAAACTAATATATGTATATACATAAGTGTTCTATGCGTTTGAAATATTGAAGTATAATATCTCTGTTTGGTTACTGACGTTACTTCTTTACATGGCTACAATGTACCAATGGTCAATTATATGGTTCTGTTGTGTTATAATTACATTTTATATATAATTTTAATTTTTAATTTTAACCTGGTTTTCGTCCAGTGTGAAAATATACTTAAGCTTGCACATGCATGTCTTCTTAATTTCTAATTCTGCGTTTTAATAGAAGTGACGCTGACACACGTTCCTTGCAAAGTTAAAATGGTTAAAAAGGGATGCTACGAGGACATTGGATCAATTAAAAAAGATCAAAACATGCGACCACTAGATAATTTGTTGCACAACTTCAGGAGCTCTATTGACTGGGGCGACGGCTGGGACAACTTTTTACACCAGACGACATGCAAGTAAGTTCATACGTGCCTGTTTTGAGCATTTAATAACTACAGAGCGCGTCATTTTCTGCACATGACATTAAAGTCGTGTGCAGCTTTCTGAATTCTGTGGAAAATATGTAAAATCCCATAATAATAAACAAATTTAAAAATAATTTAGGCCCTGTTTACATGAAGCGGATTGACAGTCCAATCGGATGGAGTCAATCCGGCACATGTTTACATGGAGAATCCGATCTGCTTGGAACGTTGTTTTCGGTTTTGGAACACTATTTTCTGTGCTTCCCTCCGATGTCTGCAGCCATTTAGCACGACACGCACCAACTTCACTATGCGTATCAAGTCATTTTCAAGTCAAACCGTGTTTAGATGAATCAGATTGGAGACATTCAACTGATTCAAGCCGATTCTTGCTTGAACCTCAAGTCAATCCACTCAACTTCGTGGATTGACTTCGGTCATCTGTTTCGATCAGATCGAAAACTTTCAATCTTCTTCATGTAAACATAACAAGGAGAAATAACCTGAGAGATTTGACTTGAACACTCAATCCGCTTCGTATAAACAGGGCTATATAATATCGAGATGGACGTCAGGAAATGACTTTTTTGTGCATGTTAAGGTGGCTCCACACAGTTTCTTGAAACTGATGGAAAATACAAGTTTGAGAGTCCAAAACACATGCATAAACAATTCGGAAAAAGAATAAAACTAAATGTTATGCATAGTTAAACGTCATTGTTGCCATAGCAACAACTGTTGCTATTTATTTGGTAACAGTTTTTGATTGTCAGACTGTTTAACTATATGCATAACATTTAGTTTTATTCTGTTTTTCCGAATTGTTTAATCACGTGTTTTGGACTCTCAAACTTGTATTTTCGATTTTTGAAGAAACTATATGGAGCCACCTTAAATGAAAGAAATGTATACATAATGTGAAAAATATCAATGCTTAAAATCAAATTATAAAATAAATGAAATGAAGAAAATATAATTATTTAATTAAACTTAACTAACGTTTCGTAGCTACATGAAACATATTCAGGGTGTTTAAATTATATTACTAAACATAGACTTTATATACAACAGAATTACTAAGACAATTATGCAGGTATAAAGTTACAAAATAACGGTAAAAGATTTAAAAATATATATTTGCAAATTATAAACAAAGGATATAAGAAGATACAGTGTACAAAGTGAAGTGTGGATAGAGTTACAAAATAATGTAAAGTGATGTATGTGATAAAAGAATAAACTTAATGGGACAGATCGTATATTAGAGTTCAAAGAAGGTTAAGTTCACTGATATTAATAAGTAAACTATCCCTTAAGCCTTGTTTCCGTATAATCGCTACGATCACTGCGATCGCCGAGTTCATTTTTTTGAGCGATCGTGGCGATCGTAGCGATTATTGGAAACCAGGCTTTAGTATAGACCTCAAATGTGAAGGAACAAGAAATTAACATAAAAAATTGTCTTGGCATTAATATTTTTGACAATATTACGTTTCCACGTAATAATATATATCTCTGCCAAATTTGTATAGGTAATAGCATGGCTTCGAGTGCAATTTGGAAAAAAACATGCACAAGTGAGTTTTTCAAAGACTATCAAAATTGCACGAGTCCGAAGGACGAGTGCTATTTGAGGTTTTTGAAAAACTCACGAGTGCTTTTTTTTCCAAAATTGCACTCGAAACCATGCTATTACTTATTAATAATATATATGAAATGTTAGACAAATGTTCTTCTGGCTACAAAGTTTACATGCCATTCATTGCTCCACTTCTCGAAGCATAAATGGTTAAAAAGTAAACTGCTTCGCTTTGTTCACTAAATACGTAAAACGTTTTACTCATAGCATCTAACCTCTTCTAGTCTTCTTGCAGGAACTTTAATGACAATATTAAAGCAAAATTCACTCTGTATTTCATCGAAATGTTCTTCGAACAACTCTATGTTTTGGTCGCCCTATTGGATTTTCTCGTGAGGAAAAACCATCCTTCAAAATCCGCATAAGCATTTCATTGGCTTTCCGGTAGTTTCCGGTTGTTCATTAGCCAATCAGAATGCTTAATACTCATTGAAATTTGCACTGTATTACACCTTTTCTGCACTGTATTACATTGAAATTGCACTTCTCTCAACCACTCAGGATGCAGTAATTTTGTCATGTATATTATTAAGCTATGAACACTATTTTAATAACTCATTTTGTATGAGTAATTGCATTCGTTGTTCATAGGATTTTTTTGAAAGTTCCTGTTGCAAAGCCTGGTAATAAATGTGCAACTATTAGCAGAGTTAACAAAGTTTTAGATTTTAAAAATGTTATTATTTATTTAATATTCGATTACTAAAATTGATACATAATTTTGTTTTGCTTTGTTCGGTATAATGGTATATAATAACCTATACTAATTTTCTTGTCCCAGATGTGCGGATTTAGCGAAAGCAAAAGGTCATCATTATATTGGTGTGCAGGCTTTTGGAGAATGCTGGTCTGGAGATCCTTCGGAAGATTTGTTTAAGTATCCAGCTAAAGGCTCAGGAAAATGCTGGGGATACAAACCTAATTACTCCGAATGTGATGATACGGCCGAGACAGCATGCATTGGAACTGCAAACCATAATTATATTTATGAATTGGTCCTTTCAGGTAAGTATATTGAACGTGTGTTTATGTATTTCGATAACATTTGCTACTCCCAAAAATATATTTAAGAGAAATTTAAAAATTAAACTTAATTTCAAAAAATTGTACACAATTATTTGAAATCAAATAATTAAAATGAATAAATAAAAAATCTTCGCTTTAGTCTAAATCCACATTTTAATGCGATTTGTAATGCAAAAATAGCTGTTGCTTTGGTCATAAGAGCTTATCCATTCCTATACACAAAATTTATTCTTCGTAAATATTTTCTTAAAAATCTTACCCAACTGTTTACCGCTAATTTTTAGTTTGACTTTTTTATGCATGCATTACTGATTACTCTATGTAGAATATACTCAACAGTTAATTGTGTAACCATAATAGCCAATGCCATTTTCTGTTCAAGATAGTTCATATTAAGAAACGTTTGCATCTTCCAAGCTAGAACGAAATTAATTCTATTTTAGAATCACCGTGTTCTTTTTCACCATGCTATCATGGTGGAAATTGCACAGATGATGGAAACTCATTCTTATGTACATGTCCCTGTGGTTATAAAGGAAAAAGATGTGAAAAGAAAGGTAATTATCATCAACGGCATTCAAAAATCATAAAGTTTGTATCTTTTGAACAAACTATCCTGCAATATCCTATGTATATCCTACAGTCTAAAGGTGACCTCCTGAGTTTTGAACTTGAACGACACAAATTAGGAACCTTTAGCAACCTTTAGCAAACACAACGGGAATGTCGTGATAACGTCCTTCGTGCAAACGAAATTTACATCTAAAACAAAGACAATGAACAATTTGAAGTCCTAAGAGTAACCTTGCATCGTCCTCGTTCTGCATACAACGTCAACTGATGTATCTTCACGTGTTCAGGACGACGTAACTAACACATTGAACAGTGAAAGCTAGCTGTTGCGTGAATTTGACGTTAACCCATATAGCGGAAAGCATCTTTTAGAGCCTCGAAAGCTTTTTGAAGGTCGAAACATATACATCAAGCCCATGAAATTGCCGTGTCAGTGATGCATGATATCTTTTAAATGTCGAAATTCAGATTGAGCGCTTCGTTCTAGCGTTGTTTGGAATCTTTGAAAGGTGGTGTTTAATAATGGTTAACGTCAAACTCACCCAACAACTTTCGCTGTGTAATACGTCGTTCTGCATATGCGTACGCTAACTCGAGGACAGTACATAAATTCATTTTTTTGATTTTACATTGTATGAAGGACGTCGTCACTGTATGACGTTCCCGTTGTCTAGCTTTGCTAAAGGTCCCTACTAGCGAAAGTTGGCTGCGGTTAATTCGGTGTACGTACCGTAGTGTACGTAACGTAATGCAATCATTCGTTTATCGTGTTGTATCAAGGGACTCCAAACATTCTAAAACTTGGGCTATATACGCCGTTGGTTTTCCTTCCCCCTCCCCATATTTCTGTAATATTTAAAACACTCGTAGTCGCGTTTTATCAGATTTAAAACACGAGCGCGTAGCGCGAGTGTTTTAGATCTGATAAAACGCGACTACGAGTGTTTTGAATAGCTTCAAAAACGCCGAGAATAGATTTGCTAATTAGGATGACATTTTATATCAAATTTCACGTCATTAGTATTCTTTATATAAAATTTCACGTTAGTTAATATTCATAGTAATTTTATCAGGTATAAAAGACTTCTACATGATCAAATACGTGCATAATAGTGGACAATTTGGTTCATGAATATTAATGAGTTTTTGAAAGAACCTTTAAAATACTCAATATATATGTATATATATATTCGCGCTGTTTTGTCACTATCCCACTTTTATTTCACCCGTCGAAGGCGACAGACTGGTAGCCGAAAGCTCGTAATAAATCATTTGGTCAGAGAACGTTTCTTTTATTTAATTAGAAGTAAATTATTAGAGAAGAAAAATATAAGTTTCCAAGAATGGGTAATATAGCATATACAACTTGTTTTGATCTGCAATTATCAAATCATATATTAATAATCCATGAATTATATTGTCTCCAATCCATGCACGTATACTATATTACAAGTATAGATTTTGCGGATACTCGATGAAAACATGAAGAAAATTCCTGGTGAACTGGATAACATTTCTTAACTCTGCATATTCAACGAAATCGATGCATAAAATACAGTAAATCAATACATCTTTTTATTCTATTTTAACCAGTCTGACTTAGATTACTCGTTTGACTAGCAATATCATGCAATCATTCGTTTATCGTGTTGTATCAAGGGACTCCAAACATTCTAAAACTTGGGACTATATACGCCGTTGGTATTCCTTTCCCCCACATATTTATAGAACCTTTAAAATACTCAATCTGGTGTTTGATTTATTTCATCTATTACATGCAGATATAACCTTTTGCATCCATCATCAGAAAGTAAAATGTAAATTATTTTCTGTTTAGTATCACCGTGTGCTTCTGCGCCATGTCTTAATGATGGAAACTGTACAAATCTTGGAAATTCGTCCTTCCTTTGCACGTGTCCTTGTGGTTATAAGGGTAATAGGTGCCAGCATAAAGGTAACTACGGTTAAATCAATGTAACATTACATGTAAATCAATCGCGATATTTTTGCAATATGTTGTTGCAGGAGTCACGGTTTTGTTTTGGATTTATATACTTATTTCCGTGCATTCAATAAACAAGTATTTGGAAGAAAGTTTGAAAAAATATAGGAAATAGAGAGTTAAAAAAGAGATGAAAAAACGAATTTAAAAAAACGATTTAGGAAAGTAGGGATTCTGAAAGAAATAAAAAGAGAAGTTATTTTTAAAAGACCTAGTTTTCTTTTTCTAAAAGAGTGAGTTCAAAATTTAGAAATTTAAGAATACATGAATTAGAAAATTACAATATGAAGTCTAAGGCAAAAATAGAAAAATGAAATTCAAGAAAATTAACAGATTTAATTAAAAGGGTAAGATATCAAGATTAATGAAGTTAAGGAATTTACAAGTGGGAATTTAGAGCGGAATAGGTCAGACAGAACTTTAAAGGGAAAAAATTCAAAATTTAACAAAAAATGAAATGAAATAAAATACAAGAAACAGAAACACTGATATTGAACGTGAGTAAAACGTGATCGCCATTACAATCAAAATATAAATGTTACCGAGCTGAAAAATTAAACCAAAAAATATTAAGAAGGGGCGGGATTAGAAAAGTTTATGAAGTTTAGCTACCTGAGCTTGAATTCAAAAAAGTTTATCAGTAAAAGATCCAATGTTCCATAGCATACTAACCGGCCAAACAGAAGCGAAGATTGACAAAATTACGCTAGAGACACATGTGTCTCTGTAATTGCAATTACAGTCAAAATGGAAATACCTTCCCACTTCTTCTGTTGTTCGTTGCGTATTACTGTATTTCTGTAGCTGTATGTTACCGAAGCCTGAGACATTCTTTGTTAAAAACTGTGCAAAAATAGAATAATTTAGCTTTAAATGGCATTTAATCATAATACAATGGATGTTTATCCCAAATCGATACCAAAAGACGAATATACATCAAGAATTGGGGACTTTTATCACTAGACTTTCCTCACGCTTCAGTAGCGGCTACAGAAATACAATAATACACAACCAACTACAGAAGCGAAAGTGGGAAGGTATTTCTATTTTGACGGTAAAGAGTTAAGAAGATTACAGAGAGCATTTTATGTGCATTGCAAAGTACTATAAGCTGCTGCGACAGTCTAAAAAAACCATGCAATTCTGCAGTATTTCTAATCGTAACTTAATATGTATTTTTATAGTATCGCCATGCAGTTCTTCACCATGTTTTAACGGTGGAGCTTGTATAAATGATGGAGATAGAGCGTTTAAGTGCAGATGTCCGACTGGTTATAAAGGGAAAAGATGTCAGAAAAAAGGTAACTACAATATTGCCAAGAGAATTTCAATTAAATTAATATATATATATATGTAATATATCATACACGAGGAGGAGTGTTTCATCAGGATATCCAAACACCGAGACGTTTGTTGAACAAACTTCGAGGTGTTTGGATATCCTGATAAAACACTCCTCCGAGTGTATGATATAGCATCTCAAACAAATCAGTATTTTAAGAGAAAATCAAGATGAAAGTTTGCTTAATTTATGTAATTTCTTCCTCCGATATCCAAACCACCGACACGGTACTGATTTCCTTTGTGTTTTCGTCATGAATTATTAATGAGTTTGGGATATATATATCTCAAACTCATTAATAATTCATTAGGAAAACACAAAGGAAATCAGTACCGTGTCGGTGGTTTGGATATCGGAGGAAGAAATTACATAAATTAAGCAAACTTTCATCTTGATTTTCTCTTAAAATACTGATTTGTTTGAGATGCTATATCATACACTCGGAGGAGTGTCTCATCAGGATATCCAAACACCTCGAAGTTTGTTCAAAAACCTCGGCTTCGCCTCGGTTTTCAACAAACGTCTCGGTGTTTGGATATCCTGATGAAACACTCCTCCTCGTGTATGATATATTACATATAAAATATATATATATATTTGAGAAATTCTTGTTGAAAAATTATTTGAGTATTGCGACATTGTAAATTCAAAATCCAACTAAATAAACAGAAGAAGATTAAGTTCAAATGAGATCGAATTAAGTGCTGTAGAGAAAAGTTATCTGACTGCCCCACCTGGGAATCGAAGCCAAGGTCTCTGGCTTAACGTACCTGCGCGCTCTAACCATTTACTGAGCTATATTGGGGCTCCCGGCTAGAACAGTCAGAAATATCCATATACCCAGCGATTTTACATATATGAATATTTCTGACTTTAGATATATGCTTTAGATATCACGCTGCTGAAGAACTAAATAAACATTAGTCAGTCAATTAACATATTTTTAATAAGATGTTATATTTTTAATATATAATGTGAAGAAATGAAATAGTGTAAAGTTTACTAGCAGTTACTGTATGCAAGTAAATTGTATGATCTCATAACACATTTTTGCTTCTACGCTGTTATAAAGAAAACATCGTGCTTCAGCTCATAACAACATTTCTTATTCATAGAACCACGATGTTTTTTTAAACCATGCAAAAATGGTGGAAATTGTGAAGATGATGGAGATTCTTTCAAGTGCTCATGTACTCCTGGTTATAAAGGACCAACATGCAAGGAAAAAGGTAAATAGCAGTTTTAAACAGCTACAGTTTGATGTATAGGTCAATCTTGTGGGTTAAGTATATTTGAAAAAAAAAAGGAAAAATTATAAAAAACTTATGACAAGCTAATTTTATTCTATCATTGTTTTTTACAAATGCAAAAGTGCAAACATTTTGCATGGACATTTTAAAAACATAACGAAGAAACTCCAACTATGCATTAAATGAAAGAGCTTATAAAATTTCTAACAACATACGTACTCGATTATTTTATCAATGTATGTGTAGTTCTGATCTTATTAGCCATCTTCTTCCGAAAAAAATATGGCGGAATATTCTAAAATTATGAAACTTGGAGCACGGCTGGAGCAATGTACTTACCATGCATAGCCTCGCTTTAATGATAATTATTACCAGTCTCCCCCAATCGCAACTATTTTGGGAAACATCTATTGCCACTCTAATTTCTCTCGTGCAGTTCTGCACTCTATCCCACAAAGATACATATCTATTGTACTATCTTTATCTCTGTCACTCCATACACCATCGCGCTTCTCGCACATGTCACATGCATACACTTTTCCTTTCAGCCTTAATAGCACTTTCTTGATTATTTTCAAGATCCCTGACAACTGCCTCCACGTACAACGTACCCTTGCCATGCACAGACGAAAAAATTAGTTCCTCTATCCACATTGAGCATATCCTCCAGATAAAACATCTCTAATACATTCTCCAAATAAACCTCATTTCCCAGATCCAAGCTTTTATCTATGCCACTATCATCTTCATCAATTGCTCTTTTACACACGTTGCGTACAAACGTAACGTCAACTCTAGCCAACGAAACATTCCCACCAGAGCATCTCTTGTGAACCCATCCACTACACTCCGTGCAACAAATCAAATTATTCCTTACACCTTTCTACATACAGTGCATAGCCACTTCCCCATCCTTTCAACATTACCACAATTCTCCCCAGACATTATCACCTTAGTATTGTTAATATATAGTATTCACCTTCAACCCATGCTTCCATGCACTCGTTCCAGCACCTTCTCATTCATTTCCCCCATCCTCGCAGACAATAAAACCAAATTATCTGCGTACAATAGCAGTTCTACAATAATCGTTGTCTGAGCTTTTGCACCTCCATCATGCACACCTGATGATTCAAATTTCATTTCGAACTCTTCACTATTTCCATGCTTCGTTTTTACTACTGTCTTTCTTTTCATATACATTTACACGACCGCTTCCACCAGCCATTCTTCAACTTCCAAGTCCCTCAATGACCACCTAAAAATACTTCTCTCAGTTTCCCATCAAACGCTTTCTATAGATCCTCAAATGCATAAAATAGTGTCTTTTTCGCCATAAACCCCTCTTGTATCTTCCGAGCTACAAAGATTACATCCATCGTACCTTTCCCAGGAATAAGCATTGTTGCCCTGTGCGCCTCAGACTCCAGTAGATATTTTTTCCCCTTATGCAAGTTTACTCAACTCCCAGTCTTTATAATTGTTTTTTCATTTACCACGTCACCATATTACAGATTTCCGCCATCGAGAATGTACGGCTGCACGAATTATCTTACGCACTAACTATATATGTCAGACCACTCGCCTTTCCAGGTTTTCATCTTCCTTATTGTCTTCTCTACGTCCGTTTCCGTAATAAACTCGCACGGACCTTCAACTACCCTAGATTCTACAATTCCATCCCAATTATTCTCTACATTCAATAGCCGCTCCATTTAACTATTTCCATCAATTTTTCATCATCTCCGACCTCTGCCTTTACAACTATTTTTCGATTCTGATCCTTCAAGCAGTTTACGCCAACCACATCTTTTTCTTCACCATCTGCTTTGCTCTCTTGAACACAGATTCCTGCCCTTCATCTGTATTGAGATTTTCTCCAATTTTATTTCTATTTGTTTTGCTTTTTAGCCTGAGAAACTACTTTCTTTTCACTATACTTTGCAACCACATACTTTCCAAAAGCTGCCGTTTCTCTTCAACAGTACTTTTGCCCCGACAACATTCTTTGAACTTCAGCTTTTTCTCACTCATCTTCTTGTGAACTTCTTCATTCCACTACCAAGTCTGCATATGCCTTGGTGGGCCATTTGTCGAGGGCAGGGGTTGAACGCAAAGAAAATGGCAAAGTCGTTCAGTATTCTAAACAATTTGGGACTAGAAGCCAGTGGCGTGGGAAGCAGAGATTCTAGGGAGTCCGGGGGCATGTTCCCCCGGAAAATGTTTCAATTTTGGGTCTCGGGAACGGCATTTCCTGCATTTTTGGGACGCTTTTCTCGTATTTTCGGTTGCGGAAATTTTTATTTTGGTCTCGCATTATTGCGGAGAATTGTATTGCGTGCTACAACATGATTAATTATCTGTTTATCTAATGTCTAACCTAGTATTAGAGGTACAAAAAGGGCAGGGGTTAAAAAGTGCAGGGGTCGCGACCCCCCAGACGCCCCCCTTAGTTGCGGCCCTGCTCATTAGCTGTTTTCAAGAACCCATATCTCGCCTTCCACCACATCTCCTTCATATCACTCTCTCCAGAACCAATTTATCCTCAATTTATTTCGCACATTTCCATCTTGGGCAGATTTCTCCAGCCGGACATTCACTGCACCCTCACTTTCATATTTTCCAGTCTTAGATGCTGTTGTGCCACTACCGTTTCTCCAGGGATATGTTTTTTTTAATTCAAAGGCAATGAGCCCCGTCAATAAACAACACTGACATTATTTAATGTTGGCGACTTACATAACGGATACCGGATTTGTCTAATCTTTGCAAAAAAAGACAAAAACAAATTCTAATAGAATAATTTGATCGTACTGTATATACGTTAGCCATATCATTAGAATTAGCACCTAAGGGTATTGGATATTTCCAATGCTTTGTAAGTTAATAATACCCACTTTTACAACTGCTGAGTAAAACCAATTTGGACTGCATTACTTGCATAAACATAACAAACACTTTATTTCCTTTTAGAAACACCATGTGATTCTGCACCTTGCAAAAATGGTGGAAAATGCAAAAAAGTTGGTAAATCCTTCGAGTGCGAATGCCTTTCTGGTTACAAGGGAAATAAATGTCAAGAAAAAGGTGAGCTAATAGCAACAACGTTATTTGTCCGTGTCAGTTAAAAATAAGAAAAATTATACAGGTAAATGCACTTTGCTGCAAGCAGCCTTAATTCAGTACAACTGATCATTCAGTTGATATAAGGATGTATTTGCACGGCTTAATAATAATAATCATATATAGACACCATATAACAGAGCAATCATAATAATAGACCCACCCCTGTTGAGTGTAAATGTGTTTCGAGTCATTTTACTCAGAAATTCTTCTGATCTCAACCAACGTTCAAATCGTCTGTATAGAATCCCTATAGCTCAATGGTCACGGGCAATCAGAAGGTTGCTTTACTGCATGTGGATGCTGTATGAATTAGAATTTTTCCCTGTTTGTGCTGTAAAAGATAAAAATAGCGTCTAATATGTCTTAGTCATCAGTTATTTAAAGCATCTATTCGTATTTGGTTTGTAAGCAGTTAAATATTAAGTTGTTCCTATTTTAGTTAGAATCAAGACCATGTGAGATTAAGACATTTTTATTTGAATTATAAATCAAATAATTTAAAAATAAACCTAGTTGAGCTTCGGTCAAAACCTTAGATATTTAATCCACAAAAAGTAAGAAAGCTTTCTAGACAAGGATCACATCACTTTCCTTCTTTTGAACTTTTCACTTCACTTTGTGTAAACCAAAAGGGCACTTTTATTTCTGTATACTAAGAAGCCTTCTTACATGTAAATTTCCTTTTAGAATTACCTTGTTCTTCTTCCCCATGCAAAAATGGTGGAGATTGTGAAGATGATGGAGATACTTTCATATGCTCGTGTAAATCTGGTTTTAAAGGACCAGCATGTGAAGAAAAAGGTAAACAACGTTGTGTCGTTTTATACATCTTCTGCTTCACTCAATCCTATATATATATATATATATATATATACTGTAGAAGATGTTGTAAAAACTTTTGGCAGAGTGCTCGATGGGAATCCAGAGCATATTATAGTTAAAGTTCAAAGACTCAACAAACCTGTTGAGTCTTTGAACTTTAACTATATATATATATATATATTATAATACACCATTAGTGTAAGCCTTAATATTACAATGCAAAACATGGTATTCAGGTACAGTATGAAACTATGTGATCAAGTGTACCGAATATGATCCAGAAAGTTTGTGTTTACAAAATTTTAAATGAGTTTCTTTACTGTTTAAACACACCTCGAAGCATATATAGCTTTAGCTTAGTGTTGGGTTTATATAGCTTCTTTCTTTTTTGCAATCAACGTTTTAAGCCAGCACGTTTAACTGCTAACTGTTGAAAAATGTGGGACTACGAATTTCCTGAAGTTGTTTAAACCAAATCAACTGCCATCGTACTTCTTTCAATACGTTGATAAGTGACTTAGATATATAAATTTAATATGAATCGCCTCCAAAGTTCGCGACATGTTAAGAAATTAATGGAAATGTAACTAACGATGAAAAAGTAAACAAGCGAAGTTTAAACTGATGACGTATACAACTTGTTTGTTTAGAATCGGCAAAGAAAACAAAATAAATATGTGGTCCTTAATTAAAATTAGAAAAGGGTGCGCCAATAATGTTTTGTAATTTATTATTGTTTTAGACTGATTATTTGTCTACAATTAAAAGGCACCCTCCAAGAAATCCGATTCGGAGTGCTCTACTAAAAAATATATTAAACTCTTTGTCTTTTTTTAGAAACACCGTGTGATTCTGCACCTTGCAAAAATGGTGGAGAATGCGAAAATGTTGGTAAATCCTTCGAGTGTGAATGCCTTTCTGGTTATAAGGGAAATAGATGTCAAGAAAAAGGTGAGCTAATAGCAACAACGTTATTTGTCCATGTCAGTTAAAAATAAGAAAAACTGTACAGGTAAATGCACATGGCTGCTAGCTAGCAGCCTTAATTCAGTACAACTGATCATTCAGTTGATATAAGGATGTATTTGCACGGCTTAATAATAATCATATAAAGACACCATATAACAGAGCAATCATAATAATAGACCCACCCCTGTTGAGTGTAAATGTGTTTCGAGTCATTTTACTCAGAAATTCTTCTGATCTCAACCAACGTTCAAATCGTCTGTAGAATCCCTATAGCTCATAGGTCACGGGCAATCAGAAGGTTGCTTTACTGCATGTGGATGCTGTATGAATTATAATTTTTCCCTGTTTGTGCTGGAAAAGATAAAAATAGCGTCCAATATGTCTTAGTCATCAGTTATTTAAAGCATCTATTCGTATTTGGTTTGTAAGCAGTTAAATATTCAGTTGTTCCTATTTTAGTTAGAATCAAGACCATGTGAGATTAAGACATTTTTATTTCAATTATAAATCAAATAATTTAAAAATAAACCTAGTTGAGCTTCGGTCAAAACCTTCGACATTTAATCCACAAAAACTAAGAAAGCTTTCTAGACAAGGATCACATCACTTTCCTTCTTTTGAACTTTTCACTTCACTTTGTGTAAACGAAAAGGGCACTTTTATTTCTGTACTACTGAGAAGCCTTCTTACATGTAAATTTCGTTTAAGAATTACCTTGTTCTTCTTCCCCATGCAAAAATGGTGGAGATTGTGAAGATGATGGAGATTCTTTCATATGCTCGTGTAAATCTGGTTTTAAAGGACCAGCATGTGAAGAAAAAGGTAAACAACGTTGTGTCGTTTTATACATCTTCTGCTTCACTCAATCCTATATATATATATATATTATAATACACCATTAGTGTAAGCCTTAATATTACAATGCAAAACATGGTATTCAGGTACAGTATGAAACTATGTGATCAAGTGTACCGAATATGATACAGAAAGTTTGTGTTTACAAAACTTTAAATGAGTTTCTTTACTGATTAAACACAACTCGAAGCATATATAGCTTTAGCTTATTGTTATGTTTATATAGCTTCTTTCTTTTTTGCAATCAACGTTTTAAGCCAGCACATTTAACTGCTAACTGTTGAAAAATGCCGGACTACGAATTTCCTGAAGTTGTTTAAACCAAATCAACTGCCATCGTACTTCTTTCAATACGTTGATAAGTGACTTAGATGTATAAATTTAATATGAATCGCCTCCAGAGTTTGCGAAATGTTAAGAAATTAATGGGAATGTAACTAACGATGAAAAAGTAAACAGGCGGAGTTTAAAGTGATGGCGTATACAACTTGTTTGTTTAGAATCGGCAAAGAAAACAAAATAAATATGTGGTCGTTAATTAAAATTAGAAAAGGGTGCGCCAATAATGTTTTGTAATTTATTATTGTTTTAGACTGATTATTTGTCTACAATTAAAAGGCACTCTCAAAGAAATCCGATTCGGAGTGCTCTACTAAAAAATATATTAAACTCTTTGTCTTTTTTTTAGAAATACCGTGTGATTCTGCACCTTGCAAAAATGGTGGAAAATGCGAAAATGTTGGTAAATCCTTCGAGTGCGAATGCCTTTCTGGTTATAAGGGAGATAGATGTCAAGAAAAAGGTGAGCTAATAGCAACAACGTTATTTGTCCATGTCAGTTAAAAATAAGAAAAACTATACAGGTAAATGCACTTGGCTGCTAGCAGCCTTAATTCAGTACAACTGATCATTCAGTTGATATAAGGATGTATTTGCACGGCTTAATAATAATCATATATAGACACCATATAACAGAGCAATCATAATAATAGACCCACCCCTGTTGAGTGTAAATGTGTTTCGAGTCATTTTACTCAGAAATTCTTCTGATCTCGACCAATGTTCAAATGGTCTGTAGAATCCCTATAGCTCAATGGTCACGGGCAATCAGAAGGTTGCTTTACTGCATGTGGATGCTGTAGGAATTATAATTTTTCCCTGTTTGTGCTGGAAAAGATAAAAATAGCGTCTAATATGTCTTAGTCATCAGTTATTTAAAGCATCTATTCGTATTTGGTTTGTAAGCAGTTAAATATTCAAATGTTCCTATTTTAGTTAGAATCAAGATCATGGGAGATAAAGACATTTTTATTTGAATTATAAATCAAATAATTTAAAAATAAACCTAGTTGAGCTTCGGTCAAAACCTTCGATATTTAATCCACAAAAACTAAGAAAGCTTTCTAGACAAGGATCACATCACTTTCCTTCTTTTGAACTTTTCACTTCACTTTGTGTAAACGAAAAGGGCACTTTTATTTCTGTACTACTGAGAAGCCTTCTTACATGTAAATTTCGTTGAAGAATTACCTTGTTCTTCTTCCCCATGCAAAAATGGTGGAGATTGTGAAGATGATGGAGATTCTTTCATATGCTCGTGTAAATCTGGTTTTAAAGGACCAGCATGTGAAGAAAAAGGTAAACAACGTTGTGTCGTTTTATACATCTTCTGCTTCACTCAATCCTATATATATATATATATATATTATAATACACCATTAGTGCAAGCCTTAATATTACAATGCAAAGCATGGTATTCAGGTACAGTATGAAACTATGTGATCAAGTGTACCGAATATGATACAGAAAGTTTGTGTTTACAAAACTTTAAATGAGTTTCTTTACTGTTTAAACACAACTCGAAGCATATATAGCTTTAGCTTATTGTTGTGTTTATATAGCTTCTTTCTTTTTTGCAATCAACGTTTTAAGCCAGCACATTTAACTGCTAACTGTTGAAAAATGAGGGACTACGAATTTCCTGAAGTTGTTTAAACCAAATCAACTGCCATCGTACTTCTTTCAATACGTTGATAAGTGACTTAGATATATAAATTTAATATGAATCGCCTCCAGAGTTTGCGAAATGTTAAGAAATTAATGGGAATGTAACTAACGATGAAAAAGTAAACAGGCGGAGTTTAAAGTGATGGCGTATACAACTTGTTTGTTTAGAATCGGCAAAGAAAACAAAATAAATATGTGGTCGTTAATTAAAATTAGAAAAGGGTGCGCCAATAATGTTTTGTAATTTATTATTGTTTTAGACTGATTATTTGTCTACAATTAAAAGGCACTCTCCAAGAAATCCGATTCGGAGTGCTCTACTAAAAAATATATTAAACTCTTTGTCTTTTTTTTAGAAATACCGTGTGATTCTGCACCTTGCAAAAATGGTGGAAAATGCGAAAATGTTGGTAAATCCTTCGAGTGCGAATGCCTTTCTGGTTATAAGGGAGATAGATGTCAAGAAAAAGGTGAGCTAATAGCAACAACGTTATTTGTCCATGTCAGTTAAAAATAAGAAAAACTATACAGGTAAATGCACTTGGCTGCTAGCAGCCTTAATTCAGTACAACTGATCATTCAGTTGATATAAGGATGTATTTGCACGGCTTAATAATAATCATATATAGACACCATATAACAGAGCAATCATAATAATAGACCCACCCCTGTTGAGTGTAAATGTGTTTCGAGTCATTTTACTCAGAAATTCTTCTGATCTCAACCAATGTTCAAATGGTCTGTAGAATCCCTATAGCTCAATGGTCACGGGCAATCAGAAGGTTGCTTTACTGCATGTGGATGCTGTATGAATTATAATTTTTCCCTGTTTGTGCTGGAAAAGATAAAAATAGCGTCTAATATGTCTTAGTCATCAGTTATTTAAAGCATCTATTCGTATTTGGTTTGTAAGCAGTTAAATATTCAGTTGTTCCTATTTTAGTTAGAATCAAGATCATGGGAGATAAAGACATTTTTATTTGAATTATAAATCAAATAATTTAAAAATAAACCTAGTTGAGCTTCGGTCAAAACCTTAGACATTTAATCCACAAAAACTAAGAAAGCTTTCTAGACAAGGATCACATCACTTTCCTTCTTTTGAACTTTTCACTTCACTTTGTGTAAACGAAAAGGGCACTTTTATTTCTGTACTACTGAGAAGCCTTCTTACATGTAAATTTCGTTTAAGAATTACCTTGTTCTTCTTCCCCATGCAAAAATGGTGGAGATTGTGAAGATGATGGAGATTCTTTCATATGCTCGTGTAAATCTGGTTTTAAAGGACCAGCATGTGAAGAAAAAGGTAAACAACGTTGTGTCGTTTTATACATCTTCTGCTTCACTCAATCCTATATATATATATATATTATAATACACCATTAGTGTAAGCCTTAATATTACAATGCAAAACATGGTATTCAGGTACAGTATGAAACTATGTCATCAAGTGTACCGAATATGATACAGAAAGTTTGTGTTTACAAAACTTTAAATGAGTTTCTTTACTGTTTAAACACAACTCGAAGCATATATAGCTTTAGCTTATTGTTGTGTTTATATAGCTTCTTTCTTTTTTGCAATCAACGTTTTAAGCCAGCACATTTAACTGCTAACTGTTGAAAAATGTGGGACTACGAATTTCCTGAAGTTGTTTAAACCAAATCAACTGCCATCGTACTTCTTTCAATACGTTGATAAGTGACTTAGATATATAAATTTAATATGAATCGCCTCCAGAGTTTGCGAAATGTTAAGAAATTAATGGGAATGTAAACTAACGATGAAAAAGTAAACAGGCGGAGTTTAAAGTGATGGCGTATACAACTTGTTTGTTTAGAATCGGCAAAGAAAACAAAATAAATATGTGGTCGTTAATTAAAATTAGAAAAGGGTGCGCCAATAATGTTTTGTAATTTATTATTGTTTTAGACTGATTATTTGTCTACAATTAAAAGGCACTCTCCAAGAAATCCGATTCGGAGTGCTCTACTAAAAAATATATTAAACTCTTTGTCTTTTTTTTAGAAATACCGTGTGATTCTGCACCTTGCAAAAATGGTGGAAAATGCGAAAATGTTGGTAAATCCTTCGAGTGCGAATGCCTTTCTGGTTATAAGGGAGATAGATGTCAAGAAAAAGGTGAGCTAATAGCAACGTTATTTGTCCATGTCAGTTAAAAATAAGAAAAACTATACAGGTAAATGCACTTGGCTGCTAGCAGCCTTAATTCAGTACAACTGATCATTCAGTTGATATAAGGATGTATTTGCACGGCTTAACAATAATCATATATAGACACCATATAACAGAGCAATCATAATAATAGACCCACCCCTGTTGAGTGTAAATGTGTTTCGAGTCATTTTACTCAGAAATTCTTCTGATCTCGACCAATGTTCAAATGGTCTGTAGAATCCCTATAGCTAAATGGTCACGGGCAATCAGAAGGTTGCTTTACTGCATGTGGATGCTGTATGAATTATAATTTTTCCCTGTTTGTGCTGGAAAAGATAAAAATAGCGTCTAATATGTCTTAGTCATCAGTTATTTAAAGCATCTATTCGTATTTGGTTTGTAAGCAGTTAAATATTCAGTTGTTCCTATTTTAGTTAGAATCAAGATCATGGGAGATAAAGACATTTTTATTTGAATTATAAATCAAATAATTTAAAAATAAACCTAGTTGAGCTTCGGTCAAAACCTTAGACATTTAATCCACAAAAACTAAGAAATTAGGATCACATCACTTTCCTTCTTTTGAACTTTTCACTTCACTTTGTGTAAACGAAAAAGGCACTTTTATTTCTGTACTACTGAGAAGCCTTCTTACATGTAAATTTCGTTTTAGAATTACCTTGTTCTTCTTCCCCATGCAAAAATGGTGGAGATTGTGAAGATGATGGAGATTCTTTCATATGCTCGTGTAAATCTGGTTTTAAAGGACCAGCATGTGAAGAAAAAGGTAAACAACGTTGTGTCGTTTTATACATCTTCTGCTTCACTCAATCCTATATATATATATATTATTATAATACACCATTAGTGTAAGCCTTAATATTACAATGCAAAACATGGTATTCAGGTACAGTATGAAACTATGTGATCGAGTGTACCGAATATGATACAGAAAGTTTGTGTTTACAAAACTTTAAATGAGTTTCTTTACTGTTTAAACACAACTCGAAGCATATATAGCTTTAGCTTAGTGTTGTGTTTATATAGCTTCTTTCTTTTTTGCAATCAACGTTTTAAGCCAGCACATTTAACTGCTAACTGTTGAAAAATGTGGGACTACGAATTTCCTGAAGTTGTTTAAACCAAATCAACTGCCATCGTACTTCTTTCAATACGTTGATAAGTGACTTAGATATATAAATTTAATATGAATCGCCTCCAGAGTTTGCGACATGTTAAGAAATTAATGCATGGAAATGTAACTAACGATGAAAAAGTAAACAAGCGAAGTTTAAACTGATGGCGTATACAACTTGTTTGTTCAGAATCGGCAAAGAAAACAATATAAATATGTGGTCGTTAATTAAAATTAGAAAAGAGTGCGCCAATAATGTTTTGTAATTTATTATTGTTTTAGACTGATTATTTGTCTACAATGAAAAGGCACCCTCCAAGAAATCCGATTCGGAGTGCTCTACTAAAAAATGTATTAAACTCTTTGTCTTTTTTTAGAAACACCGTGTGATTCTGCACCTTGCAAAAATGGTGGAAAATGCGAAAATGTTGGTAAATCCTTCGAGTGCGAATGCCTTTCTGGTTATAAGGGAAATAGATGTCAAGAAAAAGGTGAGCTAATAGCAACAACGTTATTTGTCCATGTCAGTTAAAAATAAGAAAAACTATACAGGTAAATGCACTTGGCTGCTAGCAGCCTTAATTCAGTGCAACTGATCATTCAGTTGATATAAGGATGTATTTGCACGGCTTAATAATAATCATATATAGACACCATATAACAGAGCAATCATAATAATAGACCCACCCCTGTTGAGTGTAAATGTGTTTCGAGTCATTTTACTCAGAAATTCTTCTGATCTCAACCAACGTTCAAATCGTCTGTAGAATCGCTATAGCTCAATGGTCACGGGCAATCAGAAGGTTGCTTTACTGCATGCGGATGCTGTATGAATTATAATTTTTCCCTGTTTGTGCTGGAAAAGATAAAAATAGCGTCCAATATGTCTTAGTCTTCAGTTATTTAAACCATCTATTCGTATTTGGTTTGTAAGCAGTTAAATATTCAGTTGTTCCTATTTTAGTTAGAATCAAGATCATGTGAGATTAGGACATTTTTATTTGAATTATAAATCAAATAATTTAAAAATAAACCTAGTTGAGCTTCGGTCAAAACCTTAGGCATTTAATCCACAAAAACTAAGAAAGCTTTCTAGACAAGGATCACATCACTTTCCTTCTTTTGAACTTTTCACTTCACTTTGTGTAAACGAAAAGGGCACTTTTATTTCTGTACTACTGAGAAGCCTTCTTACAAATAAATTTCGTTTTAGAATTACGTTGTTCTTCTTCCCCATGCAAAAATGGTGGAGATTGTGAAGATGATGGAGATTCTTTCATATGCTCGTGTAAATCTGGTTTTAAAGGACCAGCATGTGAAGAAAAAGGTAAACAACCTTGTGTCGTTTTATACATCTTCTGCTTCACTCAATCCTATATATATATATATATATATATAAATGGGCCCATGCGCACTTCACGCTATCTGAATGTACTTCACCGATGCTGTCCCACATGCGGTTGTCACCGACAATCGCATGTGTATAAGTAACTGATGAAATTCATTCAGATTGTTCCAAGCTGCACTGATGAGCTGTTGTACAGCGAAACACCGTGTCTGTAGATTGAACTATATATATATATATATATATTATAATACACCATTAGTGTAAGCCTTAATATTACAATGCAAAACATGGTATTCAGGTACAGTATGAAACTATGTGATCAAGTGTACCGAATATGATACAGAAAGTTTGTGTTTACAAAACTTTAAATGAGTTTCTTTACTGTTTAAACAGAACTCGAAGCATATATAGCTTTAGCTTAGTGTTGTGTTTATATAGCTTCTTTCTTTTTTGCAATCAACGTTTTAAGCCAGCACATTTAACTGCTAACTGTTGAAAAATGTGGGACTACGAATTTCCTGAAGTTGTTTAAACCAAATCAACTGCCATCGTACTTCTTTCAATACGTTGATAAGTGACTTAGATATATAAATTTAATATGAATCGCCTCCAGAGTTTGCGACATGTTAAGAAATTAATGCATGGAAATGTAACTAACGATGAAAAAGTAAACAAGCGAAGTTTAAACTGATGGCGTATACAACTTGTTTGTTTAGAATCGGCAAAGAAAACAAAATAAATATGTGGTCGTTAATTAAAATTAGAAAAGGGTGCGCCAATAATGTTTTGTAATTTATTATTGTTTTAGACTGATTATTTGTCTACAATTAAAAGGCACCCTCCAAGAAATCCGATTCGGAGTGCTCTACTAAAAAATATATTAAACTCTTTGTCTTTTTTTAGAAATACCGTGTGATTCTGCACCTTGCAAAAATGGTGGAAAATGCGAAAATGTTGGTAAATCCTTCGAGTGCGAATGCCTTTCTGGTTATAAGGGAAATAGATGTCAAGAAAAAGGTGAGCTAATAGCAACGTTATTTGTCCATGTCAGTTAAAAATAAGAAAAACTATACAGGTTTTGTTTTATACTTGGTTTTGTCAAAATTGTACTTCAATTGTATTGTGTATCATAATTTACCCGACTACCTCGAAAACCGTCTTCAAAGAGTACAAAAAGCAACGGCCAGTTTTGTCCTTGGACGCTATGCAGGCTTGGATGATATCATTAAGTTGAAATGGCTACCCGTAAAAGAACAATTACAATGGAATCTTCTCAAGGCAACACACTGAGCAATACATAGTTCCAACTGGCCGAGTTATCTAACATTAAACATTGTAAAGCCTACCAGAACTTTGACGTCAAATTCGGGCATCTCCCTCGAGATTCCCATGATCTCACATACATTTCAAGATCAAGCTGCTAAGCTTTTTAATAACTTACCATTAGAAACGCGTAACTGTTCCGATTTTAATGTGTTTCGCGAATACACTTTTAACTATTTATTGCATGAAGCCAAATTTCGCTTTGACAATATATAGAGATACTTCTTTTTTTATAATTGATATTATTTTTACTTTCTATTTTTTACTTGTCACTATAGAAATTATATAGCTATTTTATTTATTGTATAGATAGATATTTCAGGTGAAGAGCCACCTTTGTGGATATACTGAAATAAAGTCGTTATTATTATTATTATTATTATTATTATTATTATACAGGTAAATGCACTTGGCTGCTAGCAGCCTTAATTCAGTACAACTGATCATTCAGTTGATATAAGGATGTATTTGCACGGCTTAATAATAATCATATATAGACACCATATAACAGAGCAATCATAATAATAGACCCACCCCTGTTGAGTGTAAATGTGTTTCGAGTCATTTTACTCAGAAATTCTTCTGATCTCAACCAACGTTCAAATCGTCTGTAGAATCCCTATAGCTAGCTCAATAGTCACGGGCAATCAGAAGGTTGCTTTACTGCATGTGGATGCTGTATGAATTATAATTTTTCCCTGCTTGTGCTGTAAAAGATAAAAATAGCGTCTAATATGTCTTAGTCATCAGTTATTTAAAGCATCTATCCGTATTTGGTTTGTAAGCAGTTAAATATTCAGTTGTTCCTATTTTAGTTAGAATCAAGACCATGTGAGATTAAGACATTTTTATTTGAATTATAAATCAAATAATTTAAAAATAAACCTAGTTGAGCTTCGGGCAAAACCTTAGACATTTAATCCACAAAAACTAAGAAAGCTATCTAGACAAGGATCACATCACTTTCCTTCTTTTGAACTTTTCACTTCACTTTGTGTAAACCAAAAGGGCACTTTTATTTCTGTACTACTGAGAAGGCTTCTTACATGTAAATTTCGTTGAAGAATTACCTTGTTCTTCTTCCCCATGTAAAAATGGTGGAGATTGTGAAGATGATGGAGATTCTTTCATATGCTCGTGTAAATCTGGTTTTAAAGGACCAGCATGTGAAGAAAAAGGTAAACAACGTTGTGTCGTTTTATACATCTTCTGCTTCACTCAATCCTATATATATATATTATATATATATATATATATATATATATATATATTATTAATACACCATTAGTGTAAGCCTTAATATTACAATGCAAAACATGGTATTCAGGTACAGTATGAAACTATGTGATCAAGTGTACCGAATATGATACAGAAAGTTTGTGTTTACAAAACTTTAAATGAGTTTCTTTACTGTTGAAACACAACTCGAAGCATATATAGCTTTAGCTTAGTGTTGTGTTTATATAGCTTCTTTCTTTTTTTCAATCAAACGTTTTAAGCCAGCACATTTAACTGCTAACTGTTGAAAAATGTGGGACTACGAATTTCCCGAAGTTGTTTAAACCAAATCAACCTGCCATCGTACTTCTTTCAATACGTTGATAAGTGACTTAGATGTATAAATTTAATATGAATCGCCTCCAGAGTTTGCGACATTGTTAAGAAATTAATGGAAATGTAACTAACGATGAAAAAGTAAACAGGCGGAGTTTAAAGTGATGGCGTATACAACTTGTTTTGTTTAGAATCGGCAAAGAAAACAAAATAAATATTGTGGTCGTTAATTAAAATTAGAAAAGGGTGCGCCAATAATGTTTTGTAATTTATTATTGTTTTAGACTGATTATTTGTCTACAATTAAAAGGCACCCTCCAAGAAATCCGATTCGGAGTGCTCTACTAAAAAATATATTAAACTCTTTGTCTTTTTTTAGAAACACCGTGTGATTCTGCACCTTGCAAAAATGGTGGAAAATGCGAAAATGTTGGTAAATCCTTCGAGTGCGAATGCCTTTCTGGTTATAAGGGAAATAGATGTCAAGAAAAAGGTGAGCTAATAGCAACAACGTTATTTGTCCATGTCAGTTAAAAATAAGAAAAACTATACAGGTAAATGCACTTGGCTGCTAGCAGCCTTAATTCAGTACAACTGATCATTCAGTTGATATAAGGATGTATTTGCACGGCTTAATAATAATCATATATAGACACCATATAACAGAGCAATTATAATAATAGACCCACCCCTGTTGAGTGTAAATGTGTTTCGAGTCATTTTACTCAGAAAATTCTTCTGATCTCAACCAACGTTCAAATCGTCTTTAGAATCCCTATAGCTCAATGGTCACGGGCAATCAGAAGGTTGCTTTACTGCATAATTAGAATTTTTCCCTGTTTGTGCTGGAAAAGATAAAAATAGCGTCTAATATGTCTTAGTCATCAGTTATTTAAAGCATCTATTCATATTTGGTTTGTAAGCAGTTAAATATTCAGTTGTTCCTATTTTAGTTAGAATCAAGATCATGTGAGATAAATACATTTTTATTTGAATTATAAATCAAATAATTTAAAAATAAACCTAGTTGAGCTTCGGTCAAAACCTTAGACATTTAATCCACAAAAACTAAGAAAGCTTTCTAGACAATTAGGATCACATCACTTTCCTTCTTTTGAACTTTTCACTTCACTTTGTGTAAACCAAAAGGGCACTTTTATTTCTGTATACTAAGAAGCCTTCTTACATGTAAATTTCCTTTTAGAATTACCTTGTTCTTCTTCCCCATGTAAAAATGGTGGAGATTGTGAAGATGATGGAGATTCTTTCATATGCTCGTGTAAATCTGGTTTTAAAGGACCAGCATGTGAAGAAAAAGGTAAACAACGTTGTGTCGTTTTATACATCTTCTGCTTCACTCAATCCTATATATATATATATATATATATATATATATATATATATTATTAATACACCATTAGTGTAAGCCTTAATATTACAATGCAAAACATGGTATTCAGGTACAGTATGAAACTATGTGATCAAGTGTACCGAATATGATACAGAAAGTTTGTGTTTACAAAACTTTAAATGAGTTTCTTTACTGTTGAAACACAACTCGAAGCATATATAGCTTTAGCTTAGTGTTGTGTTTATATAGCTTCTTTCTTTTTTGCAATCAACGTTTTAAGCCAGCACATTTAACTGCTAACTGTTGAAAAATGTGGGACTACGAATTTCCCGAAGTTGTTTAAACCAAATCAACTGCCATCGTACTTCTTTCAATACGTTGATAGGTGACTTAGATGTATAAATTTAATATGAATCGCCTCCAGAGTTTGCGACATGTTAAGAAATTAATGGAAATGTAACTAACGATGAAAAAGTAAACAGGCGGAGTTTAAAGTGATGGCGTATACAACTTGTTTGTTTAGAATCGGCAAAGAAAACAAAATAAATATGTGGTCGTTAATTAAAATTAGAAAAGGGTGCGCCAATAATGTTTTGTAATTTATTATTGTTTTAGACTGATTATTTGTCTACAATTAAAAGGCACCCTCCAAGAAATCCGATTCGGAGTGCTCTACTAAAAAATATATTAAACTCTTTGTCTTTTTTTAGAAACACCGTGTGATTCTGCACCTTGCAAAAATGGTGGAAAATGCGAAAATGTTGGTAAATCCTTCGAGTGCGAATGCCTTTCTGGTTATAAGGGAAATAGATGTCAAGAAAAAGGTGAGCTAATAGCAACAACGTTATTTGTCCATGTCAGTTAAAAATAAGAAAAAACTATACAGGTAAATGCACTTGGCTGCTAGCAGCCTTAATTCAGTACAACTGATCATTCAGTTGATATAAGGATGTATTTGCACGGCTTAATAATAATCATATATAGACACCATATAACAGAGCAATTATAATAATAGACCCACCCCTGTTGAGTGTAAATGTGTTTCGAGTCATTTTACTCAGAAATTCTTCTGATCTCAACCAACGTTCAAATCGTCTTTAGAATCCCTATAGCTCAATGGTCACGGGCAATCAGAAGGTTGCTTTACTGCATAATTTAGAATTTTTCCCTGTTTGTGCTGGAAAAGATAAAAATAGCGTCTAATATGTCTTAGTCATCAGTTATTTAAAGCATCTATTCATATTTGGTTTGTAAGCAGTTAAATATTCAGTTGTTCCTATTTTAGTTAGAATCAAGATCATGTGAGATAAATACATTTTTATTTGAATTATAAATCAAATAATTTAAAAATAAACCTAGTTGAGCTTCGGTCAAAACCTTAGACATTTAATCCACAAAAACTAAGAAAGCTTTCTAGACAATTAGGATCACATCACTTTCCTTCTTTTGAACTTTTCACTTCACTTTGTGTAAACCAAAAGGGCACTTTTATTTCTGTATACTAAGAAGCCTTCTTACATGTAAATTTCCTTTTAGAATTACCTTGTTCTTCTTCCCCATGCAAAAATGGTGGAGATTGTGAAGATGATGGAGATTCTTTCATATGCTCGTGTAAATCTGGTTTTAAAGGACCAGCATGTGAAGAAAAAGGTAAACAACGTTGTGTCATTTTATACATCTTCTGCTTCACTCAATCCTATATATATATATATATATATTATAATACACCATTAGTGTAAGCCTTCCTATTACAATGCAAAACATGGTATTCAGGTACAGTATGAAACTATGTGATCAAGTGTACCGAATATGATACAGAAAGTTTGTGTTTACAAAACTTTAAATGAGTTTCTTTACTGTTTAAACACAACTCGAAGCATATATAGCTTTAGCTTAGTGTTGTGTTTATATAGCTTCTTTCTTTTTTGCAATCAACGTTTTAAGCCAGCACATTTAACTGCTAACTGTTGAAAAATGTGGGACTACGAATTTCCTGAAGTTGTTTAAACCAAATCAACTGCCATCGTACTTCTTTCAATACGTTGATAAGTGACTTAGATATATAAATTTAATATGAATCGCCTCCAGAGTTTGCGACGTGTTAAGAAATTAATGGAAATGTAACTAACGATGAAAAAGTAAACAAGCGGAGTTTAAACTGAAGGCGTATACAACTTGTTTGTTTAGAATCGGCAAAGAAAACAAAATAAATATGTGGTCGTTAATTAAAATTAGAAAAGGGTGCGCCAATAATGTTTTGTAATTTATTATTGTTTTAGACTGATTATTTGTCTACAATGAAAAGGCACCCTCCAAGAAATCCGATTCGGAGTGCTCTACTAAAAAATATATTAAACTCTTTGTCTTTTTTTTAGAAACACCGTGTGATTCTGCACCTTGCAAAAATGGTGGGAAATGCGAAAATGTTGGTAAATCCTTCGAGTGCGAATGCCTTTCTGGTTATAAGGGAAATAGATGTCAAGAAAAAGGTGAGCTAATAGCAACAACGTTATTTGTCCATGTCAGTTAAAAATAAGAAAAACTATACAGGTAAATGCACTTGGCTGCTCGCAGCCTTAATTCAGTACAACTGATCATTCAGTTGATATAAGGATGTATTTGCACGGCTTAATAATAATAATCATATATAGACACCATATAACAGAGCAATCATAATAATAGACCCACCCCTGTTGAGTGTAAATGTGTTTCGAGTCATTTTACTCAGAAATTCTTCTGATCTCAACCAACCTTCAAATCGTCTGTAGAATCCCTATAGCTCAATGGTCACGGGCAATCAGAAGGTTGCTTTACTGCATGTGGATGATGTATGAATTAGAATTTTTTCCTGTTTGTGCTGGAAAAGATAACAATAGCGTCTAATATGTCTTAGTCATCAGTTATTAAGAGCATCTATTCGTATTTGGTTTGTAAGCAGTTAAATATTCAGTTGTTCCTATTTTAGTTAGAATCAAGATCATGTGAGATTAAGACATTTTTATTTGAATTATAAATCAAATAATTTAAAAATAAACCTAGTTGAGCTTCGGTCAAAACCTTAGACATTTAATCCACAAAAACTAAGAAAGCTTTCTAGACAATTAGGATCACATCACTTTCCTTCTTTTGAACTTTTCACTTCACTTTGTGTAAACCAAAAGGGCACTTTTATTTCTGTATACTAAGAAGCCTTCTTACATGTAAATTTCCTTTTAGAATTACCTTGTTCTTCTTCCCCATGTAAAAATGGTGGAGATTGTGAAGATGATGGAGATTCTTTCATATGCTCGTGTAAATCTGGTTTTAAAGGACCAGCATGTGAAGAAAAAGGTAAACAACGTTGTGTCGTTTTATACATCTT
Source organism: Paragorgia papillata (assembly GCA_035771165.1). NCBI lineage: Eukaryota > Metazoa > Cnidaria > Anthozoa > Scleralcyonacea > Coralliidae > Paragorgia > Paragorgia papillata. The sequence goes on from JAWNZC010000337.1 coordinate 3,645,489, forward strand.
CTGCTTCACTCAATCCTATATATATATATATATATATATATATATATATATATATATATATATATAATTATTAATACACCATTAGTGTAAGCCTTAATATTACAATGCAAAACATGGTATTCAGGTACAGTATGAAACTATGTGATCAAGTGTACCGAATATGATACAGAAAGTTTGTGTTTACAAAACTTTAAATGAGTTTCTTTACTGTTGAAACACAACTCGAAGCATATATAGCTTTAGCTTAGTGTTGTGTTTATATAGCTTCTTTCTTTTTTGCAATCAACGTTTTAAGCCAGCACATTTAACTGCTAACTGTTGAAAAATGTGGGACTACGAATTTCCCGAAGTTGTTTAAACCAAATCAACTGCCATCGTACTTCTTTCAATACGTTGATAAGTGACTTAGATGTATAAATTTAATATGAATCGCCTCCAGAGTTTGCGACATGTTAAGAAATTAATGGAAATGTAACTAACGATGAAAAAGTAAACAGGCGGAGTTTAAAGTGATGGCGTATAACAACTTGTTTGTTTAGAATCGGCAAAGAAAACAAAATAAATATGTGGTCGTTAATTAAAATTAGAAAAGGGTGCGCCAATAATGTTTTGTAATTTATTATTGTTTTAGACTGATTATTTGTCTACAATTAAAAGGCACCCTCCAAGAAATCCGATTCGGAGTGCTCTACTAAAAAATATATTAAACTCTTTGTCTTTTTTTAGAAACACCGTGTGATTCTGCACCTTGCAAAAATGGTGGAAAATGCGAAAATGTTGGTAAATCCTTCGAGTGCGAATGCCTTTCTGGTTATAAGGGAAATAGATGTCAAGAAAAAGGTGAGCTAATAGCAACAACGTTATTTGTCCATGTCAGTTAAAAATAAGAAAAACTATACAGGTAAATGCACTTGGCTGCTAGCAGCCTTAATTCAGTACAACTGATCATTCAGTTGATATAAGGATGTATTTGCACGGCTTAATAATAATCATATATAGACACCATATAACAGAGCAATTATAATAATAGACCCACCCCTGTTGAGTGTAAATGTGTTTCGAGTCATTTTACTCAGAAATTCTTCTGATCTCAACCAACGTTCAAATCGTCTTTAGAATCCCTATAGCTCAATGGTCACGGGCAATCAGAAGGTTGCTTTACTGCATAATTAGAATTTTTCCCTGTTTGTGCTGGAAAAGATAAAAATAGCGTCTAATATGTCTTAGTCATCAGTTATTTAAAGCATCTATTCATATTTGGTTTGTAAGCAGTTAAATATTCAGTTGTTCCTATTTTAGTTAGAATCAAGATCATGTGAGATAAATACATTTTTATTTGAATTATAAATCAAATAATTTAAAAATAAACCTAGTTGAGCTTCGGTCAAAACCTTAGACATTTAATCCACAAAAACTAAGAAAGCTTTCTAGACAATTAGGATCACATCACTTTCCTTCTTTTGAACTTTTCACTTCACTTTGTGTAAACCAAAAGGGCACTTTTATTTCTGTATACTAAGAAGCCTTCTTACATGTAAATTTCCTTTTAGAATTACCTTGTTCTTCTTCCCCATGCAAAAATGGTGGAGATTGTGAAGATGATGGAGATTCTTTCATATGCTCGTGTAAATCTGGTTTTAAAGGAGCAGCATGTGAAGAAAAAGGTAAACAACGTTGTGTCATTTTATACATCTTCTGCTTCACTCAATCCTATATATATATATATATATTATTATACACCATTAGTGTAAGCCTTAATATTACAATGCAAAACATGGTATTCAGGTACAGTATGAAACTATGTGATCAAGTGTACCGAATATGATCCAGAAAGTTTGTGTTTACAAAACTTTAAATGAGTTTCTTTACTGTTTAAACACAACTCGAAGCATATATAGCTTTAGCTTAGTGTTGTGTTTATATAGCTTCTTTCTTTTTTGCAATCAACGTTTTAAGCCAGCACATTTAACTGCTAACTGTTGAAAAATGTGGGACTACGAATTTCCTGAAGTTGTTTAAACCAAATCAACTGCCATCGTACTTCTTTCAATACGTTGATAAGTGACTTAGATATATAAATTTAATATGAATCGCCTCCAGAGTTTGCGACATGTTAAGAAATTAATGGAAATGTAACTAACGATGAAAAAGTAAACAAGCGGAGTTTAAACTGATGGCGTATACAACTTGTTTGTTTAGAATCGGCAAAGAAAACAAAATAAATATGTGGTCGTTAATTAAAATTAGAAAAGGGTGCGCCAATAATGTTTTGTAATTTATTATTGTTTTAGACTGATTATTTGTCTACAATGAAAAGGCACCCTCCAAGAAATCCGATTCGGAGTGCTCTACTAAAAAATATATTAAACTCTTTGTCTTTTTTTTAGAAACACCGTGTGATTCTGCACCTTGCAAAAATGGTGGGAAATGCGAAAATGTTGGTAAATCCTTCGAGTGCGAATGCCTTTCTGGTTATAAGGGAAATAGATGTCAAGAAAAAGGTGAGCTAATAGCAACAACGTTATTTGTCCATGTCAGTTAAAAATAAGAAAAACTATACAGGTAAATGCACTTGGCTGCTCGCAGCCTTAATTCAGTACAACTGATCATTCAGTTGATATAAGGATGTATTTGCACGGCTTAATAATAATAATCATATATAGACACCATATAACAGAGCAATCATAATAATAGACCCACCCCTGTTGAGTGTAAATGTGTTTCGAGTCATTTTACTCAGAAATTCTTCTGATCTCAACCAACCTTCAAATCGTCTGTAGAATCCCTATAGCTCAATGGTCACGGGCAATCAGAAGGTTGCTTTACTGCATGTGGATGATGTATGAATTAGAATTTTTTCCTGTTTGTGCTGGAAAAGATAACAATAGCGTCTAATATGTCTTAGTCATCAGTTATTAAGAGCATCTATTCGTATTTGGTTTGTAAGCAGTTAAATATTCAGTTGTTCCTATTTTAGTTAGAATCAAGATCATGTGAGATTAAGACATTTTTATTTGAATTATAAATCAAATAATTTAAAAATAAACCTAGTTGAGCTTCGGTCAAAACCTTAGACATTTAATCCACAAAAACTAAGAAAGCTTTCTAGACAAGGATCACATCACTTTCCTTCTTTTGAACTTTTCACTTCACTTTGTGTAAACGAAAAGGGCACTTTTATTTCTGTACTACTGAGAAGCCTTCTTACATGTAAATTTCGTTTTAGAATTACCTTGTTCTTCTTCCCCATGCAAAAATGGTGGAGATTGTGAAGATGATGGAGATTCTTTCATATGCTCGTGTAAATCTGGTTTTAAAGGACCAGCATGTGAAGAAAAAGGTAAACAACCTTGTGTCGTTTTATACATCTTCTGCTTCACTCAATCCTATATTTATTATAATACACCATTAGTGTAAGCCTTAATATTACAATGCAAAACATGGTATTCAGGTACAGTATGAAACTATGTGATCAAGTGTACCGAATATGATACAGAAAGTTTGTGTTTAGAAAACTTTAACTACAACTCGAAGCATATATATATAGCTTTAGCTTAGTGTTGTGTTTATATAGCTTCTTTCTTTTTTGCAATCAACGTTTTAAGCCAGCACATTTAACTGCTAACTGTTGAAAAATGTGGGACTACGAATTTCCTGAAGTTGTTTAAACCAAATCAACTGCCATCGTACTTCTTTCAATACGTTGATAAGTGACTTAGATATATAAATTTAATATGAATCGCCTCCAGAGTTTGCGACATGCTAAGAAATTAATGGAAATGTAACTAACGATGAAAAAGTAAACAAGCGGAGTTTAAGCTGATGGCGTATACAACTTGTTTGTTTAGAATCGGCAAAGAAAACAAAATAAATATGTGGTCGTTAATTAAAATTAGAAAAGGGTGCGCCAATAATGTTTTGTAATTTATTATTGTTTTAGACTGATTATTTGTCTACAATGAAAAGGCACCCTCCAAGAAATCCAATTCGGAGTGCTCTACTAAGAAATATATTAAACTCTTTGTCTTTTTTTTAGAAACACCGTGTGATTCTGCACCTTGCAAAAATGGTGGAAAATGCGAAAATGTTGGTAAATCCTTCGAGTGCGAATGCCTTTCTGGTTATAAGGGAAATAGATGTCAAGAAAAGGGTGAGCTAATAGCAACGTTATTTGTCCGTGTAAGTTAACAATAAGATAAACTATACAGGTAAAAGCACTTGGCTGCAAGTAGCTTTATAATTCAGTACAACTGATCATTCAGTTGATATAAGGATAGTTGCACGGCGTAATAATAAGCATAGACACCATAATAACAGAGCAATCATAATAATAGACCCGGCCCTGTTGAGTGTAAATGTTTTTCGGGTCATTTTACTCAGAAATTGTTCTGATCTCAACCAACGTTCAAATCATCTCTCGAATCCCAGTAACTCAATGGTTAGAGCGACAGTCTCGCCGGCAATCAGAAGCTTGCTTTACTGCATGTGGATGTTGTATAAATTATACCTTTTTCCTGTTTGTGCTGGAAAGATAAAAATAGCGTCCAATATGTCTTAGGGGCTGTTTACATGAGCCGGGCTAGCCCGGTTAACTGGGCTCACGCGATTGATTAGGATCTCACTGTGGATTTGAAACTCCCATAAACTAAGACCCCAGTTATACGATACCGGATTACTCTGGTGCCGGATTTGTTATACGGCGACCGGAACGTGTCGGATTACTTTTCATATCACCTCCAAAGCGGAGTGATTTGCCCACGATGGCACGCACCAGATTGCCACGTTAATCACCGTTATCGTGTAACTAGAACGTCTAACCGGTATGAAAAGGAATCCGTCACGAGAGTAATCCAGTATCGTGTAACTGGGGCCTCAATGTACAAAAAGAAGTGGTTTTTAGTTTAGATTTCAAAAACTCATTAATAATTCACGAGGAAAACACAAAGGAAATCAGTACCATGTCCGTGGTTTTATATCTGATAAAACTTCTTGACGTCAGAAAGAATACTAATGAACATACAATTTTATATAAAGAATACCAATGAACATACAATTTTATATAAAGAATACTAATGAACAAAACATCCAATAACGAATCGTTTTTGAAGCCATTCAAAACACTCGCATCACGTTTTTTATCAGATCTAAAACACTCCTGCTCGTGTTTTAAATATAACGTAAACGAATCCTAACGTTGATTAAAATCTATTTTTGTGGCCAAGGAAAAAATTTCGTGACACGAGTCAGCCCGGCTCATGTAAACAGCCCCTTAGTCATCAGTTATTTAAAGCATCTATTCGTATTTGGTTTCTAAGCATTTAAATATTCAGTTGTTCTTCTTTTAGTTAGAATCAAGATCGGGTGAGATAAAGACATTCCTATATGAGTTACAAATCAAATAATTTAGAAATAAACCTAGTTGAGCTTCAGTCAGAGCCTAAGATATATAATCCAGAAATACTAAGAAAGCTTTCTAAACAAGGATCACATTACTTTTTTGATCACACGATCACTTTACTTTTTTTCACTTCACTTTACGTAAACCAAAATGGCATTTTTTACTTCTGTTAATATAATCACTCTCTCGTATTTATCAAACCTTCAATAAATACATAACGAAGATACAAAAAACATACAATACATATCTCGACCGCATGATCGGACCAGGGCGCTCTAAAACACGGGCGGGGAAACGCGCATATAATTTGGCGAGCTATGTGTGATGCATCAAAGGATTGGCACGAGCGCGCTTGGGCTCTGAAAATCAACAAAAACACAATTTCAATGGCGACAAAAAAATGAAGCGTACCCGAGATAAATTCCTCTTTTTCAAAAGGAAGAAAACTAATTACTGCCATTAGAAACACAAATAAAGAACAAGTAACTCCTTCAGATTAAATTTGTTTTAATTAGATATTGTCAAGGATTTATTCTAGATTAATAAAATCACAATTGTTTATCGGGAGAGTTGAAAAAATTCCTAAAAATTTACAATTTTTGAAGGGCGCACGCCGTTAAAATCATGTTTTCTCTGCGAATCGGTTGACAAAAGTGAATTTGAATACAACAACGTAAAGTCAATTAAATACGTCTCAACTTAAATAGAAGCTCATTTTGAAACAATTTTCTATACCGCTTTATAAATTGAAAGGTTCCCAGATATAAGCCCTCCGCTTATAAGCCCATCCAACCACACGACAGTTTCAAAAAATAAAAATCATCTTATTGTCAAACCAATACTTTGGAATAAAGTCGAAATATCACTCTAATCTAACAAGTTCTTACAAGATTAACAACAGCTCAATACATAAATACATTACAGTACGTCCCACCATATCCTAATGCCTGAACATAAAACGACCATGTTGGTCTCGCCAATTAAAAAAAACCCAATACAATAGCAACCAAGAAAATAATGTTAAACCTTCGCCTAATTTGTTTAAAACAGAATTTCTTTAGTTTAATTAGCCAAGTGGGCAGGGGTTTTAAAGAGAGAAAAAATACCGTGTTATATATATATATATATATATATATAGTTCATTGTCCCATAATAATTGTTATATATATATATATATATATATATATATATATATATATATAGTGGGTAAATCTCAAGATTTGAAACATATTTTCTTCAGAATCATCATGCGCTTCTGCTCCATGTCATAATGGTGGAAATTGTACAGATGTCGGCAAGTCCTTCAAGTGCACCTGTCCTCCTGGCTATAGTGGAAAAATGTGCAAAAAAAGAGGTAATGTACTATGTATATATACATATTACAGTATTTTCGCGACCCGAACTACTCTGATTTCACTCTGAAAACCGTCAGTACTTTGTTCTCTAAAATCCAATTCATTAATCATCATCAAAATTATTTATACTTCGTAACACGCAGTACTGTCGTAACAGTTTAGGGACCGGTCATTAAATATATAGAGAGAGAGAGAGGGGGGGGGGGGGGGGGGGGGGGGGGGGGGGGGGGGGGGGGGGGGGGGGGGTGGGGGGGGGGGGGGGGGGGGGGGGGGGGGGGCTGGAGGAGAACATTTTTTTTTTTTTGTAAAATTTTCCAGCCCACTTATATGAATATTAATTTCAATTCGCCCCTTCAAAACTTTTAACAATTTCAGGACATTTGAATTTGAATTTGAAAGTGAGATTTTATAAGACGAACCATGTATATGTTAAACAAGAACCATATATATATATTATACAGCACAGTATAATATTAATAACTGTAGAATATAAGCCCCCCATTTATATGCCCTCTCATTTATAAGCCCATTTACCTATGAACAAAACAATATTCCGCTTATAAGCCCCCTTATTAAAAATAAACATTTATTCACACACACACCCAAAAAAAAAATTTATATTGAAAATGCCCTATTAGTCTCAACTTAAATAGCAGCTCATTTTGAAACAATTTTCTATACCGCTTTATATATTGAAAGGTCCCCAGATATAAGCCCTCCGCTTATAAGCCCATCCAACCACACGACAGTTTAAAAAAATAAAGAATAATACAAACTCCGAAAAAATCATCTTATTGTCAAACCAATACTTTTTTTATTTAATTTATTTAATCAGATTTGAAATGAACATTATAATATTTACAATTATGAATGTCATTTGTGGTCGGTTTAAAACAGAATTCAATGATTCCATCAAGCTTAAACCTCCAATAGTCAATTAGTCAATAGGTTTTACATAAAATAACAATAAAATTTAGAATATTATAACTTAATATTAAAAACTACAAAACTAATTCATATCATATAGAGCATGAAATTTATCGTAATATATCGAAATTAAATCGCGCCGAAATAGAGAGAGCGTGTCAGACTCTCTTATAACAAGTGGTAAATCATTCCACAGACGACATATTCGGACTAAATAACTATTTTTAAAGGCCTCAGTTCTACTATAAAGGGAACATTTAAAGATAAATGGTCAATGCCTCTGAGCGGTTTAGTGCAAGAACGAAAGGATATGTACTGAAAAATATCAATGTCATACATACCCTTAAAGCACTTGAAAAAGAATATAAGGAATAAGAAATTCCAAAAGGAATAAGATTTAATTTTACAAGGCGTTCATTATTTACATTATTATATTACAATTCATTATATTATATTATAATTTATTTTATTATTATATTATAGTTCATTATTTAATATTATTTATATTATTTATATTATTTATATTATTTATTTATATTATTTATATTATTTATATTATTTATATTATTTATATTATTATCAAGGCGTTCAAATTTCTACCACTTTATAAATGATATAATATAAATAAAGGAACCATGTTGGTTGATAATAAACAGATCAGAACCCTACGTTTTCTTTTCGTTTAGTTTTGTTACAAGAACTTTTTCTTATAGAATCACCTTGTTCTTCCACGCCATGCAAACATGGTGGAGATTGTGAAGATGATGGAGATTCTTTCAAATGCTCATGTAAACCTGGTTATAAAGGACCAACATGCGCAAGAAAAGGTAAACATCATCAATTCACATAATTTAAACCTTGACCCATCAATTAGGGGTCGGTCGTTTAAATTCTCTTGTATATTCGAACCCTTCTTGTCCATTGAGCCCAGTCCAATGCCATATCCGCGTTAATCCCCAAATCTCTCTGGTTTTTTCTCTATTCCGTCTCGCCATCTTTTCTTCTTTCTTCCTCTTGATCTTTTCCCTTCTACGGGGAGCCTCCATGCCACATTCAACGGGTGGTCATCTTCCCTCCTCATTACATGGCCATACCAACAAAAGAGTGCCTCCTGGACCTTCTCCGCTACAGATATTACCCCTTTTCTCCTTCTGATTTCTTCATTCCGTATGTGGTCTTTCAGAGACACTGCAACAGCCATCTCAACATTCGCATTTCCGTTCTACTGAGCAAATCCTCTTCTTTCTTTCGCACCGTCCATGCCTCAGCTCCATATATCAATATCGGCCTGACCACCGACTTGTATTCTCAATATCAACGGCATTTTTTTATCCAAAACTACCCCGTTCACTTCTCTCCATTTCGACCATGCCGCCTTTCCTCCACTTCCAGCTCACACCCACCTGTCTCTGCACCACCGATCCTAAATATTTGAAGCTCGTCACCTGCCCCAGCGGTACTCCCAGTCTGTTCTTTATTACAATTCTATTATTCCTGCCCTGCTCCTTGTTGCACACCATGACTTCTGTTTTCTTGGCATTCATTTTCAGTCCCTTTTTCTCCAAAATATCCTGCTATACCGGAAGCCTTCTTTGTAGCTCATCCTTGTCTTCGATATTTTATAGATGCACTTTGCCCCATTTGGTCAATCTAACTTCTCATACCATTGTTGTCCGATGCAAAGTGCGGAGCTTGCTATGTATTTAGCAATGTTCGAACTGCTAATATAACTCGTAAATATCTCCGTATCTAACAACATTGCGGTTCCCAAAGCCTTTAAACTTTCTTGGTTTTACAGTGTGTTTGAGCAATACACCAAATCGTAGTTTTATTTAGGCCCACATGCAAATTAGTTTCCTTTTCAATTTGGGCCCCTATGCAAATTACATCGTGTCTATTAAAGCATAACGGGAAGATATAACATAGGCTGGGACTATTTTTTCATGTTTTGGGTTCATTATTTTTAGACACTACGTTTAGGATTATTGTCAAGGATAATCGAGAAGCAAATTTTATCCATATAGAATACCTAAGCATTAAAAGGTTTCTGAAATCAGAAATGTTATGTTTACTGCGGCTGCTTCAGCCTAATGTTATAAACGAACTACGTTTTATCCCGACTCAGATTGTATGCACAGTCGAAACTCCGATTTCGTCTATCAGCAGGAGGCCGTTATGTCTAAACGTGGAGTTGAGCTGCGAGAAGGACAAACGACGAAGCCACGGAGGTCTCTTCTCTTTCGAGCAGCCTGCAGCCATGTTTGTTTACTTTGAAAGCAGAGGCGATCTTTGTTCTTAGCAGCCGTTTGCATTTTCGCAAAATATTTACTGTATATTATTATCATGGGAGTAACCACTGGCTACGAACGTGGCCGCAAAATGTTCCAAATTTCTGGTAATGTAAAGGTCACTAAGTTGGCATAAGGTTCAAGAGCGCTCAATACCATAATAGGCAGAGCGAAATATAATTGAGTTTAACGCGATCTAATCGAATAAACAATTGATCGTTTAGATCGCGTAAGCGTGAAACTCAGAGTAGCGACACAGTATTAAACTCAATTATATATATATTACAGTATTTTCGGGACCCGAACTACTCTGACTTCACTCTGAAAACCGTCACTACTTTGTTCTATAAAATCCAGTTCATTAATCATCATCAAAATTATTTATACTTCGTAACACACAGTACTGTCGTAACAGTTTAGGGACCGGTCATTAAATATAGAGAGGGGGGGTCGCTGGAGGAGAAATTTTTTTTTTTTGCAAGTCCCCCCCCCCCCCACTTATATGAATATTAATTTCAATGCGCCCCTTTAAAACTTTTAACAAATTCAGGACCCCCCCCCGCCTTCAATTTGAAAGTTGAGATTTTATAAGACGAACCATGTATATTTTAAACAAGAACCATATACATTATACAGCACAGTATAATATTAATAACTGTGGAATATAAGCCCCTCCATTTATATGCCCTCTCATTTATAAGCCCATTAACCTATGAACAAAACAATATTCCGGTTATAAGCCCCCTTATTAAAAATAAACATTTATTCAGACACACACCCCAAAAAAAAAATTTATATTGAAAATGCCTTGTTAGCCTCAACTTAAATACCAGCTCATTTTGAAACAATTTTCTATACCGCTTTATATATTGAAAGGTCCCCAGATATAAGCCCTCCGCTTGTAAGCCCATCCAACCTCTTATGCCAAATAGCTTATAAAAACAATTACCACACGACAGTTTCAAAAAAGTAAAGAATAATACAAACTCTGGAAAAAATCATCTTATTGTCAAACCAATACTTTGGAATAAAGTCGAAATATCACTCTAATGTAAAAAGTTCTTACAAGATTAACAACAGCTCAATGCATAAATACAATACAGTACGTCCCACCATATCATATGCCTGAACATAAAACGACCATGATGGTCTCGCCAATTTAAAAAAGCAATACAATGGCAACCAAGAAAATTGTGTTTAACCTTCGCCTAATCTGTTTAAAACAGAATTTCTTTAGTCTAATTAGCCAAGTGGGCAGGGGTTTTAAACAGAGAAAAATTACCGTGTTAAATATATATATATATATATATTGGGTAAATCTCACGATTTGAAACATATTTTGCTTCAGAATCATCATGTGCTTCTGCTCCATGTCATAATGGTGGAAATTGTACAGATGTCGGCAAGTCCTTCAAGTGCACCTGTCCTCCTGGCTATAGTGGAAAAACGTGCAAAAAAAGAGGTAATATACCATAATATATTACAGTATTTTCACGACCCGAACTACTCTGATTTCACTCTGAAAACCGTCAATACTTTGTTCTCTAAAATCCAGTTCATTAATGAATATCAAAATTATTTATACTTCGTAACACAAAGTACTGTCGTAACAGTTTAGGGACCGGTCATTAAATAAAGAGAGAGGGGGGAGGGGCTGGAGGAGAAATTATTTTTTTTTGGAAAATTTTCCAGCCCGCTCCCCCTACTTATATGAATATTAATTTCAATGCCCCCCTTAAAACTTTTAACAATTTCAGGAACCCCCCCCCCCCCCCCCTTGAATTTGAAAGTGAGATTTTATAAGACGAACCAAATATATTTTAAACAAGAACCATATACATTATACAGCACAGTATAATATTAATAACAGTGGAATATAAGCCCCTCCATTTATATGCCCTCTCATTTATAAGCACATTTACCTATGAACAAAACAATATTCCGGTTATAAGCCCCCTTATTAAAAATAAACATTTATTCACACACACATACATACACACATACACACACACACATACACGCACACACACACAAAAAATATTTATATTGAAAATGCCTTGTTAGCCTCAACTTAAATAGCAGCTCATTTTGAAACAATTTTCTATACCGCTTTATATATTGAAAGGTCCCCAGATATAAGCCCTCCGCTTATAAGCCCATCCAACCTCTTACCAAATAGCTTATAAAAACCATTACCACACGACGGTTTGAAAAAATAAAGAATAATAACTCCGAAGAAAAATCATCTTATTCTCAAACGAATACTTTGGAATAAAGTCGAAATATCACTCTAATCTAAAATGTTCTTACATGATTAACAACAGCTCAATGCATAAATACAATACAGTACGTCCCACCATATCATATAATGTCTGAACATAAAACGACCATGTTGGTCTCGCCAATTTAAAAAAGCAATACAATGGCAACCAAGAAAATTTTGTTAAACCTTCGTCTAATTTGTTTAAAACAGAATTTCTTTAGTCTAATTAGCCAATTGGGCAGGGGTTTTAAAGAGAGAAAAAATACCGTGCTAAATATATACAGCCAAATTTCTACCACTTTATAAATGATATAATATAAAATAAAGGAACCATATTGGTTGATAATAAACAGATCAGAACCCTACGTTTTCTTTTCCAAATTTTTCTGCCAGGGCTTCTGTCTGTGATATTATAAGATAATTGCTATACACTCGAACAAACTAGACTATCATTGAATTTGACTGGACTTTAATAGTTTGTGATATGTGATTGAAATTATATTTCTATGCCGTAGTAGCTTTACTTCGTATGTGCTGGAAAACGCTAAAGTAAAGGCTCAACATGTTTAAGTTAGTAGATATTTAAAGCATTTATTGATAACTATTTGATTTGTAAGCAGCAAAATTAATTTTGCTAAGCTATTTCTAGATAGATACATTTTTCTATTTAGGCATAATTTACAAAAAGTAAGGTAAGGTTTTCTGCATCGGCATGCTGCATCACATCACTTCACACTACTTCATCCCACTTCACTCTAGGTAAGCCTGTAGAAATTTTTTACTTCTTTACTGTAATTACTTTTTCTTATAGAATCGCCTTGTTCTTCCAAGCCATGCAAACATGGTGGAAATTGTGAAGATAATGGAGATTCTTTCAAATGCTCATGTAAACCTGGTTATAAAGGGCCAACATGCGCAAGAAAAGGTAAACATCAATTCACATAATTTAAACTTTGACCTATCAATTAGGGGTCGGTCGTTTAAATTAACTTGTATTCGAACCCTTCTTGTCCATTGAGCCCAGTCCAATGCCATATCCGCGTTAATCCCCAAATCACTCTGGTCTTTCTCTATTCCGTCTCGCCATCTTCTCTTCTTTCTTCCTCTTGATCTTTTCCCTTCTACGGGGAGCCTCCATGCCACCTTCAACGGGTGGTCATCTTCCCTCCTCATTACATGGCCATACCAACGTAAGAGTGCCTCCTGGACCTTCTCCGCTACCGATATTACCTCTGTTCTCCTTCTGATTTCTTCATTCCGTTTGTGGTCCTTCAGAGACACTCCTGACAGCCATATCAACATTCGCATTTCCGTTCTACTGAGCAAATCCTCTTCTTTCTTTCGCACCGTCCATGCCTCAGCTCCATATATCAATATCGGCCAGACCACCGACTTGTACACCTTTATTCTCAATATCAACGGCATTTTTTTATCCAAAACTACCCCGTTAACTTCTCTCCATTTCCTCCACTTCTAGCTCACACCCACCTGTCTCTGCACCACCGATCCTAAATATTTGAAGCTCGTCACCTGCCCCAGCGGTACTACTAGTCTGTTCTTTATCACAATTCTATTATTCCTGTCCTGCTCCTTGTTGCACACCATGACTTCTGTTTTCTTGGCATTCATTTTCAGTCCCTTTTTCTCCAATGTATCCTGCTATACCAGAAGCCTTCTCTGTAGCTCATCCTTGTCTTCGATATTTTATATATGCACTTTGCCCCATTTGGTCAATCTAACTTCTGATACCATTGTTGTCCAAGAGGACTGGGACGAGAACCTCTTTTTAATCGCGTACTCGTTGCAAAATTAGGTAATTTGGCAAATTTTAATTCGCGACGGCTACTGGTAATAATTGTAGCCATTTCCATTTAATCGATATTTTCCTAATATTATTGGGAAATTATTTGAATAGATGAAATATATATATATAGTCCAACAAATCCAAAACAGTCAATACTTACTTATTTTCTGCAGTTTCTGCCATATCAATGCTTGCCGTTGTCACACAACGTCAGTTTAACTAAAATGACGTCGCAGGAGAACATACGGGCGACGTTGGAACGTCGTCCCAGCTATTTTGGGGTTGTTGACGTAGCCGTCGTCAAAGACGACGCGATTGCCAAACGCTCTACTAACAGCTTTCTTGGTTACTTTATTTTCCATCTTGTACTCCAGTTCTGCCTGCTGAGATTCCTTCAATTTCCATTCTCTTAATGCCCTTTTCTTCCTCTAGATGGCCTCTTGACCTTCTCTGCACCATCACCAACTATCCTTCTCTTCATGCCTCTTACCACGCTTTGTTCTTCCAACCACTTGCTCAGCTGTCTCAACCAAACCAATCTTCATATTATTCCAATATCCTATACACTACCTTCTGTTCTTTCCATAGTTCTCCATCTTCCCAGGACGTCTGCTTTAAATGCCTGCTTCTTCTCAGCAACCAAATTCCATATAGCTTTAGAACTTTTCTCCTGGGCACAGGCTTTCGCGGAAGTGACTTTTTAGCCGTCACTATCGTCAACCTGTGTTAACTCACCACAGCTTCCCCCGGGATGGCTTTGCAGTCTTTCACCATGCTGCGCATTCCTTTCCTAACAAGTAAGTAATCCATCTGGGTACGGCACCCTTCCTCCATTTTCATATGAGATTATCTGGTTGATCCCTTTCCTAAATCCAGTATTGAAAATAAAGAGGTCCAAAGCCTCAGCCGATTCCAAAATCGTTCTTCCTCTTCGTTTCTTCTGCCAAAACCATATCAGCCCTTACGTGTCCATTCAGGTCCGCAGAGAAAGATTTTAAACCATTTTATTTATTTTAGGTTATGGTACATGTAGTGCAAATGGTGATCCTCACTACAAAACGTTCGATGGTAAACGTTACAACTTCATGGGAAAATGTGAATACCTGTTGGCAAAAGACTGGCAAAAGAAATTTGTAATTATTCAAGATAATGAACCTTGTGGCAGGAAAAAAGCATCATGTACAAATGCCATAACCCTCAAGATTAAGGGTTTCGAAATTCGCCTTGTTAGAGGAGGTGATGTTACTGTTAATGGGACCTCTGTTGCCTTACCATATAATAACAAAGGTGAGTAGTCAAAGTCGTAAATTCACTTGTACCTTCGTAGTTCTGTAAAGCCTGGTTTTCACTAGCGACGTAAGCGTAAGCATAACGACGTACGCAAGCGCAGTAAGCACTTCAAGGTCAATGTAACACTTTGTTTTCCCTAAATTCAAAGGTGTTCATCTACCTTGAAGTGCTGACTGCGCTTGCGTACGTCGTTATGCTTATGCTTACGTCGCTAGTGAAAACCAGACTTTAGTAGGATAATTTTTGCGGGAATTTCTTTTGTTCTCAACAGTTCCATTAAATAAGAGTTAATAACAGAGAAGGAGGTAACTAACTTTAGCTTAGTTGCCGACTTCGAGGTAATTAACTGATTTAGTTTATTCATGATACAGACGATGTTTGTCGTTATTTACCAAAAAAATAGTATTCTAGACGTAGTTTTAAAGCGATATAGTAGGTCATTTAATATGCAAGGTCAATAACCTATATATTAACCGCGGCACATGACCCCACATCAAAGATAATTTATGCATGAACAAACTAGCCTAATAGCTAATACATATCTTTTTATGCTATTACTTATAAGTAATATATCGAACATTAGATTCAATATTAATTGATAATGTTAATGATTATTAATCTCACTGTGGCCCAACACCATTTCCCTGGATGGTTTCATGACCAAACTAAAAATTTTTGTTTTGGTTTCGTGGCCCAGTGCGCCTTAAATTCATGGCCAATCTAAGTTTTTCCAAATGTTTTCGTAGCCCACCAAATTTATTTATAGTTTCACTTTACCTTCCCGGGTAGAATTAATGACAGCCCTCTTACAAAACCCAAACCGCGAGAACAACTTCAGAATCAAACTATTTCGCAGGTTCGTTGAGCAAAAAAAATTGAATATTGACTATGCATGGGGTGAGTCGTAAAAGCTAGTAAATATTTTTTTGAAAATGGCAAGCTATATAAACGTGTTTCTAACGGACATAAAAAGCACTCACTAACAATGGATTTTTTCCCCCTTCGTGAATTATTAATAAGCTTTAAAACTCACGATGAAAGTGTCACTACCTATTTTGTGTCATTAAAATTGTCAAAATTGACATTTATGCACACGTGTAACAATCCCACTGGAACAACGGAAACCAACATGCAGTGCACAACTTTAGGCATTTACTTATTATTGCATTTTTTGTTTTATCCTCCGCAGGAATAAGTGTAAAAAAAATCGCTAAGCGACGTATGAGGATTACAACAAATATTGGGGTAGCTGTCCTATATGATGGAGTATTCAACATCTTGGTGAAGGTTGCCAACAGTTATAAGGGCAAGTTATCAGGACTTTGTGGAAACTTCAATGGCAAGCGTGCTGACGAATTCAAGACACCCAATAAAAAACTTGTGAAGAATGCAGCGTTATTTGGAAATTCCTGGAAACTTAAAGACAGTTGTCCTAATGTGACCATCGTTGAAAATCCATGTAAAGCTGCCAGCAGAATTACCCGCAGAGCTAAAAGCAAATGTTCTGTTCTTAAACAGCCACCATTTTCAATTTGTAATAAAGATTTAGATCCTAACGATGGTCATATAGAAAACTGTGAATACGATGTCTGTGGGTGTGATGATAATCCTGAGGCTTGTTTATGTGAAGCTTACTCAGCGTATGTCGAAGCATGCGAAGATATTGGAATAGAGATCAAATGGAAACATCTACGTCGTTTTTCAAAATGCGGTGAGTTTCTAAATTAAGAATTTTTTTCAGACTTATTTTCCCATATAACAAAGCTATAGAGTGATACATGGCCCAGATCTGATAGTTAAGGATTTAAAACACAGCACTTTACACAAATTTATCTACACTGATTTTTACAAAAGTACATTTTATATGTAAAAAAGAAAAACAATTAAAGTAACAACACAAAAAAGAAAAATATTGGTCTTATTAAAAAGTCACAACTGGGATATATATGTAATATATCATACACGAGGAGGAGTGTTTCATCAGGATATCCAAACACCGAGACGTTTGTTCATATAGCATCATAAGCATATCAAACAAATCAGTATTTTAAGAGAAAATCAGTGTTTGGATATCCTGATGAAACACTTCTCCTCGTGTATGATATATTACGTATATCGCTCAGAGTGACGAACCATAACGGACAAGTAGAGAAAACTCTACTTGGCCCGGCTGGGATTCGAAACAGCGACCTTCGGTTTACTAGTCCGACGCTCCACTCTACCGACTGAGCTACAGGTCAAGTTGGGAGCCGGTATAAATAATGGTATACATATACATACTTTGAAATATGAAATAACCCAAGTACCATCATTCGCCCACCAGCTCTCAACTTGACCTGTGGCTCACTTCGTAGGCCATCGGACTAGTAAGCCGAAGGTCGCGGGTTCAAATCCCAGCCGGGCCAAGTAGAGTTTTCTCTACTTGTCCAGTATGGTTCATCACTAGGAGTAACACCTACTATCATTATTTTCTACCCGAGTTCATTGTCCCATAATATTTGTTATATATATATATATATATATATATATAGTGGGTGAATCTCAAAATTTGAAACGTATTTTGCTTCAGAATCACCATGTGCTTCTGCTCCATGTCATAATGGTGGAAATTGTACAGATGTCGGCAAGTCCTTCAAGTGCACCTGTCTTCCTGGCTATAGTGGGAAAACGTGCAGAAAAAGAGGTAATATACTAGGTATATACTGTATATATATATATATATATATATGTATATACATATATATACCAAAAACAGTATGTAACATAAAGGTCACTAAGTTGGCATAAGGTTCAAGAGCGCTCAATACCATAATAGGCAGAGCGAAATATAATTGAGTTTAATGCTGAGTCGCTACTCTGAGTTTCACGCTTACGCGATCTAATCGAATAAACAATCGATCGTTTAGATCGCGTAAGCGTGAAACTCAGAGTAGCGACACAGTATTAAACTCAATTATATATATATTACAGTATTTTCGGTACCCGAACTACTCTGACTTCACTCTGAAAACCGTCAGTACTTTGTTCTATAAAATCCAGTTCATTAATCATCATCAAAATTATTTATACTTCGTAACACACAGTACTGTCGTAACAGTCTGGGACCGGTCATTAAATATAGAGAGGGGGGGTCCGCTGGAAGAGAAAATTTTTTTTTGCAAGTCCCCCCCCCCCCCCCCCCACTTATATGAATATTAATTTCAATGCGCCCCTTTAAAACTTTTAACAAATTCAGGACCCCCCCCCCCCCCCCCTTCAATTTGAAAGTGAGATTTTATAAGACGAACCATGTATATTTTAAACAAGAACCATATACATTATACAGCACAGTACAATATTAATAACTGTGGAATATAAGCCCCTCCATTTATATGCCCTCTCATTTATAAGCCCATTTACCTATGAACAAAACAATATTCCGGTTATAAGCCCCCTTATTAAAAATAAACATTTATTCACACACACACACACACCCAAAAAAATATTTATATTGAAAATGCCTTGTTAGCCTCAACTTAAATACCAGCTCATTTTGAAACAATTTTCTATACCGCTTTATATATTGAAAGGTCCCCAGATATAAGCCCTCCGCTTGTAAGCCCATCCAACCTCTTATGCCAAATAGCTTATAAAAACAATTACCACACGACAGTTTCAAAAAAAGTAAAGAATAATACAAACTCCGGAAAAAATCATCTTATTGTCAAACCAATACTTTGGAATAAAGTCGAAATATCACTCTAATGTAAAAAGTTCTTACAAGATTAACAACAGCTCAATGCATAAATACAATACAGTACGTCCCACCATATCATATGCCTGAACATAAAACGACCATGATGGTCTCGCCAATTTAAAAAAGCAATACAATGGCAACCAAGAAAATTGTGTTTAACCTTCGCCTAATCTGTTTAAAACAGAATTTCTTTAGTCTAATTAGCCAAGTGGGCAGGGGTTTTAAAACAGAGAAAAATTACCGTGTTAAATATATATATATATATATATTGGGTAAATCTCACGATTTGAAACATATTTTGCTTCAGAATCATCATGTGCTTCTGCTCCATGTCATAATGGTGGAAATTGTACAGATGTCGGCAAGTCCTTCAAGTGCACCTGTCCTCCTGGCTATAGTGGAAAAACGTGCAAAAAAAGAGGTAATATACCATAATATATTACAGTATTTTCGCGACCCGAACTACTCTGATTTCACTCTGAAAACCGTCAGTACTTTGTTCTCTAAAATCCAGTTCATTAATCAATATCAAAATTATTTATACTTCGTAACACAAAGTACTGTCGTAACAGTTTAGGGACCGGTCATTAAATATAGAGAGAGGGGGGAGGGGCTGGAGGAGAAATTATTTTTTTTTGGAAAATTTTCCAGCCCGCTCCCCCTACTTATATGAATATTAATTTCAATGCCCCCCTTAAAACTTTTAACAATTTCAGGAACCCCCCCCCCTTGAATTTGAAAGTGAGATTTTATAAGACGAACCAAATATATTTTAAACAAGAACCATATACATTATACAGCACAGTATAATATTAATAACTGTGGAATATAAGCCTGCCCTTCCATTTATATGCCCTCTCATTTATAAGCACATTTACCTATGAACAAAACAATATTCCGGTTATAAGCCCCCTTATTAAAAATAAACATTTATTCACACACACACATACACGCACACACACACACACACGCACACACACACACACAAAAAATATTTATATTGAAAATGC
Organism: Paragorgia papillata; assembly: GCA_035771165.1. Taxonomy (NCBI): domain Eukaryota; kingdom Metazoa; phylum Cnidaria; class Anthozoa; order Scleralcyonacea; family Coralliidae; genus Paragorgia; species Paragorgia papillata. Next base: position 3,665,560 of record JAWNZC010000337.1, read on the forward strand.
CTTGTTAGCCTCAACTTAAATAGCAGCTCATTTTGAAACAATTTTCTATACCGCTTTATATATTGAAAGGTCCCCAGATATAAGCCCTCCGCTTATAAGCCCATCCAACCTCTTACCAAATAGCTTATAAAAACCATTACCACACGACGGTTTGAAAAAATAAAGAATAATAACTCCGAAGAAAAATCATCTTATTGTCAAACGAATACTTTGGAATAAAGTCGAAATATCACTCTAATCTAAAAAGTTCTTACATGATTAACAACAGCTCAATGCATAAATACAATACAGTACGTCCCACCATATCATATAATGTCTGAACATAAAACGACCATGTTGGTCTCGCCAATTTAAAAAAGCAATACAATGGCAAGCAAGAAAATTGTGTTAAGCCTTTGTCTAATTTGTTTAAAACAGAATTTCTTTAGTCTAATTAGCCAATTGGGCAGGGGTTTTAAAGAGAGAAAAAATACCGTGCTAAATATATACAGCCAAATTTCTACCACTTTATAAATGATATAATATAAAATAAAGGAACCATATTGGTTGATAATAAACAGATCAGAACCCTACGTTTTCTTTTCCAAATTTTTCTGCCAGGGCTTCTGTCTGTGATATTATAAGATAATTGCTATACACTCGAACAAACTAGACTATCATTGAATTTGACTGCACTTTAATAGTTTGTGATATGTGATTGAAATTATATTTCTATGCCGTAGTAGCTTTACTTCGTATGTGCTGGAAAACGCTAAAGTAAAGGCTCAACATGTTTTAGTTAGTAGATATTTAAAGAATTTATTGATAACTATTTGATTTGTAAGCAGCAAAATTAATTTTGCTAAGCTATTTCTAGATAGATACATTTTTCTATTTAGGCATAATTTACAAAAAGTAAGGTAAGGTTTTCTGCATCGGCATGCTGCATCACATCACTTCACACTACTTCATCCCACTTCACCCTAGGTAAGCCTGTAGAATATTTTTACTTCTTTACTGTAATTACTTTTTCTTATAGAATCGCCTTGTTCTTCCAAGCCATGCAAACATGGTGGAAATTGTGAAGATGATGGAGATTCTTTCAAATGCTCATGTAAACCTGGTTATAAAGGGCCAACATGCGCAAGAAAAGGTAAACATCAATTCACATAATTTAAACTTTGACCTATCAATTAGGGGTCGGTCGTTTAAATTAACTTGTATTCGAACCCTTCTTGTCCATTGAGTCCAGTCCAATGCCATATCCGCGTTAATCCCCAAATCACTCTGGTCTTTCTCTATTCCGTCTCGCCATCTTCTCTTCTTTCTTCCTCTTGATCTTTTCCCTTCTACGGGGAGCCTCCATGCCACCTTCAACGGGTGGTCATCTTCCCTCCTCATTACATGGCCATACCAACGTAAGAGTGCCTCCTGGACCTTCTCCGCTACCGATATTACCTCTGTTCTCCTTCTGATTTCTTCATTCCATTTGTGGTCCTTCAGAGACACTCCTGACAGCCATATCAACATTCGCATTTCCGTTCTACTGAGCAAATCCTCTTCTTTCTTTCGCACCGTCCATGCCTCAGCTCCATATATCAATATCGGCCAGACCACCGACTTGTACACCTTTATTCTCAATATCAACGGCATTTTTTTATCCAAAACTACCCCGTTAACTTCTCTCCATTTCCTCCACTTCTAGCTCACACCCACCTGTCTCTGCACCACCGATCCTAAATATTTGAAGCTCGTCACCTGCCCCAGCGGTACTCCCAGTCTGTTCTTTATCACAATTCTATTATTCCAGCCCTGCTCCTTGTTGCACACCATGACTTCTGTTTTCTTGGCATTCATTTTCAGTCCCTTTTTCTCCAATGTATCCTGCTATACCAGAAGCCTTCTCTGTAGCTCATCCTTGTCTTCGATATTTTATATATGCACTTTGCCCCATTTGGTCAATCTAACTTCTGATACCATTGTTGTCCAAGAGGACTGGGACGAGAACCTCTTTTTAATCGCGTACTCGTTGCAAAATTCGGTAATTTGGCAAATTTTAATTCGCGACGGCTACTGGTAATAATTGTAGCCATTTCCATTTAATCGATATTTTCCTAATATTATTGGGAAATTATTTGAATAGATGAAATATATATATATAGTCCAACAAATCCAAAACAGTCAATACTTACTTATTTTCTGCAGTTTCTGCCATATCAATGCTTGCCGTTGTCACACAACGTCAGTTTAACTAAAATGACGTCGCAGGAGAACATACGGGCGACGTTGGAACGTCGTCCCAGCTATTTTGGGGTTGTTGACGTAGCCGTCGTCAAAGACGACGCGATTGCCAAACGCTCTACTAACAGCTTTCTTGGTTACTTTATTTTCCATCTTGTACTCCAGTTCTACCTGCTGAGATTCCTTCAATTTCCATTCTCTTAATGCCCTTTTCTTCCTCTAGATGGCCTCTTGACCTTCTCTGCACCATCACCAACTATCCTTCTCTTCATGCCTCTTACCACGCTTTGTTCTTCCAACCACTTGCTCAGCTGTCTCAACCAAACCAATCTTCATATTATCCCAATATCCTATACACTACCTTCTGTTCTTTCCATAGTTCTCCATCTTCCCAGGACGTCTGCTTTAAATGCCTGCTTCTTCTGAGCAACCAAATTCCATATAGCTTTAGAACTTTTCTCCTGGGCACAGGCTTCCGCGGAAGTGACTTTTTAGCCGTCACTATCGTCAACCTGTGTTAACTCACCACAGCTTCCCCCGGGATGGCTTTGCAGTCTTTCACCATGCTGCGCATTCCTTTCCTAACAAGTAAGTAATCCATCTGGGTACGGCACCCTTCCTCCATTTTCATATGAGATTATCTGGTTGATCCCTTTCCTAAATCCAGTATTGAAAATAAAGAGGTCCAAAGCCTCAGCCGATTCCAAAATCGTTCTTCCTCTTCGTTTCTTCTGCCAAAACCATATCAGCCCTTACGTGTCCATTCAGGTCCGCAGAGAAAGATTTTAAACCATTTTATTTATTTTAGGTTATGGTACATGTAGTGCAAATGGTGATCCTCACTACAAAACGTTCGATGGTAAACGTTACAACTTCATGGGAAAATGTGAATACCTGTTGGCAAAAGACTGGCAAAAGAAATTTGTAATTATTCAAGATAATGAACCTTGTGGCAGAAAAAAAGCATCATGTACAAATGCCATAACCCTCAAGATTAAGGGTTTCGAAATTCGCCTTGTTAGAGGAGGTGATGTTACTGTTAATGGGACCTCTGTTGCCTTACCATATAATAACAAAGGTGAGTAGTCAAAGTCGTAAATTCACTTGTACCTTCGTAGTTCTGTAAAGCCTGGTTTTCACTAGCGACGTAAGCGTAAGCATAACGACGTACGCAAGCGCAGTAAGCACTTCAAGGTCAATGTAACACTTTGTTTTCCCTAAATTCAAAGGTGTTCATCTACCTTGAAGTGCTGACTGCGCTTGCGTACGTCGTTATGCTTATGCTTACGTCGCTAGTGAAAACCAGACTTTAGTAGGATAATTTTTGCGGGAATTTCTTTTGTTCTCACAGTTCCATTAAATAAGAGTTAATAACAGAGAAGGAGGTAACTAACTTTAGCTTAGTTGCCGACTTCGAGGTAATTAACTGATTTAGTTTATTCATGATACAGACGATGTTTGTCGTTATTTACCAAAAAAATAGTATTCTAGACGTAGTTTTAAAGCGATATAGTAGGTCATTTAATATGCAAGGTCAATAACCTATATATTAACCGCGGCACATGACCCCACATCAAAGATAATTTATGCATGAACAAACTAGCCTAATAGCTAATACATATCTTTTTATGCTATTACTTATAAGTAATATATCGAACATTAGATTCAAGATTGATTGATAATTTTAATGATTATTAATCTCACTGTGGCCCAACACCATTTCCCTGGATGGTTTCATGACCAAACTAAAAATTTTTGTTTTGGTTTCGTGGCCCAGTGCGCCTTAAATTCATGGCCAATCTAAGTTTTTCCAAATGTTTTCGTAGCCCACCAAATTTATTTATAGTTTCACTTTACCTTCCCGGGTAGAATTAATGACAGCCCTCTTACAAAACCCAAACCGCGAGAACAACTTCAGAATCAAACTATTTCGCAGGTTCGTTGAGCAAAAAAATTGAATATTGACTATGCATGGGGTGAGTCGTAAAAGCTAGTAAATATTTTTTTGAAAATGGCAAGCTATATAAACGTGTTTCTAACGGACATAAAAAGCACTCACTAACAATGGATTTTTTCCCCCTTCGTGAATTATTAATAAGCTTTAAAACTCACGATGAAAGTGTCACTACCTATTTTGTGTCATTAAAATTGTCAAAATTGACATTTATGCACACGTGTAACAATCCCACTGGAACAACGGAAACCAACATGCAGTGCACAACTTTAGGCATTTACTTATTATTGCATTTTTTGTTTTTTCCTCCGCAGGAATAAATGTCAAAAAACTCGCTAAGCGACGTATGAGGATTACAACAAATATTGGGGTAGCTGTCCTATATGATGGAGTATTCAACGTCTTGGTGAAGGTTGCCAACAGTTATATGGGCAAGCTATCAGGACTTTGTGGAAACTTCAATGGCAAGCGTGCTGACGAATTCAAGACACCCAATAAAAGACTTGTGAAGAATGCAGCGTTATTTGGAAATTCCTGGAAACTTAAAGATAGTTGTGCTAATGTGACCATCGTTGAGAATCCATGTAAAGCTGCAAGCAGAATTACCCGCAGAGCTAAAAGCAAATGTTCTGTTCTTAAACAGCCACCATTTTCAATTTGTAATAAAGATTTAGATCCTAAGGATGGTCATATAGAAAACTGTGAATACGATGTCTGTGGGTGTGATGATAATCCTGAGGCTTGTTTATGTGAAGCTTACTCAGCGTATGTCGAAGCATGCGAAGATATTGGAATAGAGATCAAATGGAAACATCTACGTCGTTTTTCAAAATGCGGTGAGTTTCTAAATTAAGAATTTTTTTCGGACTTATTTTCCTATATGACAAAGCTATAGAGTGATACATGGCCCAGATCTGATAGTTAAGGATTTTGAGTTCACTTATAAAAATCCGCTTTAAAACACAGCACTTTACACAAATATATCTACACTGATTTTTACAAAAGTACCTTTTATATGTAAAAAAGGAACTGCATTTGCGTATATAAGAGCTGCCATTTAATATAACAATTCCTCTGCTTAACACAAAGTCATCAAGGTATATATAGGAAAATAACCAAACTGAGAGTGTAATTCTCAAATTTTATCAGTAATATTTGGTTTGGTATAACCGGCTTTTTTATTTAAGACTGTTTATTATTATTTGTCTTTTAAAACAATTAAATTACTAAGAGCAGGAGATGTAGAAAAACAATTAAAGTAACAACACAAAAAAGAAAAATATAATAAAGTCACAGCTGGGATATATATATATATATATATATATATATATATTAGGTGTTACTCCGAGTGATGAACCATATCGGACAATAAACTCTACTTGGCCTGGCTGGGATTCGAAACAGCGACCTTCGGTTTACTAGTCCGACGCTCCACTCTACCGACTGAGCTACAGGTCAAGTTGGGAGCCGGTGGTCGAATGATGGTACATATATATACTTTGAAATATGAAATAGCCCAAGTACCATCATTCGCCCACCAGCTCTCAACTTGACCTGTGGCTCACTTCGTAGACCATACGACTAGTAAGCCGAAGATCGCGGGTTCAAATCCCAGCCGGGCCAAGTAGAGTTTTTTCTACTTGTCCAGTATGGTTCATCACTCGCAGTAACACCTAATATAATTATTCTCCACCCGAGTTCATTGTCCTATAATAATTGTTATATATATATTGAAACAAACAAAGTGTTGTTCGCGAAATGTCGAAAAGTGCTCAATACCGTAAAGATAGAGCGAATATACTATAAGTGGGCTTACCTCAAATGTTGATGGTCGCTACTGTGAGTTTCACGCTGCACGTTTCCGCCTGAAGACGGCCCAACGTCAAACTCACAGTAGCGACAATCAACATTTGAGGTAAGTCCACTTATAGTATATATATATATATATATATATATATATAGTGGGTAAATCTCAAAATTTGAAACATATTTTGCTTCAGAATCACCATGTGCTTCTGCTCCATGTCATAATGGTGGAAATTGTACAGATGTCGGCAAGTCCTTCAAGTGCACCTGTCCTCCTGGCTATAGTGGGAAAACGTGCAGAAAAAGAGGTAATATACTAGGTATATATATATATATATATATATATTGCAGTATTTTCGCGACCCGAACTACTCTGATTTCACTCTGAAAACCGTCAGTACTTTGTTCTCTAAAATCCAGTTCATTAATTATCATCAAAATTATTTATACTTCGTAACACACAGTACTGTCGTAACAGTTTAGGGACCGGTCATTAAATATAGAGTGGGGGGGATGCAGGAGAAATTAATTTCTTTTGGAAAATTTTCCAGGTCCCCCCCACTTATATGAATATTAATTTCAATGCCCCCCTTTAACACTTTTAACAATTTCAGGACCCCCCCCCCTTGAATTTGAAAGTGAGATTTTATAAGACGAACCATGTATATTTTAAACAAGAACGATATATATTATACAGCACAGTATAATATTAATAACTGTGGAATATAAGCCCCTCCATTTATATGCCCTCTCATTTATAAACCCATTTACCTATGAACAAAACAATATTCCGGTCATAAGCCCCCTTATTAAAAATAAACATATATTCACACACACACCCAAATAAAATATTTATATTGAAAATGCCCTATTAGTCTCAACTTAAATAGCAGCTCATTTTGAAACAATTTTCTATACCGCTTTATAAATTGAAAGGTCCCCAGATATAAGCCCTCCGCTTATAAGCCCATCCAACCACACGACAGTTTCAAAAAATAAAGAATAATACAAACTCCGAAAAAATCATCTTATTGTCAAACCAATACTTTGGAATAAAGTCGAAATATCACTCTAATCTAACAAGTTCTCACAAGATTAACAACAGCTCAATGCATAAATACATTACAGTACGTCTCACCATATCCTAATGCCTGAACATAAAACGACCATGTTGGGCTCGCCAATTAAAAAAAACAATACAATAGCAACCAAGAAAATTATGTTAAACCTTCGCCTAATTTGTTTAAAACAGAATTTCTTTAGTCTAATTAGCCAAGTGGGCAGGGGTTTTAAAGAGAGAAAAAATACCGTGTTAAATATATATATATATATATATATATAGTGGGTAAATCTCAAGATTTGAAACATATTTTGCTTCAGAATCATCATGTGCTTCTGCTCCATGTCATAATGGTGGAAATTGTAGAGATGTCGGCAAGTCCTTCAAGTGCACCTGTCCTCCTGGCTATAGTGGAAAAAAGTGCAAAAAAAGAGGTAATATACTATGTATATATATATATTACAGTATTTTCGCGACCCGAACTACTCTGATTTCACTCTGAAAACCGTCAGTACTTTGTTCTCTAAAATCCAGTTCATTAATCATCATCAAAATTATTTATTAACACACAGTACTGTCGTAACAGTTTAGGGACCGGTCATTAAATATAGAGTGGGGGGGATGGAGGAGAAATTAATTTCTTTTGGAAAATTTTCGAGCCCCCCCCCCCACTTATATGAATATTAATTTCAATGCCCCCCTTTAAAACTTTTAACAATTTCAGCACCCCCCCCCCCGCCTTGAATTTGAAAGTGAGATTTTATAAGACGAACCATGTATATTTTAAACAAGAACCATATATATTATACAGCACAGTATAATATTAATAACTGTGGAATATAAGCCCCTCCATTTATATGCCCTCTCATTTATAAGCCCATTTACCTATGAACAAAACAATATTCGGGTTATAAGCCCCCTTATTAAAAATAAATATTTATTCACACTCACACCCAAAAAAAATATTTATATTGAAAATGCCCTATTAGTCTCAACTTAAATAGCAGCTCATTTTGAAACAATTTTCTTATTTTTATTTATTAACTTTACAACCATGAAAGAATGCAAATATACAGGAAATAAAGAGTGCAATACTTGAACATGATTGAAGGAATGATAAACAGGACACGAGTCCCATGTGAAGACCAACCCAACAAAAAAATTACATAATAAACGTTAAGTAAACACACGATAAAAAAAACCCCAACAAACTAATACACAAATTACATAAGAATAAAGATTTAAGAGCAACAACTTGGATGGAAGGAACGACATTTTCACAATTTTCTATACCGCTTTATAAATTGAAAGGTCCCCAGATATAAGCCCTCCGCTTATAAGCCCATTAAACCACACGACAGTTTAAAAAAATAAAGAACAATACAAACTCCGAAAAATCATCTTATTGTCAAACCAATACTTTTTTTATTTAATTTATTTAATCAGATTTGAAATGAACATTATAATATTTACAATTATGAATGCCATTTGTGGTCGGTTTAAAAGAGAATTCAATGATTCCATCAAGCTTAAACCACCAATAGTCAATTATTCAAAGGTTTTACATAAAATAACAATAAAATTTAGAATATTACAACTTAATATTAAAAATTACAAAACTAATTCATATCATATAGAGCATGAAATTTATCGTAATATAACGAAATTAAATCGCGCCGAAATACAGAGAGCGTGCCAGACTCTCTTATAACAAGTGGTAAATCATTCCACAGACGACATATTCGGACTAAATAACTATTTTTAAAGGCCTCAGTTCTACTATAAAGGGAACATTTAAAGATAAATGGTCAATGCCTCTGAGCGGTTTAGTGCAAGAACGAAAGGATATGTACTGAAAAATATCAATGTCATACATACCCTTAAAACACTTGTAAAAGAATATAAGGAATAAGAAATTCCAAAAGGAATAAGATTTAATTTTACAAGGTGTTCATTATTTATATTATTATATTATAATTCATTATATTATATTATAATTTATTATATTATTATATTATATTATAGTTCATTATTTATATTATTTATATTATTTATATTATTTATATTATTTATATTATTATCAAGGCGTTCAAATTTCTACCACTTTATAAATGATATAATATAAATAAAGGAACCATATTGGTTGATAATAAACAGATCAGAACCCTACGTTTTCTTTTCGTTTAGTTTTGTTACAAGAACTTTTTCTTATAGAATCACCTTGTTCTTCCACGCCATGCAAACATCGTGGAAATTGTGAAGATGATGGAGATTCTTTCAAATGCTCATGTAAACCTGGTTATAAAGGACCAACATGCGCAAGAAAAGGTAAACATCATCAATTCACATAATTTAAACCTTGACCCATCAATTAGGGGTCGGTCGTTTAAATTCTCTTGTATTCGAACCCTTCTTGTCCATTGAGCGCAGTCCAATGCCATATCCGCGTTAATCCCCAAATCTCTCTGGTCTTTCTCTATTCCGTCTCGTCATATTTTCTTCTTTCTTCCTCTTGATCTTTTCCCTTCTACGGGGAGCGTCCATGCCACATTCAAGGGGTGGTCATCTTCCCTCCTCATTACATAGCCATACCAACAAAAGAGTACCTCCTGGACCTTCTCCGCTAGCGATATTACCCCTTTTTTCCTTCTGATTTCTTCATTCCGTATGTGGTCTTTCAGAGACACTCCCAACAGCCATCTCAACATTCGCATTTCCGTTCTACTGAGCAAATCCTCTTCTTTCTTTCGCACCGTCCATGCCTCAGCTCCATATATCAATATCGGCCAGACCACCGACTTGTACACTTTTATTCTCAATATCAACGGCATTTTTTTATCCAAAACTACCCCGTTCACTTCTCTCCATTTCGACCGGCATGGTCCTCCACTTCCAACTCACACCCACCTGTCTCTGCACCACCGATACTAAATATTTGAAGCTCGTCACCTGCCCCAGCGGTACTCCCAGTCTGTTCTTTATTACAATTCTATTATTCCTGCCCTGCTCCTTGTTGCACACCATGACTTCTGTTTTCCTGGCATTCATTTTCAGTCCCTTTTTCTCCAATGTATCCTGCTATACCGGAAGCCTTCTTTGTAGCTCATCCTTGTCTTCGATATTTTATATATGCACTTTTCCCCATTTGGTCAATCTAACTTCTCATACCATTGTTGTCCAAAAGGACTGGGACGAGAACCTCTTTTTAATCGCATACCCGTTGCAAAATTCGGTAATTTGGCAAATTTTAATTCGCGACGGCTACCGGTAATAATTGTAGCGATTTCCATTTCATCGATATTTTCCTAATATTGGGAAATTATTTGAATAGGTGAAATATATATATGTAGTCCAACAAATCCAAAACAGTCAATACTTACTCATTTTCTGCAGTTTCTGCCATATCAATGCTTGCCGTTGTCACACAACGCCAGTTTAACTAAAATGGCGTCGCTGGAGAACATACGGGCGACGTTGCAACGTGAACATTAAACTCGTCCCAGTTCTTTTGGGGTTGTTGACGTAGCCGTCGTCGAAGACGTCGCGATTGCCAAACGATGTACTAACAGCCTTCTTGGTTTCTTTATTTGCCATCTTGTACTCCAGTTCTGCCTGCTGAGATTCCTTCAATTTCCATTCTCTTAATGCCCTTTTCTTCCTCTGGATCGCCTCTTGAACTTCTTTGCACCATCACCAACTATCCTTCTCTTCATGCCTCTTACCACGCTTTGATCTTCCAACCACTTGCTCAGCTGTCTCAACCAAACCAATCTTCATATTATTCCAAATATCCTATACACTACCTTCTGTTCTTTCCATAGTTCTCCATCTTCCCAGGACGTCTGCTTTAAATGCCTGCTTCTTCTCACCAACCAAATCCCATATAGCTTTAGAACTTTTCTCCTGGCCTTTTCGCCTTTAGAACTTTTAGCTGTCACTATCGTCAATCTGTGTTAACTCACCACAGCTTTCCCCGAATTGGCTTTGCAGTCTTTCACCATGCTGCGCATTCCTTGCCTTACAAGTAAGTAATCTATCTGGGTACGGCACCCTTCCTCCATTTTCATATGAGATTATCTGGTTGATCCCTTTCCTAAATCCAGTATTGAAAATAAAGAGGTTCAAAGCCTGAGCCGATTCCAAAATCGTTCTTCCTCTTCGTTTCTTCTCCCAAAACCATATGCCCTTACGTGTCCATTCAGGTCCGCAGAAAAAATTTTTAAACCATTTTATTTATTTTAGGTCATGGTACATGTAGTGCAAATGGTGATCCTCACTACAAAACGTTCGATGGTAAACGTTACAACTTCATGGGAAAATGTGAATACGTGTTGGCAAAAGACTGGCAAAAGAAATTTTTAATTATTCAAGAAAATGAACCTTGTGGCAGAAGAAAAGCATCATGTACAAATGCCATAACCCTCAAGATTAAGGGTTTCGAAATTCGCCTTGTTAGAGGAGGTGATGTCACTGTTAATGGGACCTCTGTTACCTTACCATATAATAACAAAGGTGAGTAGTGAAAGTCGTAAATTCACTTGTACCTTCGTAGTTCTGTAAAGCCTGGTTTTCACTAGTGACGTAAGCGTAAGCATAACGACGTACGCAAGCGCAGTAAGCAATTCAAGGTCAATGTAACACTTTGTTTTCCTTAAATTCAAAGGTGTTCATCTACCATGAAGTGCTGACTGCGCTTGCGTTCGTCGTTATGCAGGGCGCTTATATACCGGGCGGTGCAACGGGAATGGGAGAGCTGATCGACGTGTGATGCGGGGCCTGGCAACGAGTAACTGATATTCACCGGTCAGCGGTTGTTACAATGGTTGCTAACATTACTCTTTTCCTTATATCGATTCATAAGCAAAAAATTGTTGATAAAGCGGTAACATTAAAATAAAATTAAAACAAAACAAAACCTTAAATATGGCTAACAAAGTGGATTTAAAAAATATTTCAAGTTTGAGTTGGATGACACTAATAGTGAAGATAAGGTATCAAAGCATTCAACATTGAGAGTACAACTGGTTCAAGTATTTTCATTAAAAACTTAATAACTGTTTACAAACTCTGGCAACTATTTTTTACACAAAGCAGATAAATAAATAAAAAATTATTACATTGGCACTAGCACCAGCATTGGAATCCACTAAATTTGGTTTAAAATAAGAATTTGTGAATGGTACATCCCAGAGTTATTTCAAGACTTTCAAGCTTGTTTTCATGAAGTTGAAGGTGAAGAAGAAAGCAGTTGACTTGAAGAAAACTTTTGCAAAAACAAACCACTCATGGGAACAAATCATTTCCCCACAAATACCACAAATTCTTTAGAACTGACTGCTTTTCACTAAAAAACAACTCCAGCAAATTCTGCAGCATTTTTGGTCAACTGGAAGTAAACATTCCTAGAGACTGTAAAAATGAAAAGATATATGCTTGTCAGAGAGTAATTACTCAACCACTTGATAGACAGTTGACAGTGATAAAGAGGCAATAAGGCATAATAATCATATTGAGTATGCTTAGAACTGGTACTCATTTCTTGGATTTAGGATTTGATAGTTATCATGTAATGTTTTAACATACAGCACCTTGAATTAACATGTTACAGTTTGTAAATCTAATAATCTTCTGTTGAAGATTGGTTGGTATAGATTCAACAAATGCTGCAGGTTGATTGCTTTCAGATAACAGCTCGACCTAGGTTGTTTTTAACAGAAACAGCAAAGCAAAGTTAAAATTTCTTAAGAAATTTCATGAGCAAGTACAATTGATTCTTATGAATTGAATTGCTGGTATTGTATAAGATAAGGCCGTGCTTTGACCAATTGAACAAAAAAGTTCTTTTGAGGATTTAGCTCGTTTTATATACGTGGAAGAATATGTGACAAGGTTAGTTTTCTTTTACTCTGAAAATTGCTGAAACTTGCTTACGACATTACAATCCTGACGCGACATATTTTTTTAAGTTTGCAAACGCCATGCATAAGCACAGGTCAATGTTCGATAGAAGAAACCTCTTGCTTCCACACAGTACACCAAGTTTCAGGGTCAAAATAAAAAATTGATCAATCACAAATTGTTTTATTTCTACCAAATATGAAAATGATACTTCTTACCTATGTCACAGTAAAATCTCACGGTGTTGGCAATGTTTTAACACACAATGCGCCGACTATACTTCCAAAAACTCGTATTATAATAAATCGAATAAAGAAATGGATCTGTTTAGAAATTACAATCATTTTGTTTCAACAGTCCGGAAACTTAAGGAATACAATGACACGGTTAAAGAGAATCGCCGTATGTCAAAACAACACGTCTTGTTTATATTTCTTACAAAATTTGAAAGGTTAAACCGTTAGAAATCAGGCATTGATAAGGGTCGAGTTTCAGACACGATATCTCAAAATGATCATCTCCGATTTTAACAAGAATTTTAACAAACAAGAGTAAGATAATAAACTTCAAAATACCTGAATCTCTAGCCGTTGGTAGTAGAAGAACATACAATGCGCTCGTGGTGAAGTTTAGCCTCCATGAAAGGCATTAAAAGGCATGGACATTATCCAAAATAAATTCTCTTTGACACTAGTTTCTACACAAAATACATACTGCTGCAGTAATAGAAGTAATATTTTATCTGTAAATCCAATCAATTTCTTCTCACATGAAAAACTTAACGAAAAAATAGTGATAATCTTCGGATACACGAATTGCTGCTTTTGCTCGAATTTTCTTCAAAACTCGCTCGTGCCAGTCTACTTCCGCTTCACACGTCGATCAGCGAATTGACTGGCGTTGCGCCGCCCAGTATATAAGCGCCCTGTCGTTATGCTTATGCTTACGTCGCTAGTGAAAAGCAGACTTTAGTAAAATAATTTTTGCGGGAATTTATTTTGTTCTCACAGGTCCACTAAATAAGAGTTAATTACCGAGAAGGACGTAACTAACCTTAGCTTAGTTACCGACTTCGAGGTAATTAACTGATGTAGTTTATTCATGATACAGACGATATTTGTCGTTATTCACCAAAAAAAATAGTATTCTAGACGTAGTTTTAAAGCGATATAGTAGGTAATTTAATATGCAAGGTCAATAACCTATATATTAACCGCGGCACATGACCCCACATCAAAGATAATTCATGCATGAATAAACTAATAGCTAATATACCTCTTTTTAATTTATGCTATTACTTATTAGTAATATATCGAACATTAGATTCAAGATTCATTGATAATTTTAATAATTCATATTAATCGCACTGGTGTTCATGTGAAAAATATTTTTTAAGAAATTTTTATGCTTCTTTAACAGCTTCAAAAGCTTTTTGCTTCCTCGTTAAATTACTAATTTGAAGAAGACCAATTTATATCTCCATTAGTAGTAATTTTTGTATAAAATTCTGCCATCAATACGTTTCATTACATCAAAAGCCTTACAGGCAGAATCAAAGAAATGCCCTCAATTGGACGATAAGCCTATTCAATGTTTCTGAAGTACTGCTTAATTAAAATAAACGAACAGGAATATTTTGTCATCCAGGTATAAAAACAAAGCAATAGCCATTTATTTTTTACTTTAGTGATCTGTCATTAATTCTATCCGTGAGAGGGGCAAAAGGAAAACTGAAAATTGTTGTCAAAGTTTCGTGGCCCAACACCATTTCCCTGCATGGATGGTTTCATGACCAAACTATAAATTTTTATTTTGGTTTCGTGGCCCAGTGCAGCTTAAATTCATGGCCAATCTAAGTTTTTCCAAATGTTTTCGTAGCCCACCAAATTTATTTATAGTTTCACTTTACCTTCTGCACCCCTCCCGTGTAGAATTAATGACAGCTCTCTTACAAAACCCAAACCGCGAGAACAACTTCAGAATCAAACTATTTCCCATGTTGGTTGAGCAAAAAAAATTGAATATTGACCTATAGGGCGAGTGGTAAAAGCTAGTAAATTTTTTTTGAAAATGGCAAGCTATATAAACGTGTTTCTAACAAACATAAAAAGCACTCACTAACAATGGATTTTTTTCTCCTTCGTGAAATTATTAATAAGCTTTAAAACTCACGATGAGAATGTAACTACTTATTTTGTGTCATTAAAATTGTCAAAATTGACATTTATGCACACGTGTAACAATCCCACTGGAACAACGGAAACCAACATGCAGTGCACAACTTTAGGCATTTACTTATTATTGCATTTTTTGTTTTATCCTCCGCAGGAATAAGTGTCAAAAAACTCGCTAAGCGACGTATGAGGATTACAACAAATATTGGGGTAGCTGTCCTATATGATGGAGTATTCAACGTCTTGGTGAAGGTTGCCAACAGTTATAAGGGCAAGCTATCAGGACTTTGTGGTAACTTCAATGGCAAGCGTGCTGACGAATTCAAGACACCCAATAAAAAACTTGTGAAGGATGCAGCGTCATTTGGAAATTCTTGGAAACTTAAAGACAGTTGTCCTAATGTGACCATCGTTGAAAATCCATGCAAAGCTGCAAGCAGAATTACCCGCAGTGCTAAAAACAAATGTTCTGTTCTTAAACAGCCACCATTTTCAATTTGTAATAAAGATTTAGATCCTAAGGATGGTCATATAGAAAACTGTGAATACGATGTCTGTGGGTGTGATGATAATCCTGAGGCTTGTTTATGTGAAGCTTACTCAGCATATGTCGAAGAATGCGACGATATTGGAATAGAGATCAAATGGAAACATCTACGTCGTTTTGCAAAATGCGGTGAGTTTCTCAAATAATAATTTTTTCAGTCTTATTTTCCTATATGACAAAGCTATAGGGTGATACATGGCCCGGATCTGATAGTTAAGGATTTTGAGTTCACTTATAAAAATTCGCTTTAAAACACAGCACTTCACACAAATATATCTACACTGATTTTTACAAAAGTACCTTTTATATGTTAAAAAGGTACTGCATTTGCCTATATAAGAGCTGCCATTTAATATAACAATTCCTCTGCTTAACACAAAGTGATCAAGGTATATATACGAATATAACCAAACTGAGAGTGTAATTCTCAAATTTTATCAGTAATATTTGGTTTGGTATAACCGGCTTTTTTATTTAAGATTGTTTATTATTATTTGTCTTTTAAAAAAATTAAATTACTAAGAGCAAGATATGTAGAAAATAATTAAAGTAACAACACAAAAAAGAAAAATATTACTTTTATTAAAAAGTCACAGCTGGGATATATACGTAATATATCATACACGAGGAGGAGTGTTTCATCAGGACATCCAAACACCGAGACGTTTGTTCATATAGCATCATAAGCATCTCAAACAAATCAGTATTTTAAGAGAAAATCGAGCTAAAAGTTTGCCTAATTTATGTAATTTCTTCCTAAGATATTCAAACCACAGACACGGTACTGATTTCCTTTGTGTTTTTCTCATGAATTATTAATGAGTTTGAGATATATATATAACGTCTCGGTGTTTGGATATCCTGATGAAACACTCCTCCTCGTGTATGATATATTACATATATTAGGTGTTACTCCGAGTGACGAACCATAACGGACAAGTAGAGAAAACTCTACTATATACTTTGAAATATGAAATAACCCAAGTACCATCATTCGCCCACCGGTACCACCTCTCAACTTGACCTGTGGCTCACTTCTTAGACCAACGGACTAGTAAACCGAAGGTCGCTGGTTCAAATCCCAGCCGGGCCAAGTAGAGTTTTCTCTACTTGTCCAGTATGGTTCATCACTCGGAGTAACACCTAAATCATTATTCTCCACTCGAGTTCATTGTCCCATAATAATTGTTATATATATATATATATATATATATATATATATATATATATATATATATATATATATAGTGGGTAAATTATAAAAATTTGAAACATATTTTGCTTCAGAATCACCATGTGCTTCTGCTCCATGTCATAATGGTGGAAATTGTACAGATGTTGGCAAGTCCTTCAAGTGCACCTGTCCTCCTGGCTATAGTGGGAAAAACGTGCAAAAAAAGAGGTACTATACTATGTATGTATGTATGTATGTATGTATGTATGTATATATATAATATATATATATATGAAAACCGTCAGTACTTTGTTCTCTAAAATCCAGTTCATTAATCATCATCAAAATTATTTATACTTCGTAACACATAGTACTGTCGTAACAGTTTAGGGACCGGTCATTAAATATAGAGAGAGAACATTTTCCAGCACCGCCCCCCCCCCATATGAATATTAATTTCAATGCCCCCCTTTAAAACTTTTAACAATTTCACCCCCCCCCCCCCCCCCAACTTGAATTTGAAAGTGAGATTTTATAAGACGAACCATGTATATTTTAAGCAAGAACCATATACATTATACAGCACAGTATAATATTAATAAATGTGGAATATAAACCCTTCCATTTATATGCCCTCTCATTTATAAGCCCATTTACCTATGAACAAAACAATATTCCGGTTATAAGCCCCCTTATTAAAAATAAACATTTATTCACACACACACACACACACACACCCACCCAAAAAATATATATAATAATATATATAAAATAATATCAGTTACCGAGACGTTGTTGTGAAATGTGGTAATAAACGCCATAAATTAAGACAAAATAGCAGTTTTCATATACCGCTTTATATATTGAAAGGTCCCCAGATATAAGCCCTCCGCTTATAAGCCCATCCAACCTCTTACCAAATAGCTTATAAAAAGCATTACCACACGAATCTTGAGTTCTATAAGATGAATTTTTGGGAGTTTGTTTTAGAGTAAAAACCCTTCTGCATGCTGTTGAAAAGCATGGGTCCTTTTTTTATAAAAAAATGTTTGGAACCCCCCTTCACAATACCGAAAAATCTCGGGAACCCCCCCCCCCCCCCCCCCCAATTTCTCCTCCAGCCACCCCTCTCCATATTTAATAACCGGTCCCTTACATTTATATTAAATACTTTGAAGCAGAAAAAGAACTTTAGACAGCAATAAAGCCATATCTGAAACATTTATTATAATTTATTGACGACAGGACTCCCGCAGACCACAATTTTAAATTGTATATTGTATACAATTTCAAATTGCAATCCGTAAGGGTCAAAATATTTTAGTACATAAATATTGGACTCGTTTTAAGACTCGTTCCCGAAGGACTGGGCACAGTCTTAAGCCCTAATCAAACGCCGAGAACGCAAGTCATCGCAAGTTGGCAGTCACGCTATCTCAGCCGTACCGTGACAAAGTTTAACTCTTTCCTGTCCGAATTGGTCTTTAGTATTTTATTCTGGCTAAGGCCAGACGATTTTATTCACCTCTGGGGAAGCCCTCGGACAGGAATGAGTTATAAACTATCTCTCTAACTCTTTCCTGTCCGAATTGGTCTTTAGTATTTTATTCTGGCTAACGCCAGTAACGACAAACGATTTTATTCACCTCTGGGGAAGCCCTCGGACAGAGGGAACACAGCTTGTACAGCAAACAACTGACAATTATTACATAAATGTTATTATATATTATTTTATACATAAATATTAACTTTTTCACTTTCAGAATCACCATGTGCTTCCACACCATGCCACAATGGTGGAAATTGTACAGATGTTGGAAAGTCCTTCAAGTGCACTTGTCTTTCGGGTTATAATGGAAAAAGATGCCAGATCAAAGGTAACGTACCTTTTGTATGCAACCAACAAAATTAATTTTACTTACATGATACTAGACAAGACTTTCTCTGATCAAAAATTTTTTTAACCCTGATCGCGGTTCTTATATCTTTTCTAAAATTAATTTTGTTCTTACAGTTTGTCGACAATACATTTGCAGTGTAGTGCACGCTGCTACTGACCTGTGGTAGGCCGGTTTCAGCTCGGTTTTTCTTTCTTTTTTTTGTGTCATGATTTTGCATTTTTGCACTTTTTACTTCCGCTATTATTCATACTTCTGGTGAGTTGTAATATATATGAGGAACGTTTCTAATTGCTACGGTCGTTTAAATATTCAAAATATTAGAGTTTTTCAAAGCAGTAATAAAGTGTAAAACTGTTTGGGTATCCAAGTCGAGATTGTATACTTGTTTCAACCTCATACCCAAGCTGTTTCTCAGCACTCGCAAGTTGCTGGGGCAAGTACTACTGTATGCAGCCATCATTATACCCTCATTATTTTGTGTAAAATAACTGAGAGGATATATGTCCCCTAAAGGAATACTAAGGGTCACCAAACAGTCCACGAAAGTTAAAATGCATTCAAGATATGTACCTTCAGATAAACAGTAATGTGATTACCATTCATAATGACTTGGTCAGAGCATATATTAGACATGATTATTGCCAAGACAAGTCAAAGACTCAGTATAATTAAAGAATAAAGCATCTTCTGCCTTTACAAGCAAAGTTAACCCTATTCAACAGCATCATTCTTCCACTGTTGGACTATGGGGACATCGTTTGGAGGGGGGGGGGGGGGGGGGGGGGGCAAAAACAATGAAAGTTTGAAGAGACATTTGCAAGTTCGGCAAAATAAAAAATGGTAATAATTATATATTTTTCTATTTCAATTATAACTACTGGTAGCAAATAAGTGATGTAAGCATTAAACAATTGAATTTTATTCCAGTAATATAATTAAAATTTGAAGCAGCAGCATTGTGGCCTGGGGGGCAGTGAGGTCATGAATATTGTGAATTATAACTCCAGAATATAAGATCTTGTAGGTACAGCGTAGAGAGTCCATGCAAAGTCTTGAAGGTGATGAGTATAATAATATAAAAATAATCTCAGGGATTATTATCATCAAAATAGAGCTCAGGTGTAATGTGTGAAAACTTTGGAAGACTAAGTACAAGTCTAGCAGAGCTCTGCATTTTCCCATTGAAATAAAATTCTTACACGTATGTTTTATCACCTATAGAAATGAGGCAACTTGATTGGCTAATAATATAAATTAGTTTTTGCTACTTTGTTGACTGTGTTTGTTGTCTATACTGTAGTAACAATGTCTTAGACCATCAGTGAGCTAGTTTTACAGAGGTTGACAGACCTGCATGAGTAGTTGTATAATTTCAGATGTTTTTTTGTTATTTTTTCCAGTATCCAGAAAAAAGGTAAAAAAGGTAAAAGGAAAAAAAAGGGTAAAAGGAAAAAAGGTAAAAGGAAAAAAGGTAAAAAAGGTAAAAGGAAGAAAAGGGTAAAAGGAAAAAACAAGGGAAAAGCAATGAAGTCAAAAGATACAAGTTTTCCATGATCTGTATTCTAATTATAAATATAGGGGACAATTGTAACTCAGTTGACTATTTGGGATGGGAGAAATAAAACATATAAAGCATTAAATGGTCGTTTGTGATGTTTTTCTTCTAGAATTTTGCACCTACAGGTTACAACCAGTCTGTTAGGAAAGGGACAATGTTTCAGTGCTTTCACAGTGAAATTAAAATACCTGCATGAGTACGTTTTTCCAAGACCTCGATATATATGACTTTGAAAAAATTCACACGTGTGAGTATTCTCTCACGTACGTGAATTTTTTTCACAAATTACGCAAGAAATTATGTTATTACTCTTAAATATTAGTATAGGTAAATAGGCTAATAGCATGGTTTCAAGTGCAATTTGGAAAAAAACAAACATGCACGAGTGAGTTTTTCAAAGACTATCAAAATGGCACGAGTCAGTCCAAAGGACGAGTGCTATTTGAGGTTGTTGAAAAATTCACGAGTGCATGTTTTTTAATTGCAAGAAAAACCATGCTATCCCCAAGCCCAGGCGTAGTGCCGAAGGCCCGGAGCCCGGTGAGGGTGCTAATCTCGACGCGCGTGGAGTCCATTTTACACGTGTGTAGAAAAAGCAAGGAGGGGATTTTGAGTGATTTGAATATTTATATATATATATATATATATAGTCCTTGTTAGGATGTTCAAGTTGCGCCGTAAAAAATTGGGGGGGGGGGGACTGGTAACAATATGCAGCACCGGAAATAGATTGGCTGACGTCAACATTTAAATCATTTAGCGATCACGGCAGCAAAATAAACCGTCTTTTAATATTGTGATATCATTTATTGTTGACGAGAATCTCTGGACGAGAATAAAAAAAAGTCGCTTTTTGGATCAGTTAGTACATCTCTTTCGAAGGAACAGAAAGAAAAACTGAGGACAAACTGTTGATTGTGAGTAAAA
Organism: Paragorgia papillata; assembly: GCA_035771165.1. NCBI lineage: Eukaryota > Metazoa > Cnidaria > Anthozoa > Scleralcyonacea > Coralliidae > Paragorgia > Paragorgia papillata. The sequence continues at coordinate 3,686,779 of JAWNZC010000337.1, forward strand.
TGGAAACTAAAAGAGGGCAGCAAGAATAAGCTCGAAGGTATATAAAAACATCCATACTTTTAAGACTAAATCACTATTAAAAGGAAAGTTTAACGTTTTTGGAAATTTTACAGTTTACCGTACCCGAGCTAGTAATTTAGCAATTCCTATGCCACCAAGCGAGATTAATTTGATGAGCTAACCCAAACAAAAACCCTAACCCTAATCAGTAACTGTGTTTACCGCTTATTTTATACGCTTACCGACCCACTAACGTGTTTATTGCCCAACTTTATACGCTAACCTGACAGTGATGACTCGAGTACGGTAAAGTGTAAACTACCCTATTACGGGGTTTTTGCTGTGTTTTGATGAAGACGGCCAATCTTTTAGGACGTGCTATATATGTTTTCCATATTTTCTTGACCACTGTTTTCTAATTTTGAATGATTAAAATGAATTTGCTGCTTGATTAATCAAAACAGTCTATTTATACCATAGGCAGCCCAAGCACTATCACGTACTGTCTGTCGTATTATATAATATACTTACATGTAAAGGTTGGCAAGTAAATTCACTAGTTCAACTCACCACTTGAATGAATGTCAATACTATTCGCAAATACGAACGTAAATCAATAAAAAAAAAACACTTCTATAAACACAAATAATCGTACTAACTTCTCACGAACGTTTGTTGCTTAAAACTGTTGTGAAACACCAGAAATTAGTGAAAACAAACGGGGTTTTGCCGAAAAAATTGCCGTACCTATGCGTGGTGCAACAATCCTGTTTGACGCCATCATTCGTGAGCAAATGTAAGGCATGTCATTGGTCAATCGGCAAAACAAAAAAATTATGTCTACGTGATAAATTTGACCAACCGGGGGGGCTATTGCAACAGTGCAGTAAAAAAGATTCGTGTAATAAATACAAACTTTTTGTACGTAAAAGTTTATATAACCGTATATAACTGTATAGAAATGGAGCGGCAAGAACGGAAAGGATTCTGTCCCAATGTTCGTTGTCTTATATGGTAAGTGGCTAAAAATTCTCAATCTTTTTTGCTTAAAATAGAAGGAAGCCAGTTAGTGGCTTTAATACTGGCTTTGACAGACATTTAGCGGAGTTCATTGTTATTTATGCAAGACGACTCATTGTTGTTCGCCGGTATTAAATAAACATTCAAACCCAAAGTTCAATAAATATGGCATGCATATATAATTAGACGATAGAAAAATAAGGCACGTCGAAACAGATCTTACATTAAGCTGTATTTACCTTTGCATGCAGGCTTGCAGCAATTTTTTGCAGCTCATCATATATTCAACTGAACGCGAAATTAATTTTTAGTTCGTACAGAAAAACCTCTGATTTGTTGTCGTCGAGCAATTGCTTCTCAAAAGATACTGATAAAAGTATAAAACATAGCGATTTTTCGTTTCAAATTTTCCACATTTAAGCTTAGAAATCAGCAAATATTCTGAATAAATCAAATGTTTATCTACACCACGGACAACTTTTCTATTAAAAACAATACACTTTCACTTTTAATACAAGGACACAAAACGTGTCAAAGACACTTTATATATTAAATATAAATGCCTGAGTTTTCGCCCAGTTTTATCCACTTCCATTAGTTCCATATCATTTATATGCACGAGTCCCAAAAAGCGTATGAAATATGCCGCAAACCAAAAAAAACAGTAAAACAGAAAACATAAGATTGCACAGAGGAAAGAGGTGAAAAAGCAATTCAGTTACCTGCTCATGTCCTCGATGAAATGACAAAAACCCAAGATATCTTGGTTGGAACGACCTATTAAAACTTAACTGTTATTGCACATCCACTAATCCACGGACCACGGCACTAGTTTGATATATAGAAAGCACAAAAACCAACATTGACTCTAGTTTGCATGTCCTATACACATGCAGTTGATCATTTGATTGCTTTTTTTTCGAAATCACTCTAGCTGAAGTCTTTTATAATAGATGAAATAGAACAGTATATATTCGGCAACCAGTATATCCTACGGAGTAGTCAGAGATCTTCAATGTCCACTAATAGTTTAATACCGGCGAACAACAATGAGTCGTCTTGCATAAATAACAATGAACTCCGCCAAATGTCTGTCAAAGCCAGTATTAAAGCCACTAACTGGCTTCCTTCTATTTTAAGCAAAAAAGATTGAGAATTTTTAGCCACTTACCATATAAGACAACGAACATTGGGACAGAATCCTTTCCGTTCTTGCCGCTCCATTTCTATACACACAAAAAGTTTGTATTTATTACACGAATCTTTTTTACTGCACTGTTGCAATACCCCCCCGGTTGGTCAAATTTATCACGCAGAGATAATTTTTTTGTTTTGCCGATTGACCAATGACATGCCTTCTATTTGCTCACGAATGATGGCGTCAAACAGGATGTTTGCACCACGCATAGGTACGGCAATTTTTTCGACAAAACCCCGTTTGTTTTCACTAATTTCTGGTGTTTCACAACAGTTTTAAGCAACAAACGTTCGTGAGAAGTTAGTACGATTATTTGTGTTTATAGAAGTGGTTTTTTTTTATTGATTTACGTTCGTATTTGCGAATAGTATTGACATTCATTCAAGTGATGAGTTGAACTAGTGAATTTACTTGCCAACCTTTAAGTATATTATATAATACGACAGACAGTACGTGATAGTGCTTGGGCTGCCTATGTTTATACTACCTTATTTTTGTTTTCTCTTATTTCTAGTATTCAATCTCTTAAATAGATTCGCTGATATGTTTTCTGTGGTGTTTTTCGACGTGTTTTCTAGTGTTTTTTACTTTGACGTTAAGTCGTTAACTATACATACTCTTTTAGTTATTCATATAGACCGTCAGTTTTCTCGGCTGTTTTTTCGTATTTTTGGCTGAAACCTTGCCTGTTACTTTTTCATGGCAATTTGATTGTACTGGTTTGTTTTAAGTTCTATTAATATACTTATAGTTTTCGAGCTATTCATTTTAATATGTTGGTTTTTCGGTCATTGTCAATCCCGTTCCCAGAGCCCACGTTCCCCTTACGCAGCAGGCGGGAAACGAGAGGCTCTGGGATAATCTAACCTGAGTATCAGTCTCTCTTGAAAGAGAGCCTGACACAAATCATTGATTCTTCCCCTCCGCCCCTTATTCATGTGACGCGCCATAGCCAATAAAAATCACTTCCTGTTTTGTATTGCGTGTGTCTATAAAAAGCTTCACCGAACAAATGAACGAAATCGAACCTCAAAAAATTCATTGCTTGTGCATAAACATCTTCAAACACACGTTTATTCAGTTTTCAAGTAATCTTTCGAAGTGGCAATGCCGAAGTAACATCTAGAACTGTATACTGCAATGAACCAGCAATTTGAAATTAGGGAAATTATTTATACGATCGGGTTCGGGAACCACCAAACATTTTAATATTTGATTACAACAATTCTCAAATATATTCCCAGATATTTTAATTAAGTGCACAACAGCAAATCCGATTTTCCGAATAGCCACAACATTTTAAATGTTTTCACCAAACGTTTTGATGTTTCACCCCATTTCAACAACTGCTTTAGCTTGGCGACGAGATAATAATTTGTCTCACGCGTTTCAGTTCAGATTCAGACATTAGCAGGGGCGGATCTAGGATTTTTGAAGAGGGGGTGGCCGAGGGCGAAGCCCGAGTCTTCCAGGGGGTCCGGTGGACGTCCTCCCGAAAATGTTTGAGTTCTTGGGTCTCTGAAATAACACACTTCCAGCCTTTCGAGAGCGGTTTTTGACAGCAAGTTTCAGCACTCAGCCGTAGAAAAAAAGTTATAATATATTTGGGTTACTTACACTTTCAGGGGCTTAGGAACCGGGGGGGGAAATGGGACATGTGCCCCCCCAACTTTGTCATGAAGTGCCCTTTTTGCAACAGAAAAGTGCCCTTTTTATGATAAAACATGTGTTTCAAGTGCCCTTTTGAAGTCCTACCCAAACAAAGTGCCCTTTTGAAGGTGTGCTCCTCTAAGATCAACTTGCTTCCTACGCCACTGTACACTTTATAAAATATTTATAACACTTTTAGGAAAAAAAAAATGAAAACTACACAGTTCAATTAGAGCTGTTCTAAACGAAAGAGCAATAGTAGGTCAGTATCTTCAACACTACAGACAGTTAAGAATTCATTTACTTGTCTACGAAAAATGAGGATGCATTCATCCTTCTAGGATGCAATGCCATAAAACGTTCACATATCTGCCTTCTGTCGATGGGAATTGTCGTGTGGCTACGCATGGCCGTAACAGCCAAGTTGGAAAGTCGGAAGGTAGTCATTGTACTCCGAAGCCAAGTATGAATTCAGCGAACGCATGAGAATGATCGCTCTGCTTCCGTGCTATACCTATGGGCAAAACAGCGAGAATTTTCAGAAGTTCCCTCACGTTTGGGAAAAATATGTTGTCCGCATCTGCTTGCTCAGGTGCGTCTCTCCTAACAAAAGCGTCCAAAGTGTTCTGTCGACGTCGTTTCATTGTTGGATTAATAGCTGATTATGCTAAACAAAGCTAATTTACATGTTACGTTTCATGCCGCCATGTTTGCTTTCTTGCAGCGATGAGGTAAACCGCAGACCAGCTCTCAACGAAGGCGCATCAATATTAAATATTTAACTTCGTTTATTTTTTTTTTCTATTTCAAAGAGGGGGGTGGCTAGCCACCCAATCCACCCCCCTAGATCCGCCCCTGATTAGTCAAGCAAAGCGGCCTTGATATGGTTTCACTTTGTATTCAGACTTTATACATACAGTACTTGCCAGGGGCGGACTGGCCAGTCGGGCTTACCGGGCAAACGCCCGGTGGGCCCCTTGCCTGTTGGGCCCCCTTTGGGCCCTTAAATCTTTTTGACTTTGCAAAAGTAAAAAAAGGCTATGTATCAATCAGGCAATACATGCTTAGGATAAAATAATTATCTAGCGTTTATAGTGGAAGCTATAGTTTCTTCCGACATTTCCAGTTCCGGAATTATGAAGAAAGCAATTAATAAAATATAATTACTCCATTAATATAAAACCAGTTCATTGTAAACGTGGTGCACAGAAAAGGCGTAAAAATAGGTGGACGACTTGCAAGAAGCAGCTCCTCTGAAAAGAGAACAATGTTTAGGGTCCGTAGAGTTGGAGGGAGTGCATGTACCAATCTTCCTCTTTTCCCCCTCCTAATATAGAGTCGTTCTTTATAATTTGTCGAGTTTACTCAAAAAGAAAATGTGGATCTGAAAAGTTTGAAACGCTTCAAACATCTGATCTACAATCATATTAAAATATACGTTGTATAGTCGATAAGTGGTTAGCGCATGGGAAAGAATGCGTACGGAACTGCGTCGTCCTTTGTTTTTATTGGTAACCCTCAGGCCTTAACAGGCTTTGACCTTACAGTCCATGCATATTTTAACATTTAATATACTATTCAAAGCCTAATTTGGACAAAATCTTTGTTAACAATGAGGAAATGTGCCATAACAAACATGTTTTAAAACTATTAAAAGTTTGCTGTCAGAATGCGGGAAATGCCATTTCAGAGACCCAAATTTCAAAACATTTCCGGGGGATGCTCCCCCAGACCCGCCTACATATGTGGACGCACAACAACTTGATTTGGAAACCGGGCCCCCTTTTACAGCAAATCGCCCGGGCCCCTCTGACGTAGCCAGTCCGCCCCTGGACTACTTGCGTATAAGTTCCAGTAGACTATAAATTACGGACACTGCAGCGTTCGCTTTTCCGATCAGAATGAACTTTCAAGCGCAATTGTTTCTTCCCGTAGTCAGACGACAAGACAGCAGCAGTGTTTTGTTTTGACAGCTAGGCTGGCATTCAATACACATTGCATAGTTCTTGCTCTTCCTTCACGCATAGTATTACGGGCAAAACGCGGTGGTTCCTTCTTCAGCTTCTTTAATCGCTCTTGTCCATGAAAATGGCAAAAACGCTAACGGTAAATTTGAGAAAACACAAACTTTCTAGTCGGAGTCTGGGCTGCTTCCCACGAAGAAATTTCGATTTTCGAATTAGTTAATTACTTAATTTCAGTTGATGTATTTCCGGCTTTTGCCTCTCAACCAATCAGGGTTTCGTCCAGATTCTGGACGAAGAACACGGGTCTATGAATAGATTTGTGTCAGGCCCTTCTTTTTCTCTCCGTTCTCCTCCTCAGTCCCCAGAAGAAAAAGAAGGGCCTGATACTCAGGCTAGGATAATCAGTGGGGATAATCCGTTCACGCCATCACAGGATTCTTGTTATCCGGAAGAAGAGTTATATAGAGTTCACTGTGTTCATCAGCCAATGAAATATCGATGTGAAACGGATTATCTCAGAGTCTCCCGTTTCCCGGGTGGGGAACGTGGGCTCTGGGAACGAGAAACTCTTGTGAAACAGACAAGGAAGCCATTTATTTAAACGCTTGCAAAATCTAAATTAAGATCACTTTGGCAACGTCCATGTAAACAGAATATTATTTTACATTCACACAGAGCGTAAACTAAGTTTTCCTTTTAGTTCAACTTTGCAATTCATGTAGTTGAAATAATTAGTCACTTTAGTCTTTGTGATTATCGTTTGCTTTTGCCGTGTTTTTATCGTTTGTATATTTTCGAATAAAGATTTGTGTTTTTTTGCTTCATCTTGACAGTCCGATTTTACTGTACTATACTTAATACTTCGGTTCGATGACAGGAGCTATTTGTAAGAACTGCATGAGACAGGGGAGGTTATAAGATTTTAAGAAAAACTAATCGGATGCTTAATATTTGAAGAAAATTATGTAAAAAAAGTGGGCGAGGGGTTGTTGCGCTCATGTATTTCTAGTATACATGAAAAAATGTCCAAGTCAACTGTACTTACATTTAATACTGCCCTTTTGGCAATGTCCACTCGGCCACTCCGCGTATATTTGGTTGTTTAAAAACGCTTTGCTTTGGCTTTGCTTCTTCTACCACTACTCGAGAAAGTCTACTAAAAGCACTAAAAATCTTCTAGTTTTCTTGCAGGTACTTTACTTGACAACAATAAAAAATAATTAGCTTCAAATTTTAACAAATTGTTCTCCTCCGTTTCAAATCTTGGCCGCCATATTTATTTATTTTGTGCAGAAAGAGCCTGGGCACGAGGTTGGAAAATTCCATCCGTCAAAATCCGTCATTGATTGTTCTACAATCAGGTCGACCTCACATCCAAAATTTAGGATTATCCTTAATTGTCAACTCGCCTAGAATTAAGGATAATCCTTAATTTTAAATGAAAAGTCATCCCCCATACCCCAACCCCGAACCACAACCCCCCGGGAGCCCTAAACCTAATCACAACCCCCGGACCTAAACCTAGTCACAACCCTCCGGAAAAATGTCCCGCCTCTCATACCCCGACCACTACACCCTTGATAAGAGATCGTGTTGTCTACAATGTATTTCCTAGCCTGCAGACGTTTTGGTAGTGGGAGGGGCGAGGCGAGCTGAGGAAACGCCTGCCGCCACGCTATTCAGAACAAAAAATGAGTTCGTCCACGAACGCGCGATCTCATTGGCTAATGTTAACAAATAATCTTCCGGCAAGCTGTTGTTGAAGCATGTTGTATGCCAACTCCGAAGACAATGAACGCTCTTCTATAAAGTCTTATTCTTAATTATATTTTAGTCGCGCTTGGTAGTTTGTTTTAAGGTGGTCTTGGACAAAAAAAATTCGAAATTTGGAATTTCTTGTTTTTGTGAAATAGACATCCTCAACTATCTAACTTTCCACGGGCAAGTGTATTTCCTGAGTATTTTCACTAATTTAACGCCAACGATACGTTCTTTATAGCGAGGTAATGAAAATGGTGTCCGTTTTTATCGCAACGCAGAGCAGATTTTTTCCCCGTTTTACGCTAATTGCCGTGCCTCTATTTACCCCCTTCTATCTAACTTTAAAAAAAGAAGCTATACAATTCCTTTCATGGCGTGTATCCTTTTCTAAACATGTTTTTTTCATCGCGGGCGGGTCTATTTGAATATTTTCGTTAACGGTTGATTAGCGAGAGAGTTTTGCAACGAGTGGATGTGTTTCATGGCTCTCATGGAACTGCTTCCGAGTACTTCTCAGTTTCCACATTGTCGTGTTCTAGCTGGTGAGGACATTATAATTTATAAAGACCAATGATACCGATCTCCTGATCTTGTAGAAGAACTTACAGATCCTCTGGCTTCAAGCTAATGGGGGAGGCTGTCACGACAGGAAACTAGGAGCGTCCGCCATGTTGTAAAACACAAATTTGTCCCTAGCTTGATAAGTGTCGAAGACAAGCAATTTTTAAAACTTAGAAACATAAGTCTGACTATATAATCTCTCGCTTAGGTTATATTTCGGTTTCCCTTTTGGACTTGCTGTTTTAGATCGGTCTAATTCCCCTTGTTATTAAAACTGGGCTACGGCTCATGCCATTTTTATTGCAGAGTACTTATACTGGCATATATTAAAGTGTGTTTCTTGAGCAAAGTTACTGTCAAAATGATCGGCAGACTGTCAGTAACATTCTTAGATAAAAATAATCTTCACTAATGTCACAGAAACGGTTTGAAAAGACGCTTTCCAAACTGGCCAGAAGCCGTATAAATTAAGACGAGTCAGTTTCAGACGGCACCAGAATTTTCACAACTGATAAATATCTAAAGCTGGTTTCCCTTTTCTGTACACTTTCTGACACACATATTAAACTATATATCTAGTCCTCTAAACATTTGCAACATCCCCAAACAAAAACTATCCACTGAAAGTAAACAATAAGCAGTACTCGAAGCCGAGGAAGAAACGTTCCACATTCCTTTTCCGTCTCGCCGACAAATAATATTATTCAGACCAAACTGTAAACAACAAACCCAATAGGTTACGGATCATACTTTTCGCGTAAAAAATATGCATCTAAAGTATAGATATAGGAATCTAAAATAGTCACGAACAATTGACACAGACCAGTGCAATAACCCAACGTCGAAACAAAATGGTTTATTTATACACGTTTGTACAACTATCCTCTCAGAGAAGAAACCAGACAGTGGGCAGACAACATTAAATATGAACCGAGTCCCATGTAAAGCTGGAGCTTTTTAATGGAAAACAATTAGATTATGTTGACATAGGACAAATTTGGGTTATAATTGAGCTATCATTTCCTTCAAATTATGAAGCTTAACCACTATTAAAACCACCATCTGATTGGACAACCTTTTAAAACGAAACCTCACCCCCATACCACCCCCGGTAATCACGCCCCCCGGAAAACCCTAAACCTAACCACAACCCTCCGGAAACCCTAAACCTAACCACAACCCTCTGTTCAAGTTTAACATCCCGCATGTGGGATGGTTTTATTAGATGGTTAAGCTTCATATTTTGTAACCGATGATACCTCTATAATTTGAACATTGTTTTTAACTGTAAACTTTAAATGCATTTTGCCGGAATTGTGTTTTCAGCCAGCATGGTGGTTTCAAATTTCTAAACACGATTTTCTCAGTTGCCTAATTTGGTAATAGTACCTGGACGCCAAAGATGTAATGCTTTAAACTTTTTTAGAGGCTGTGTAATATGAACGGATCTATGTTGCAAACCTCAAATATATTGCATAATGAATGTTATTCTTTTTAAAAAGTTCTTGTTTTGTAGCCTTATGAATAAAAATCAGCCATCTTTTCAAAAAAATAACATTTTTATCGAAAATATTTATAATTTTGTACTTTTTTTAGGTTTACAGCATAGATCTGTGTGTGTGCTTTAGGCCACATAAAAAAAATTCCTTGATTCTCATCACCGCCCGACCACATTTTGAAGCCCGCGTACACATATGTTTTTATTTTGTTATAAAATATAAATGTGCCGCCCGACCGAAAATCTGCAGGAAGTTAATTTTTTTATATTTTATATTCACGAATTTTGATGTCCCAAGCCGAGAATTTCTTTAACGGAATTATTTCCTGGCGTGTTGGGGGATATGGTGGGACCTTGGTGTGACTTTGAAGGAAAATATAGGAACTGTCAACCTTTTTACGCAAGTGTTTTATTACGTACATTTCGGAAAACAAGGAAATATAAAAACACCCTCTCCAATTTCAAACTTTTATGGAATATTTTTTATATTTTAATATAAAATATAAAATATAAACCTCCCACCTCTTCGACATTTTCAAAATGTAGTTACGAGAATCAAGGAATTTTTTTTATGTGGCCTTACATTAACATTTGTTTGGTGTTTGTCAGACCGTTAGTTCTCATAGAATCTTGTTCACCGCAAGTGCTATATTTTGCTCACTAGGGGGGTTGTTGCTTGGATACCATGGTAACAACGCATGTCTTACTTAGCTTTTTAACATCAGGGAAACATATCCTATATATTTCTGCCAAGATATCTTTAGATAAACCAATATTAAAGAAAAAACTTTTTTTGTCCAAGACCACCTTAAAACAAAAACAGAAATACTCCATTCGCAAGGTAAATATATCAAGCCGTTAGCCGGCAGCGAACGCGGTTTACAGACATGATTTTGGAATCAAGAACGATTTTATACATTTCTATATAATAGTTTCGATTGGTAATGTGTTGTGACTCAAGCAAAATTACGTAAAGTGTTAGGAGTGCTCTTAAATGTGGTTCCTCGCTTAGTTGCTTTCCGTGATATTAAATTCCGTCATAGACTCCGTGTAATTATTATTTCCCTCGGCAGCGCTCATTCTGTTCTACGAGTTTGTTGTCGCAAACCCGTTCTAATTAGGTCTAAACTTTACAGACTAAACTCTACATCACACAACAAACATTACCACATTCTCTGATCAGATCTGTTAATTCTGTTTAGAGTTTCTCTATCTATATTCTATAGTGATTTTCATTGAGTGATTTTATGACATTCGCAATAAATCAGTTGACAGGAAGTAAACAATTTTCATATATTTCTCGTACGTGATTGGCTCATGTCATAATTGAGAAAAGGGGCTGGAATATTTTTCTGAATAGCATGGCGGCAGGCGTTTCCTCAGCTCGCCTCGCCCCTCTCGCCCACTGCTATATTTTTATGTATATTATAATACTAGAAATACGTAAATGCAACCACCCCTCGCGCTCATATATATATATATATATATATACACACATTATATAGCTATTCACTATATATGAGCTGTTCTGCAATCTCATTGGTTCTGCTACTGGCAGTATATCAGTTCATATATCATTAGTAATAAAAAACAAGATGGCGTCATGAGTTTTTCAACGTGTAGCTAAATGGAGGAATTGCTCCGACTTGTGATTGGACGATAAAAATAGTAACAGTCGTGTAGAGTTACCACGTGGAGTTATTTCCGCTTATACGCTTAAACATTAACTGCACTTTACTCTACACATAGAGTAAAGTGCAGTTAAATAATTTACCATCATTATAGTGGAAGCCTTTCTTTTATATTACGAGTAAAACCACGTAGTTTTAATACTGTGTGTTTGGCTGTTGGTCTCTATTAGCATTCTGATATATATCTATAATGAAGTGACAGAGTGTTGGAATATTAATAATGTAACTCTACACCGCTTTACTATTTTTATCGTCCAATCACAGGTCGGAGCAATTCCTCCATTTAGTCACACGTGTTTTACGTTCAGTCAGTGTACTACAGATACAACTGTCTGTTAATTCTAAACTGCAGCAGCGAAAATACTGAACTGAGTGAAAACTAACAGTCAACAAATAACACATAAACAGAATAGAAAAATTACGAATTTAACAGAAAAATAGTTACTGAAAAAGGCAGTTGAGAGCTTTACAAAACCTTACTTATTTATACCAAGTTGACAATAATATTTTGTTAAACCAAATACAAGTATAATATATAAAAAATACAATATATTTCTTAATGTAGTAACCAGTACAATATATTTTCTAAAGAAATAAAGCATTATGAATGGAAACTATGTTATTTGTATGCTATAAAAGACCGTAAATCAACAAAGTATAAACTTAATTTTTCCGAACGTTTTCGGCTTTTTGATAACTTTTTAAATGCTAAATCTTTACGTGTCAATATAAAGTAAAGAACAGCTGACTAACCTTTTCACTTTCCTGAGCTGTTTGAAGAAGTTATAGCTGATCTGAACGGTGCAAAATACTTTAGTAAACTGGATCTCAACCAAGGTTATAACCATGCAGATCGAACTAGCACCAGAGTCTAGATACATCACGATGTTCAGTACTCACCTTGGGTTGAGACGGTTTACCAGACTGAACTTTGGTATATCAAGTGCTGCTGAGATTTTCCAGAACGCCATTCGCGAAACGCTCCACGGAATTCAAGGCGCAATCAATATCAGCGACGATATTCTGGTCTATGGAAAGACACAAGAGGATCACAACAAAGCTCTTCGAGAAACCCTCCAACGCTTGAGGGAGAAGGGCCTTACTCTATACACAGTGAAAAGTGCTCCTACAGCAAAACCAAGTTAGAGTTTTTCGGATACATCTTTTTCGACAAGGGGTGTCAGCCGATCCACAGAAAGTAGAAGAAATACTGACGTTAGCTGTCCCAACCGACACGTCTGAATTAGTACGAAGCCTACTCGGTATGACCAACTATTGTGCAAGATTCATTCAAGGATATGCCAGCATGACCCAGCCGTTAAGGGAGTTAATCCAGAAGAAACACCCTTGGCGATGGACACCACGTCATGATCAGTCTCTGGCCCAACTCAAAGATGCATGCTCTTACTAACGCCCCAGTAACATCCTACTTTGATCCAGACAAAGAGACAGAGATAGTAGTGGATGCCAGTCCTGTCGGTTTGGGCGCAATCTTGGCTCAGAAAGATCCAGAAACAAGCGACCGACATATTGTAGCCTACGCAAGCAAGTCCCTGTCGGAAACGGAGCGGCGTTACAGTCAAACCAAGCGAGAGGCTCTCGCTGTTGTATGGGGCTGTGAGTACTTTCATCTATACGTATATGGCAAACCCATTACAGTCTGTACCGATCACAAGCCACTCATAGGCATATACAGCAATCCGAAATCAAAGCCACCAACACGTATCGAGCGATGAGCCCTCCGATTACAGCCTTATCAAGTGACCAGCATAGTGTATCAGAAGGGAGAAAACAATCCCGCAGATTACATGTCTCGACATCCAGCCCAACAAACGAAGACGACAACGCGACAAGCAAATGTAGCAGAAGAATTTGTGAATTACATCATCCAGACGTCGACGCCGAAAGCCATAAAGCTCGAAGAGATAAACGTTGCCACCAGCAAAGATCCCACATTGCAAGCCGTGGTCGACGCAGTTCGTACTGGTAACTAGTCAACGGGAAAGAGAAACAAACAAGTCAACTAAGAAGCCTACAAAGCTATTGAGAGAGTCAACGATGAACTGACAATTAGCACATCGTCAAACGCAATCCTACGAGGAACAAGGATTGTGATCCCCCAGCAACTACAACAGCGTGTGGTGACCCTTGCACACGAAGGACACCAAGCGATAGTAAAACTAAAGCTCTATTACGCGACAAAGTGTGGTTCCCTGGCATCGACCAATTGACAGAGAAAACGATCAAGAAGTCAGCGTGGATTTCAAGGACCTATCGACGAAAGGTTACAGTACCCCTTGTAGTCACAGACGATTATTCGCGTTATCCTGTAGTCGACATCGTCTCCAGCACCTCAGCCAACGCAGTAATTCCCCATCTCGACAAGATATTCGCAGAATTTGGCATACCCGAAGTAGTAAAGTCAGATAATGGACCACCATTCAATGGGCGCGATTTCAAGAATTTTGCTGAAACACTGGGTTTCAGGCACCAAAAGGTAACACCATTATGGCCACGTGCAAACGGAGGAGTCGAACGGTTCATGCGAACCATCAAGAAGACCATACACACCGCTATGCCGAATGCAAGCCGTGGAAAGAAGAGATGTGCAAGCTGTTACGTAATTACAGAACTACACCCACAGCTCCACCGGGATGGCACCAGCGACCGCGATGTTCAACCGAAACATACGAACCAAGCTTCCCGAAATACCAAGTAACCTATCCAACCAAGCTGGTATTCGAGATCATGACAGCGAAGCCAAACGCAAAATGAAATCCTACGCAGATAACAAGGCATTACGTCAAACCTCAGAACATCTCGGTTGGTGATGCAGTTATCGTGAAACGCGACCCTTCGTGTTCAAAATCGGCCACGCCCTACGACTTGAAACTGTATGTTGTATCAGAGCAGAAAGGAACCATGATTACAGCTGCACGAGAAGACAAAGAAATCACCCGAAACTCTTCACAGTTCAAACAAATAGGGGAGACTGAAATAGTATTAGAAGAAGGTAAACACACAACGCGCGAGCACCAGGAACCTCTATCACTTAGGAAACAACAACCACCCCCAAAGTGGAAGATCCAGCTCCCAGACGCTACCCTGAACGGAGTTCAAGATGCCCACAAGCATATCTTGCAGACTATGTCGCAAAATGACATTCAAAAGGCAAAAGAACTCACACAAATTTCAGATATTCGTTCAAATTCTGTTAAAGTATAATTTTAAAGGATAAGAACAGTGAACCTAGATTATCAGTTAATTTGTTTATATTATTTGTATCCATGCATGTAAACTTAAAACCTCCCACAAGGGGAGGAATGTAGTGTCCTACAAGGACCGGAAGTTGACGTTGAATAAAAGTAGTCTTTCACCAGCAGTCGAGTGACAAACATTACAATCTATATTTACATATAGAGAATGAGCTAAAGTTAATATTTTAACTTTACCTCAAGTATAAATATAAGCAATTTGTTTCAAAAAGGACTTGCTTAGTAACTTCGCGGGTCTGAAAATAATGGGTCTGATTGATTACTGGGTTGGTTCTCTGTTATTTCTCTGCATTTATTTATATTTTTTTTAGAGTTAGAGAATCGTTGTATATTGGGTTGTCTTCCCGCAGCTCTTGGTGAGAAAAGGACAAGCAAAGTATTCCCAGGAGATTTTTTCAGAAAGATAATTGATGTAAGTGTATACTGATGGTATACTATTGAAAATTAAAGTGCATTGCAGGGTGGCATGTACCTACAACTATTGATATTGTATAACAATATCATATACATATGATATTGTTATTCAATAAACGGATATTTCAATTTAAGCAAGCTTGCTCTGTTAAATTGAATATATACCACGGCATTTTACCAAATTTGTCCTTTTACCATTTCTTCAGATTGAGACAGGAGAAGGAACGATGGAAGAAGCTGTAGAAAAGTCTACGACACCAAGGCTTGTTTCATCAGGAAATGTTTATCATATTCATTCATTGTTTAACCGCTGAAGGCATGGGAGTGTGCCAGTTTGGGCTAATCAATGCAGTTCTTAACGCAGTGGTGACGCTAATTGCAAGATATTATGCTTTTAATATGTCTTATCCCACTGGCTTCAGCAAAAACATTTATATTTTTTTTGACCGACTGCTGCTGGGTAAATCTTCGACCGAACCATTGCCGATTGCAGTTGAAAACTTTTTGTCCACTTTGGATTAACTATAAGAATATCGCGTAAACTTTTGTCTACTATTTGATTCGGATTTTATCCAGACGAGATACAAGCTCATCTGTGATTTAAAATAGTCCTGTATATTGTTCACTCTCTACAAGTCCTCGCTTGAACGTCTTATGAGGCGCTTGATCCCTCCAGTGAGCTGCAGTGTTATAACTGTTCCAGCATTAATTGATGCACATCAACCCCACATTAACCCATACGTACCCTTGCATGTCGCGACTGGTTTAGGCGTCATGCCTGGTCCTTTGTTGGATGTCAGATGGCTCTAGTACACAGATACATTTAAGTCATCGCCAGTCGATTGATTGCATGTTATACGTTTGGGCATGTTGATGTCAGCATGTGGTGAAAGAGCCAGCCAAAGAAAGTGTCGATTGTTGAACACTTTAATGTTAACATGGTAAACAAAGATATCTCCAGAACAGGAACTATTTTTGGTGCTATTGAGATTACGTAGTTTTCTTTTGCAAGATCTAGCTCACCGATATGGTATGTCACCAGCCTATATTTCACGGATCTGGACAACTTGGATTACATTTCTTCATCAGCAACTTCGAGCATTGCCAATTTGGCCCAGTCGACAGTTTGTTGATGCTAACATGCCTACCTGTTTTAAACAAACATTTCCAAAGACTAGAATTATCATTGACTGTACCGAGTTCCTGATCGAAATACCATCCCCTGCATGCAGAAGCCAGTCTGTCACATTCTCCACTTACAAGCACCATAATACTGCTAAAGGCTTGTTAGGTATTTCCCCCAATGGATATCCAAGTTTTGTTTCTAGTCTTTATGTAGGAAGAATATTAGTGACAAAAAATTAACAAAGGATTGTGGGGTTCTCTCTCTTTTGGAAGGAGACCAAGTTATGGCAGATTTGACACGGGGATTTGACATTGAAGGTGATCTTCCTGTTGGGGTGACACTGAATATCCCTGCCTTTCTAAATGGAAAGGACGAGCTGACACTGGAAGAAGAAACCTCAACGAGTATTGCATCTGTCCGTGTGCATGTTGAACGAGCAATTTCACGTATCAAGAACTACCGCATTTTGCATCAGGTAGTTCCACTTACCATGGCTCAAGATCTGGAAAAATTATGGAGTGTATGCTCTTATTTGACATTACCCCCCCCAATTGATTGATGATAAAATGCAGAAACTGTAAGATAATTTTAATTAATGTAATATTGTTGCTTGATATGGTGTTATACATGATTGTATGATATACTATTACTACATGTATGTTCAGTCAGTCAAATCAAATAAGGTTTATATATACATCAAGGCAAACAAGCAATGTTACAAATACTAGATAATTTGATAAGGTGAAGCTTGCACTTTTAACGTTTTTAACAATTTATAGCTAAGCAGTTTACTTTGTGAGTACATGTACTGTAATAAATTACAACTCTGATTTCCTTTAAAGCAAGAATATGATAAATATTGCAAATTGTCTTTCAATAATTTTCATAATTATTATACACGGAACTGATATTTATCAATTTATAAATTACAAAATTAATCTAATGTAATTAATTGTAAATAAATTATACTTTTCCAAGATTCAAACATGGTAGTAAATCATTAAAATAAAAACTGTTAAGCTCTGGTAGATTGTTCTTTCCCAGAATTCATGGTCAAAATAAACTCTCTCCACATGCAAGTCCTTCTTGGTAAACACAACAAAATCTGACCACTGTAACTGAAGTGTTGCCATGGACCCATGCAGCTGATAATAATAAACATGTTTCCTTTTTAAAGGATAAAGGACTGGGTGGCTAATCATCCTTACTGCGCAGCCAGCGTCTGAATGGCGAAGGACACAGATCAACGTGGTCGTGTCGAGGCGTATCAAAGGCGCACCAAGCAGCCGCCAACGACACAGTTCAGACCACGGATCACATGCAGCTAAGATGTTAGGTGTTGATTTTATGGAGGGAGGGAAATTGGAGAACTTGGCGAAAAACCCTCGAACTCGAAGCACAGGAGAGATCAACTACAACTCTACTCACATGAGTCCAAGCCCGACAACGGGGTCATTCCCAAGCGGTCACCCATCCAAGTACTAACCCCGTCTAACCGGGCTTAACTTTTTGGTGAGAGGCAGCGCGCTAACAGCACATGCGTCACCCGTGCCCCCGTGAACATCTTCAGTCACCCGTGCTCCCGTGAACATCTTCAGTCACCCGTTCTCCCGTGAACATCTTCAAAAGGAAATGGTTGACAGTCATTTGACTCTAACAATTTACATAAGTAGTTTGCTTTTTGTGAGTGCTTTAATTCACCAAATAATTTTTTAATATTTTGTTGTGATGTTTCTCGAGCAAATTGTGGGGTAGGGTTGTAAAAATTGTCAGGTGCCTCTCTCTTTATCTTCTCACTGTTTTTACCACTTGTATCTTTTTCATATGATGCCTTTTCAAAATTTACGTCTTCATATAGAATTGGCTCATTCAATTCATCATTCCTAGGCACATGCCACTGTTGTAAAAACTGGGTGCAAGTAAGATCGTCAGGGACCTCTGTCAATTCTAACTGTATATACTCGATAATTTGGAAAAGAAGTGCTACAACGTGTTTACAGCATCCTCCTTTACTAGCCTTACACAAACAATTAGCATTGACAGTTTCTCCATTTCTCCAGTTATTGCATGATTCAAGTGAACATAAACAACATAACTATTTTTCTTCATGGAGGCATTGACACATCCTTTGTTTAAGTAAAAGGGTTGGTCATTGTCCTTTTTTACATCGATTTGCTTTGACTTCCATGCACTTGCCTGACATATTTGTCCTTAAACAGTTGGTATCCAAGATTCGTATGTTTATGCGCACCAGTAGAGTTGCATGTCACTGGCTAATTTTGTCCCAGTTCCCAGATGCTTTTGCAACAGCTCATATAGGTAAATGGTGGAAGTAATTTCAAGTCTCTTGTCCATCGCTTTGTCTCACCTTGTTGCAGTTTGTTTGCCTCCTTGGAAGTGCAAGGTTCATCCTCCATATTAATAATATCCTAACTAATTTAACTATTTTAATACTACAATAATTATTTTATTTACAGTCTATTCAACTATCTAACACGTTTAACGAGTTAAGCCAAACACTACAAATGTTATTTGAAGTTAAAAAATTATATAACTGTAATAAGCTAACTAATATCTAAGTAACTAAAACTATTTGAGAAAAGTGCAATGTACACAACAAGTACAGAGAAAAACTCCGCACTTTTTAGTAAATAAACAACGTTGAATTTAAATTATTTTACGACCTAAACTAATTCTAGAACCTACTAAATTGCTTGGGAGGCTGAATTTTTGCTCACTGGACAAGCTTAGTTTTCGCGCCAAAACAGAACCAAAACATTGCTAGCGGGGGGTATTGTTTATCGAACGTCTGATCGGAAGCATGGCCAAACTTTGTCAGTCTCAATAAGCAAAAAAGGGCATTTAGAGACGTGCACAATTGCAAAAACTACACGATCTGTACAGATCAACTACAAACAGATATCCACATAGCAAAATATTTTATTCATCGCCACTTGATAAGCTTACTCACCTGCAAACGCTCGCAAAGGCCTTTCTTCATAAATGTTTTTGTTCGAAGCGTGCATGTTCGGTTAGTCAATCACTCTGAATTGACTTT
The DNA here is from genome assembly GCA_035771165.1 of Paragorgia papillata. Taxonomy (NCBI): domain Eukaryota; kingdom Metazoa; phylum Cnidaria; class Anthozoa; order Scleralcyonacea; family Coralliidae; genus Paragorgia; species Paragorgia papillata. The sequence goes on from JAWNZC010000337.1 coordinate 3,705,998, forward strand.
CTCGACAATGACTGCAGTAACTTCATTACCATTTCCACAGAATGTAGTAAAGACCCCCCTAGTTATGCTGCGATAAGTAAAGTTTACTCTCGAATCGTCGAAAGCTAAAAGCGGTTAAATTAAACCAATCAATTATCCTTCCAAGTAAAAGTGCTCGCCTCGCGGCAACCATGTGAAGTGATACCCAACTACCACAATGCATTGCGGGATTTTCCTAAAAGGTACTGAAGGTCCATTCAATGCGACGATCGATACAGCGACGTCTGAAACCAACACGCATTTCACACCGTTTACAATGACGGATACAACGTCTCAGACGAATTTAACTTTTCAGTCGAATTTAATTCGTTTCATACGTCGCACTACAGTCGCATTTAATTGATTGAGTTAAGTTCGTTTCAATTAAATGCGACGTATGAACCTGGATGGATTCGAACCTCAACCTTTAGACCAGCAAGCCCGTTGTGAAGATATAAGTTCTATGGAAATTATTTTGTCTGATCAATCAAAAGTTCATTCAGATAAAAAGTATCGGAAGAAACTAAAATCAGTAAAATGAAATATAAACTTTACCATACAATTGGCACGACAAACCCATTTAAATTATATGAAAGATTTTTTAAATCAATTCAAACAGGAAATGGGACAAAATTTTATGGTAATGCTTCCGTGTTCACGCCAAAAAATGTGTTTGTCTCTTTGATGTAATTTTTTAATATAAAATAAATGGATTCTGTTGGCCATGCATTTATCAGCTATTACAGAAGTTGATAGGGTTTGCACGGGAATCGAACCTGTGATCTCTCGCAGCCTGAAAGCAAGAATCATACCACTAGACCAGCAAGCCCGTTCGTTGAAAAAAGGTTAAATTATTTTGTCTGAGAAATAATAGACAAGGTGGACAAGTCCAAGATTGAATATTATGATGAGTATTTATAAACTCTTATGGCTAACATCATAACAGGTATCACACATAACGCTTGTTTTGTTTGAACTTACCGTTTTCAAGCATTGCTGGCATTTAGCAGAAGCAAATTCGGACACGAAGGAAGAAGTATTGGTAGAGAAACTGACATGTCCAGGGGGCAGGGATACCAATACACATAATAATAACACCTAATATTTGATTGATGACTCGTTTGAAGTCTCTTCGATCGAATGTGTGAGACAATTTCGCAATGTTCCGATTTTGAAACGCGAGCAAAAGGAAAGTGTGTTAAATATATTAAGTGGTAACGATGTTTTGGCTGTTCTCTCGACAACTATAATTAAAGGTTTGGGAAAAAGCCAGTTTATATTTGTATGACTAACGCCTGCTTATAGAATGATACCAATTATACAAGAGAGCTATGCATGGCTTTTGTAATTTCGCCTCTAAAAAGCATTGTTGCAGAGCAATTGAATGAACTTAGCGATCAAACTATCGATGGAAGATAAGGTTCTAATAATTGTACATCGATAGAAATATAAAAACAGAGTCGGAGCATCTAGCGAAAAGCATATTCAGGTTCTACAGTACTTTTGCATTCATCTATAGACCATGAAGATGCGGGTATACAGGTTCCTTACCATGTGCTTGAAGAAAAAATATTCAGATTTTCTTAACTTCTAACCGCATAGCAATAATTATATAGTAATTACTCAGATTGGTATACTATAACAAATAAATAATATTGGTTCTAGAGAAATTAATCAAAAATAGCATGCGTGTATAGCGAAATATTGAAATGTCGGGGATGTACTATGCTCTCCTGATTCTATAGCTAGATGTTATTATAAAAGTATAAAACTCTCTAAATATGACTGTTAAAAAGGTTAATACCATTAGCCAATTATGCAAGAATAAATTTAATTGAAATGAGTGAAATATACGTAATGTAACTATAATTATTACATATATAGGCTGTTCTATTTCAACTGCGGTATATCAATGTATACGTACTATGCTGCGGTAAACACGGTTTTTCATGCTGCTAAAACTAAGTACAGACTGCTTAATTTTCTTTTCATGAGCCCTTTAAATATAAGCACAGAACCCTAGCAAAGCCACGTGCATTTTAATTTGTAAAATGGTTCCACAAATAGTAACAGCTACAAAGTTACATGAGCAAATTCTCAACTACGTGAGCCCAAAATATTATTCTGCGCTTCGGATTTCTCAAAAATACTGATATGATGAAAAGAAATATAGATCAAACAGTGTTCGTGTTATAAAGTTTTGAGGATTATGGTCCACAATATAAATAATTATGTTTAGTATTCGTTCATATAAGACACCGACTGTTAGACAAGATATATTAATAAGTAGACGTTAGCTGAATGTGTTTTCCAAAATTTTGTATACAGTTTGAGCTGCTGTTACACGATGCGATTTTTCTTGCAACTTGCAAAAAATTTACCCGTTATAAAAAACTCGCAAGTTGCCTTAAGGGGTTTTACACGCAGACGCATTTTTCTTGAATATGTCATCGTCAAGCTGATCCGCCATGTTGTTTGTTTCAGGAGCGTTTGGCCCCAGTCTCGAGTGAGCGCTCTATCCTGAAGTTCTCACACCTGATTGGATAGCATTGAAAAAAACTGTGTTGCAAGTTGCAAAAAGGGTGTTACACGTTTTGCAACTTGCAATCTTTCCAGTAAAAAGTAGAACCCAGCGAGCATTAACTAAATAACCATTGACTTATCTAATATCGACAGTGGGTATCTTTTAATCATCTAAAATTGGGAAATACTGATTACATATTAACTGAAACTATGAATATGTGTGACCCGTTACGCTTACCCTGCCAAAGTGGTGGAGACTGTCTTTTGGTAGAAGGTTTCTATGTCTGCAATTGCATACCTGGATATAATGGACTAAATCGTGAAATCAGTAAGTGCAAGTACTATACTAAATTAATAAAATAATTGTATGAAATTATATTATGACTGGAGTAAATATTGTGACTTAAAACAAAATGCAAAGTAAGCTTTGTAAACTAGATGCATATGCCATACATACTATTCATTTACAGGCGAGTTGGCTACTATACCACGTGATCACTAGAAATATAGGTTATTTGACATTATTGATAAAAAATGCAAATAACCCTGGAAAGAAGGATTTAAACATACAATTGCACAATTTTTTCGGTTTTATTGGGCATTTTTTATTTTTTAATATATATTTATATTGCATTTTATAATAAATGTAACTTCCTAAAACATTTATTCCTTATTTTTTTTATAAAAGGCGCAGCACTCCAAAACGTTGGTCGAATAAAGTGTTTAATATTAATTTAATAAATTAAGGTGACTCGACAGTCTAAATCATATGAAATTACGTATTTTCTTCATGAAATGTTTTGCACAGGTCTCATGAGCTTCATTGCAGTTCATTGCATAGCTCTAGTGGTGGTCTTGATTGTTGAAACGACTTATACTTGTAGCGTTTGCGTATCTAGAGAAATTGTGTTTGTGGTAAGCGACAGATTTTATGCAAATTAGGTTTTCTACAATTACTGGAAACACGATTTCTTCACTTAGGTCAAAAACGTTTAGGTAACACATTTTAATAATCAAGACCCCACTAGAGCTATGCAATGAACTAAAATGATTTTAAGCGTAAAACATTTTATGGGGGGAAACGATAATTTCTTGTGATTTAGACTGTCGAGCTACCTTAAGAAATATTTCCATTATACTGCATACATGTTTTCTCGGGTGTTTGTTTATTTTTTTGCATTGGGTGTTACTATATTTTTACCTTTACGTGCTAAGTTCAGCACACAATATAATCGGGCAAGAAAAAAGCTCGAAATAGATGAGATCTCATCTATTTCGAGCTTTTTTGAAGGGCGAGGATATTGTAGTAATCTGCGTAGGAGAAAATCGTAGTGCGGTAGATTGTCAATGATAATTTTACACGTGGGCTGTAGTAATTAAAATCATGCATGCCTGTGTGAAAAGCCAGTGTGATATTTTGTTTCAAGTTAAAATCATATAAATACAAAAAGAAATAAAAGCAGGCAAGAAAGGCAAAGTCTTTAAAAGATAAGCTAGTTTGTAGCTTTTATGTCTGATTTTATATTGTTTTTATTTCATATTTACATTGCTCGATGTCATAAATTAGTGTCACGGCATGCTCTGCAGTAAACAGCAGCTGTATGCGATTTATAGATATGATTAAATATTCATTTCTTTTGAATTTTTTTCATGAATTGTTAATGAATTTGATAAGGTACATATAAGAGCGCTAGCCGAGATTTTTGGTCATTTCAAGTATCCCATAATGCACTGCATTCTGCGAGATTTTCGATCCATGTATTGTACATGTTACTTTTTTTATGGAAGTTCTTCTTCGCATTGTAAGATTCTATCCGCTTTAATAAAAAATCAATTTTTGCCCATATAAGTCGATCGCACTGTCTCAGATTCCCAAAAAGTATACCCTAGAGCAGACCCCAACAATCCTATTAAGGGGATATTTCTTTTAAGCGGACACATTTCTGAAGAGGACTCCTCTCTTAAATGGACACCTGTCTGCAGTGGTCTCAGTCATTTAAAAGACCACTACAGTTAAATTCTATTTAAGCGGATATCTACACTATGGGAACCAAATGAGTCCACGTAAGGGATTTTGACTTCATGCAATTGTAATATAAATAAAAACTAATTCGCTATACTACTTTCAGTTTGGAGCGCTTGAGTTTAGCATACATTTTACTCTGTAGCTTTCCCAAGAAATATAAATTCTTTACTTTCAAATATATTGTACTGTAAATGTTTGCCCAAAATATTATTCTGCGACATATATAATATTCAAAAAGAAAATATGGATGAAGCAGTATCTGTATTATAAAAAAAGATATTTTCATTATAAGACTTTAAAATTCATGGTGCACTGAGATTAATTTTATGTTGAGCATTCGTATCTGATATAAAGACACCGACGGGAAAGATAAGATCTTAGTCTACAAATTTTAAACCCTCAAAAATCAATAGCACAGTCGGTATCACTTGCTAAAAATTAGTGCAAAAGTTGAGAAGATATATAGTGTTACCATGGCACCCAAAGAAAATGTTCGCAAATTTTTACTATAAAACCCATAAAAACCAAATGTGACCAAATTTACAAACTATTTAGCGTACATCAAATTGAATGTTCTATAATCGGAACATTGCTCCCTGCAAAATTTATTTTGAACTACTGAACATTGAATTTTTCATAAAATTTCGAATTTTGTTGATTTCAATTTTTGCCTTTTGAAAACGCCACAATTCATAATTTGTAAATAGAATTTAAAATATAAATTTTTCAACTAAACAGACTAGACCAATTAATCGAGTATATGATTGATTCACACAAATTTTTAAAAACTTTGATTCTAGGCCAATATTTTCAATATTTCTTGATGGTTCATGCAGCTGCAGGGTTTCTGATTGATAAGGTGTCAGTATCGATCTTCAAAATTAATCATTAATCAAAGGCTTTGATTCTTCAGACGTCATTGAGTTTGGTCAGTTTGCAGATAAGTTCATGTGTTATTTCTTTAGATGCTTCTGACATTTAGAGCCGACAAAATAGACCAAGACTGAGGTAGTTACGGCTTAAATAAACCACAAACAGCTCGTATATAAATGGTCAATTCCAGAGTTTAAGCTAGTTTAAAATAAGCGCTAGCCACGTTTTATTGACGATCCATAATCTTTTATGACTTCTAAAGACCCGATTAGAGTTGAACCTATATATTAAAGAATTGAACGTTTAATTATCGGCGGCATCGCTGCGGCAAGGGGCGATGGTCCAATCATAGACAGTGTTGAATTAGCCAGCGATTGGACCATTGCCCCTTGCCGCAGCCATGCCGCCGGCTCTTACGGCTATATGAAACCAGGCTTAAGTGCCGGCCACATCTATACCGCCAGCACGCCGTCAAAGTTGACTTTCAGGGTGTCACTGAAACGTACGAGGTAATCAGAAATTTATCAGAGAATTACGACATTGTGAATATCTCGCCGTTAGATCTTTGAAATGAAGTCGAGTTCAAGGGCTCCGGTAGGAGTCGCCGGCATATGAGAACTGACTTAAAAGGACTAATTGCCAAATTGGGGGGACGTTTTTCAAAATAGCAATTAGGGATGCCGCCGGGGGGAAGTGTTTCGTTACGCCTTCCATTTTTATTAACACGCGCAACTTCTTCCCTGTATAAGCTAGTCCTGAGATCTCTTTGATCTGATTCAACAGATAACATGCTTGTCAACGGTTTTATCTCCTATACGAGTGAAATAACAATATTATGTTTCTAGGGGAGCACTTTGCCATAATCCTGACAGTCACGACCAAAAGGTCTATGAAAGGCAGATTAGAAAATTAGACTGGCTCGTGTGAGAAGCTGCTAGATCAGGAAAATTTCACCCAAGTTGAAATAAAAAAAAGAAGAGAGAAAACGGAAAATGATACTGTTTTTTAAAAGACATGCAGACTCGTTTACAGTTTTTATTTGCTTTCGTTTTATCTTATTGCCCAATTATTTAAATTAATATTACATGCTCAATATAAAACAGAAGCACAGAATGAGAATAGTATTTGTTTTTAGAAATGTGCATGATCAAATAATATTACACAATTTCGATAATACTTTTTAAATTTATGACGAGAGGTCTGCATGTTTCATCACGTCACCTTGTTTGAATCTGGTACTGAAGAAGTCTAAGAGCCACTCTGATGCGTTCCGCGCGAAACGTTTAAATATTTCGTTACTAAAAATTTACATCCTTTTCCGACTTTGCTCGTAAAAACCGCATTGATAAAAACTCAATTTTTACTCATGTTGTACGCGCGATCTCAGATTGCCGAATGATTTCACAGATTTCTTATTCCAAAACTGACAAAACTATAATAGTTTTTAGAAGTTGGGAAACTTGGCAGTTCACTATACTATATTCATACTTAAATTTAGCATACATATAACTATATAATAGTATAGTATAGTATATATAGTACATACGTCAAGGGGAATTCGTAAACGTCGGAAAATTCGCTATACCACATCGAGTTTTCCAAAAACGGCTTAAATATACACTAAATGTAATCAAATAGCATGCATAAAAGTCTATATTTGGAAAACATCTGCATGCAGCGATATAATATTGCATGGTATTTAATATTATTAATCGCTTCTTTCACACTTTCACCTCTTTCATCGCAATTCGTAATTTGCCAATTTTTGAAAGAAACGTATCGATCATGCATATAAATCGAGCGTATATATATGTTCGGGTTGATTCAGACAAAGCTTCAAAAATTTTGATTATGAACCAATTTTAATTTTTTTTTCTCGTTGGTTACATGGAACAACATTTTAAATGAAACCAAGAAACAGACTTTAAAAAGTCTGTCTGTGTACATATGTAACTCATGCATGCAATTAATTTGATTATTTTGTCGAGTTATTAGTTATCATGCAAAACCTCGACCAACTAGTTGTCAAACTGTAAATGTGCATATGATGTAGTAAAACATTAATGTGTACACTATAGTACGTTATGTATTGAAGGGCTCAGCTTAAAACGTCCGTATTTTGTTGCTAAAAAGATCTCAACAGTTTAACACTTTTTCACTTTGCTCTATCCAAAACGTTGCCCATGCAGCCAGCAGCACTCTACGTTTTACTTAAAGCTTTAGCTGCTTGAAAGGGAATAAGTTAAACCAAAGGCATAAATACTGTGTACATGTAAGCACGTACGCGGGGTTTGAAACTTGTCTAAAATAGAATAACATTATTATATACTATATAAAAAGAATCCCTTATTAGTGACTGCAATTGATTACATTACGTGAGACAATACAAGGTACATGTATTAAATCGTCAAAATTGGCTAGATATTTTTGACAATGTGCTTAGTATATACTTTGTTTTTATATATACAGGAGGTGCATGAACCAAGCTTGAGCTTACGTTATACAAGATTGACAAATTTGTAAAGCTTGGCCTGTCGATCTTCAAGCACGGTATAAGTCAAATTAATTATTTAAAACATAAAATTGTCCATGTTAAAAGCACATTGACAGTCAGATATAAAACTATCGCTTAATTAATAGTTTTGCGCGGGACAAAAATGATATTTGTGCGCAGAGAGAAGAAACAATATTCTGAAAACGTTAAAAAGTAAGTCATTAGTGCATTCTTTTCAAAACTATTTAGTCCAAGTTTTAAAGTGTGTGATATTTACCATAATTTCAATCTTGTTGACTTAAATAATTTGTCCATGATTTAATTTTTTCAAACTTAAAAAGTGACACTATATGACACTGTACGTTAAGTTATAGATTGTTTTTAAAACAGTCTTGTAAATATTCCGTCAAAGTAAGTAAAACATTTTAAGCATGTAAATTTTAAAATATTTTAGAAGTTGCATAAGAAAACGCCACAGTTCATATATTTGCCACTATAATTTTCTGTACTTTGCTGAATTTTAGCCTATAGTAGATGCGGATAACCTCTATATAACTGACATATAAGTCAACGTACATGCATGAATCCTACAACAAGTCATACGTCCAATATAGGTTATATTGTGACTAGGCATAGAAACCAGATGTGATTTCTCAGGTCCCTTGAAACGTCTTTGATGGAAAAATTAAATCGTGTTTACCTTAGATTTAACTGACATTTAAAAGGCGTTAGAATAATTAGCACTAGAATCTGCGTACGCAATATTACTACAAACAAAGGCTGTTCAGTTTTAAACCAATCGAACATTAATCGGACTTTTGTGAAGTTTTTCTCCTTGTTAAATTTAATTACAACTGCGGTACGTATACTAAAAAGCTACAGCAGGTACTTAAAAAAATGTCAAAAATTGCGCAGCGGGAAAGCATATAAATTACAATGCGCAATTTAGTTTGACAGAACCTGATCAAAGTGGGCCAAGCAACAAGGCAGTGGCGACAGGAGTTTCTGCACAAAGATGGGTATTAAGTTCAGGCTGTTAATCCTTGTTGTTTTCAGCATTAGTGCAGGTAAGAAGACATTAACCTAAAAATAATAAATACAGACACAGACTACAATTGATAATATATTTTTTGTATATTACTCACTATGTGGTAGATGCAAGGCCACGTTTTAAAGATTACCTCTTTAAATGGAAAAAAATTATAGTACAGAAAAACGTTATATACTTTACACACATTGGCACGTTGCAAATAGTAGCATACGATAAAGGATGTTACAATGCTTAAAACATTTCATTATTTTCTTGAAAAAATGTCGAAAAGACGGTATTATTTATATCAACGATATATGTATGAACACTTTTGGACCATGCTTTGATTTAGAGTTATAGTTTGGATTGGAATTTTACTAGTTATTTGTTACATACTTTTACTACTTAGTCGCTTTTGAAGTTATAGAAAAACTGTCATTTTGGGACTGCTGAATTAAGACGGGTTTTCTTATATATATATATATATATATATATATATATATATATATATATATATATATATATATATATATATATATATATATATATATATAGCTAGATAGTGAAATAAAAGAAGCGTGCTGCGTAGGCAGTGTAGAAACAACAATCGAAATATAGTAACTTAGGTTAAATATACTGCCGAAACAGAGAACGTATATGAATCTAACGTTTCGAGCGAAGGCCCTTCGTCAGAGGCGTTTCTCTCAGACGAAGGGCCTTCGCTCGAAACGTTAGATTCCTACGTTCTCTATTTCGGCAGTATATCTAACCTTATATTTCGATTATAGCTAGATAGCAGGATTAGCCGCATCGACTCGTCAAATTGAACATAAGAGTATATTTTTGTTTTAGAGGTTTACATTATTAAAATATAGCTTATGTGTGTTAGTCTTTCGATGCTTCTTTGACAATTTGGTTTTAATTGTTGCAATCCCGACTTTTCAAATTTATTGTTTGTTTTTGTTGTGTGAATATATTATATAACATTATAAGCGAAGCATCTTCGGAGGAAGGACAAAGTGAAAGGATGAAGCAACTGAAGTACGTAATCAGACAAAGTGCTAAAGAGCGGTGCCTGTGTCGCGTCAAAAACGTCGCTTGCATTCTCGTTCCCAGAGCCCACGTTTCTGTGTCCGTGGCTTACGGGTGCCACGGCCTAGCGTATATACGATTCCGTTAAACACCCAGAATATAAAGCTACCAAACAAGTCGTCAGGGCAGTGACTGGCTTGACACGGCACCGTATAGCTATAAAGCTGCCTGACGATCTAGCCGCTAACTTCTCAGGGCACTGCAATTTTGTGCAATTGTGTATATCTGTGGAACGCTGAATATTGCCGAATTACCCCTTTGTTGCGTAATTTGCATTGGCTTCCTGTCAAGTATCGCATTAACTTTAAAGTACTTTTAGTAGTAGTTAAAATATGAGTGGCCGAACTTTATGGGCATTTACATTTCATCGCTAACGCTGTGAAACTCCCTGGGAAATAGCCGCCCATAAAGATCTGACGCGAATATTTTAACTTACATTTAAAGCTATCCATGGGATAGCTCCACAGTACTTAAGTAGTCTTATTAGCCTTAAAGAATAACCGGATTTAACCTTCGTTCTGGCAATATAGTATGCTACTTAGCACCCCCACTTGCAAGTCATTCAAGACATTAGGGGACATGCATTCTGTATGACTGCTCTAGCGTTGTGGAACAGTTTGCCTTACTCTGTCAGAAGTTGTACATCTGTAAATTGTTTTAAGCAGTTAGTTAAAACGTTTTTGTTTCGCCAACTTTTCCATAGCTTCTCAGTTTCCTATATAGCTGTATATCTGATTGTATAGTTTTTATGTATAGTGTTCATACATTTTTTTTATACAGAGCTATTTTTTTATTTAAATTAATTCATACACTATTATTATTATTTAATTTTAACTATGGTTGTGTTAGGATTGTAATTTACTGTAATTTACTGGATTTCTTAACACTTGTAATACACATTTGAAAATTGTGAGATTGATAAATGCGCAATATAAATTAAATAAATTATTATTATTTTTGTTATTATTATTATTATGAACACTTCGCTTCACAAAGATCGTCAAAAAGCCGCCAAAATCCCTCGCGTCAAAAACATCGTTTCTATTCTCAATGCTACAATGCCAGAATCCATGACGACGTTTGTGAGGCTGTGGCTATCAATCCTGCACAAATTTACTGAGCAAAATTATAAAGCTGACGGACGAGCTAGACGCTAGCACGTCAGGGCACCACAATTGTATCTACATGGAAAATGCTCAATGCTTTTCTTCACAAAAAAGTGACATCCAGAATATAAAGCTACCTAACGAGCCAGCCGCTCAGCGGCTACTCGTCAGGGCACCGCATGCACAATCAAGACAAAGCAAACTAGTCCTAGTGTTCCTCGCCAGACAATTAGAATAAAAATACTATAAGACCAGTTCAGAATCAATCAATTTTGGGCAGAGACCAAGTGTATAAAGGTATGTTTTGCATTTATCGCAGATAGTGTGAAGAAGAAGAATTTCAAATGAAGTCAAATCACTGCTGTAGAGAAAAGTTTTCTGACTGCCCCAACCGGGGATCGAACCCAACGTCTCTACCACTGAGCTGTTGAGGCTCCCAGCCGAGGCAGACTGCCACATATAGACCGTTTTCACTCACGTGATCGGTGGCCCCGTTGGGGTGGTGAAACAATACAAAATATTTGAATAAGAAAGAGCTAATTCCCATACCGTACACCAATATGGCCGCCATTTCATTGTTTTGGTGCACCAATATGGCCGCCGTGACGTCAGATGAAAACGCTCTATATACGCTGCTGAAGGACAACTGAATGTTTATCGCAGATAGTGTTTTGGATATAGTAAAGCGCAAATTAAAGTGCAAAGATGTTAACTCGTATACTCAATATGTTAAATATTTGATACTCTTCCATATAGAAAGCCCGTTCAATCTGATAAATATAAAAACGGCATCGAGTGAGATAATTAATTCTCATTCTTAATAATTTTTGCATATCGTAGAGCCTCGAAAGTAACCGCGGGGCGGCTACTTAATTTTAGAATTATTAGTCTCTAAGGAGGATACTGGAAGAAGGGCGGTTACTTTTGGAGATCGAATACTTTACCAGGGGCAGTTACTTTCAGACCCCGTTTACACTAGAGCAAAAGTATCCGGATTCGCACTGTTTTTTATTCCCATGAGGATGAAAAACAATGTGAATCCGGATACTTTTGCTCTAGTGTAAACGGGGCCTCAAAGAGGCTCGATGGCGGATTTCCACTTGGCGAAAAATGTCGCGCGAAGCGACATTTTCTTTTGTCTCGTAAGCTCTCAAGTGGAACTAATTAGCCAAGACAAAAGCAAAAGGTCGCTCGCTTCGCTCGTTGCTGTTACCGCAGCAACTAATAGCTAGTATCAAACAATTCGTATATTCAGTGCTGTAGCCGCAGAGGCGCCCCTCTTTCACTGCAGGTAAACATAATTTATTTGAACATATAGTCTTTAGATATCTGTATAAAACTTTACCCCAAATGCAGGAAATTGCATTAAAGGGTCTCTAGATTTTAAAATTTTCTTGGCAATTTTGCTCCCGAACCCCATACACTGACACATTATCAACCTCGTATACCCAAGATTGGGTTTTTTTCTTCGAGTATGCAAGAGCATATGCAAGAGCTGTCCCTATACATCCTGCGACGACAGTGTCATTACATTACAAGAACTGTCTGACATGTAGATTTAGAAGCGCCACTACGGCTAAACCACAGATATACGCGGAATAGATTGCATGCAGACTCGTTTCTATTTGCGGGACCAATACTGAAATTCCTAGCCAGTGTTTAGCTCAAGTGGTAAAAAGCTTCTTCTCGCGAAATATGCCACTTTGAGAGACTCTCGCAAAGAATTATCTGTCTGATTAAAATTGTTTCAAACCTCATGTTTACTGTTATCGGCAAAATTTGACAATTTCTTGAATGATCTTTAAAAAAAGAAAGTAATGTGCGTTAAATTTATATCCACAGTTGGAAATAAATGAAGTGTTAGAAATAAATCATAGTACTAGAATTCGTAATATAACTATATAGCGAAGGCTCTTCAGTCTGAAACCTATCCTTTCTCTCAAAATGTTTACTGAAGGTCGTAATAGCGACCGACAAAATATAAAAAAAGAACCCCCAGAATAATAAGTTATATAATTTATTAATGTTTTAGAATTTTGCATGTGACGTCAGAGTAGACACTGTCTATAGCTGTTTAGCGATACAGCTAGCTGTTTGCTGGCTGTCGAGTTTTCCCGAAAAAGATTTTGGCTAGGTCTTCAAAATCTAAAGGTTTAACGACGCCAGGGCGTAGTTTAATTAATTGTATTTGAAGTATATAGTTTTAACAAGCTTTCGATTCGAATTTGTATACTGAATATGCCAATACAGCACGACATATTGTAATTCCTACTTAAACTGCTGTTCTTCTGCCTACATCTTAAAATATAAAATTAAGCCCCTATATAGAGTTATAAGATAATAGCAGTATGCACATGGCAGTTTAGATATTAAGATTATATATTGACTATATTGTGTAGATATATATATTTTGTATAGAATCTGACAAGAACAAATGATATAATAGTGTTGTATATAAACAACGACTCAACAATGAAAAAAATCAGATATAATAATTATATCAGATATGCTAGCTCTTAGTGTCCTAATAAAAATGCCCGCCGCATTTTAATTGGTGGCGACTAAATTGAAGGAAGACCGTAAACTAATAATATACATGTATATCCATTGCTATGTGTTCTATGCGTTTGAAATATTGAAGTATAGTATCTCTTTTAGTTATTGATGTTACGTCTTTACATGGCTACAATGTACCAATGGGCAATGGTTAATTATATGGTTTGTGTTGTGTTGTGTTTTGTTGTGTTGTGTTGTATTGTGTGGTGTTGTGTTGTGTTGTGTTGTGTTGTGTTGTGTTGTGTTGTGTTGTGTTGTGTTGTGTTGTGTTGTGTTGTGTTGTGTGTTGTGTATAATTATGTGAAAATTATGTGAAAATTATGTGAAAATTCTTGCACATGTATGTCTTCTTAATTTCTAATTCTACGTTTTCATAGAAGTGACGCTGACACACGTTCCTTGCAAAGTTAAAATGGTTAAAAAAGGATGCTACGAGGACATTGGATCAATTAAAAAAGATCAAAACATTCGACCACTAGATAATTTGTTGCACAACTTCAGGAGTTCTGTTAACTGGGGCGACGGCTGGGACAACTTTCTACACGAGACGACATGCAAGTAAGTTTATACGTACCTGTTTTGAGTATTTAATACTTGCCCGTGCAGTTTCCTGAATTCTGTGGAAAATATGTAAAATCCCATAATAATAAACAAAATTAAAAATAATTTAGACCCTGTTTACATGAAGCGGATTGACAGTCCAATCGGATCGAAAAACGCGAGTGAAGTCAATCCGGCACATGTTTACATGGAGAATCCGATCTGCTTGGAACATTGTTTTCGGTTTTGGAACACTATTTTCTGTGCTTCCCTCAATGTCTGCAGCATTTAGCACGACACGCACCAACTTCACTCGTGTGTATATCAAGCCATTTTCAAGTCAAACCGTGTTTAGATGAATCAGATTAGATGAATCAGACTCAACTTCGTGGATTGACTTCAGTCATCCGTTTCGATCAGATTGAAAACTTCCAATCTTCTTCATGTAAACATAACAAGGAGAAATAACATGGGAGATTTGACTTGAACATGCACCCAATCCACTTCATGTAAACAGGGCCTTAGAAGATCGAGATGGACGTCAGGAAATGACTTTTTTGTGCATGCTAAATGAAAGAAATGTATATACATAATGTCAAAAATGTCAATGCTCAGACAATTATTTTAAATCAAATTATAAAATAAATAAAATGAAGAAAATATAATTATTTAATTAAACTAACGTTTCGTATAGCTACATGAAACATGTTCAGGGTGTATAAGTAATAGATAAAGCATGAGCAGCTACTTATCAAATGGACGCATCTAAATAGCCATGTTTTCAAACTATTTTTCACGTTGGAGTAATTTTGGCTAAGTAAATTGAGGAAAAATTTATGTAAATCAGGACGAATCAGTATGCGATTTACAGATATCGATTAAATATTCATTTTTTTTAAATTTTCTTCATGAATTTTTAATGAATTTAATAAATTATATTACTAAACATAGACTTTATATACAACAGAATTACTAAGACAATTATGCAGGTATAAAGTTACAAAATAACGGTAAAAGATTAAAAAATATATATTTACAAATTATAAACAGAGGATATAAGAAGATACATGCAGTGTACAAAGTGAAGTGTGGATAGAGTCACAAAAGAATGTGAAGTGATGTATGTGATAAAAGAATAAACTTGGACAGATCGTATATTAGAGTTGAAAGAAGGTTAAATTTACCGATAAGTAAACTATCCCTTAGTAAGACCTCAAATGTAAAGGAACAAGAAGTTAAGATTATAAATTGTCTGGGCTTTGATATTTTTGACAATATTACGTTTTCACGTAATAATTACACCACCTATATATCTCTGCCAAATTTAGCTATGAACACTTTTAATAACTCGTTTTGTATGAGTAATTGCATTCGTTGTTCACTGAGGATTTTTCGAAAAGCTCCTGTTGTAAAGCCTGGTAACAAATGTGCAACTATTAGGAGAGTTAACAAAGTTTTAGATTTTAAAAATGTTATTATTTATTTAATATTCGATTACTAAAATTGATACATAATTTTATTGTGCTTTGTTCGGTATAATGGTATATAATAATCTATACTAATTTTCTTGTCCCAGATGTGCGGATTTAGCGAAAGCAAAAGGTCATCATTATATTGGTTTGCAGGCTTTTGGAGAATGCTGGTCTGGAGATCCTTCGGAAAATTTGTTTACGTATCCAGCTAAAGACTCAGGAAAATGCTGGGGATACAAACCTAATTACTCCGAATGTGATGATACGGCCGAGACAGCATGCATTGGAACTGCAAACCATAATTATATTTATGAATTGGTCCTTTCAGGTAAGTATATTGAACGTGTGATTACGTATTTCGATAACATTTGCTCTCCCAAAAATATATTTAAGATAAATTTAAGAATTAAACTTGTACAATTATTTGAAATCAAATAATTAAAATGAATAGATAACAAATATTTGCTTTAGTCTAAATCCAAATTTTAATGCGATTTGTAATGCAAAAATAACTGTTGCTTTGGTCATAAGAGCTTATATCCATTCTTATACACAAAATGTCTTTTTACTCTTCGAATTACCCAACTGTTTACTGCTATTTTTAGTTTGACTTTTTTTATGCATGCATTACTGATTACTATATATGTAGAATATACTCAACAGTTAATTGTGTAACCATAATAGCCAATGTCATTTTCCGTTCAAGATAGTTCATATTAAGAAACGTTTGCATCTACCAAGCTAGAACGAAATTAATTATATTTTAGAATCACCGTGTTCTTTTTCACCATGCTATCATGGTGGAAATTGCACAGATGATGGAAACTCATTCTTATGTACATGTCCCTGTGGTTATAAAGGAAAAAGATGTGAAAAGAAAGGTAATTATCATCAAGGCAGCATTCAATAATCATAAAGATTGATACTGTCGTAAAAAATAAATAATAAAGCAAACTCACTGGCAACACAATTAATTTAAACGTCTGGCCAGTGTCAGTTGTCCCAATACTCACTTTTATTCAGCTCACCTTAATATCTAATTTTATGGGTAAAGTTGAGACCACTTAAAGAAACAATCAAACTGTTTGGATCTTTTGAACAAAGCCTGCAATATCCTACGTACACTACAATCTAAAGGTGACCTCCTGAGTTTTTGAACGACACAAATTAAGTACCTTTAGCCATAGTCAATCGAGATATGGTCTGGACTGACTCAGCTAAAGTCTTTGGTCTATCTTTTTGTTCACCTTTATGCATTTTTGCGCACGGTCACTGAACACATGTATTTTAGTAAAATGAACGAATTGTCCAATAGCAAAGTTTCAGTTCAATCAGTCAACCGCGTGCTATTTAAATATTAATAAACCTAAAACAAAGGATGTGCACGGTGTAAGGTACGGTTCAACATAAAATCAAAGCTCATTATAAGCGCTTTGAAGTTTGCCGAGTTTCCAGGCCATATCCACCCTGCGAGCAGACCCTTATAAATACTCGCCGCTAGCAACTCGTAAAATAAGGCTCTGCCGAAATCGAGTCGAATCTTTCAAGTCGCCGCAGTCTAAACTTCTGGACTAGTCAATGTCGTTTTCTTCCGTCAAACTGGTTTTTAGGTCGCACGCATTGAATTTAGGGGAAAACCGACTGCCAAATCTGAGCCCGTTGTACCGCTGTATTTGTTGGGAAAGTGCTTGTTCACTTCAAGTCTCCAACAAAACGCGACGTTCGAAGGTTAAATATAAACTTTTAATATCTTCACAAAATCACGGTTGTTTTAGCTCTTGAATAGTTGCTCGTGCTTTCTCACTTACGAATGTAAAGTCTCGAACGAAATCTACTCGGTCTACCTAAAAATAACGTCTTGTTATAATAATCTGCAAACTCCACTACAGTGACACATATTTAATAATATATATATCCGGTAACTAAATATTTCAATGCACAACATTCCGGTCCCCAGAGGCCACGATCCTTTTGGCAGCCAAAAAGATGATTTTAAGATCGTGACTTCTGGGAACGAGAATGAATCTATAGAATGTATCTATTCGCTGGAATGAATTGTACAATCGCTCTCGTCACTCGATTAAGTTAATATTAAGCGGAAGCGGGTTGACAATGTTTCTCGCGCAGGCTCGACAGAGATTCGACTCGATTTCGGCAGAGCCTTATTTTACGAGTTGCTAGCGGCGAGTATTTATAAGGGTCTGCTCGCAGGGTGGACCATGTCTCGATTGACGATGCTTTAGCAAACACAACGGGAATGTCGTGATAACGTCTTATAAAAAACTTTTTTTTGTTTTTGCAAATGAAATTTACGTCTAAAACAAAGACAATGAAGAATTTGAAGTCCCAAGAGTAATCCCTGCACCGTCCTCGTTGCGCATACAACGTCAACTGATGCATGTATCTCATGTATCAAAATACAATAAATCAATACCCCCTTTTTATTCTATTTTAACCAGTCTGACTGAGATTACCCGTTTGACTAGCAATATCATGCAATCACTCGTTTATCGTGTTTTATCAGGGAACTCCAAACATTCGAAAACTTGGGACTATACGCCGTCGGTTTTCATTTTTAGTCGTATTTGGAACCCTTGAAACACTCAATCTCGTGTATGATCTATTTCATCTATCACATGCAGATATAACGTTTGCACCCATCATCAGAAACTAAAATGTAAATTATTTTCTGTTTATAGTATCATCGTGTGCTTCTGCACCATGTCTTAATGATGGAAACTGTACAAATCTTGGAAATTTGTCCTTCCTTTGCACGTGTCCTTGTGGTTATAAGGGTAATAGGTGCCAGCATAAAGGTAACTACGGTTATATCAATGTATAACATTAATGTGAATCGCGATATTTTTGCAATATGTTGTTGCAGGAGTCACGGTTTTGTTTTGGATTTATATACTTATTTTCTTGCAAACTATTCAACAAACAAGTATTGGGAAGAAAGTTAAAAAGTTTGAGAAAATATAGGAAGTAGAGAGTTAAAAAACATGAAAGAACGAATTAAAATAAAACGATTTAGGAAAGTAGGGATTCTGAAAGAAATAAAAAGAGAAGTTATTTTCAAAAGACCTAGTTTTCTTTATCTAAAAGAGCGAGTTATTTTTTAATGTTCAAAATTTAGAAATTTAAGAATACATAAATTAGGAAATTATACTTAAAAAAGAATTAATTCGATTTACAAAAAAACAAGAAGAAAAACAGAAAAATGGGATTGAAGAAATTATAAGATTAAATTGAAAGGGTAAGATATCAAGATTAGTGAAGTAACGGAATTTATAAGAGGGAATTTAGAACGGAATAGGTTTAGATGAAATGAAATAAAATACAAGAAACATGACACTGATTGAACGTAAGTAAAACGTGATCGCCATTACAATCAAAATATAAATGTTACGGAGCTGAAAAATTGTAACAAAAAATATTAAGAAGAGGGGGGATTAGAAAACTTTACGAAGTTTAGCTGTCTGAACTTGAATTCAGAAAAGTGTATCAGTAAAAGATCTAATTTTCCATAGCATACTAACCGGCCAACAGAAGCGAAGATTGACAAAATTACGCTAGAAACACAATTAAAGTGCTATAAGATGCTGTGACAGAGTCTAAAAATAAAAACATGCACCTCTGCAGTATTTCTAATCGTAACTTAATGTGTTTTTTTATAGTATCACCATGCAGTTCTTCGCCATGTTTTAATGGTGGAGCTTGTATAAATGATGGAGATAGAGCTTTTAAGTGCAGATGTCCGACTGGTTATAAAGGGAAAAGATGTCAGAAAAAAGGTAACTACAATATTGCCAAGAGAATTTCAATAAAATTAATTATTAATATTTCTATATATTTTAGAAATTCTTGTTGAAAAAATTATCTGAGTGTTACGACATGCATATATATATATTGTAAGCAAACCGGAAACCAATTGCAAATTTAAAATCCAACTAAATAAACAGAAGAAGATTAAGTTAAAATGAGGTCGAATTACTGCTAGAATTACTGTAGAGAAAAGTTATCTGGCTGCCCCAACTGGGAATCGAACCCAACGTCTCTGGCTTAACGTACCAGCGCTCTAACCACTGAGCTATTGCAACTCCCGGCTGAAGCAGTCAGAAATATCCATATATATCTCGCATTTTTTGGATATATGGATATTTCTGACTTTAGATATATGCTTTAGATATAACGCTGCTGAAGGACAACTAAATAAACATTAATCAGTCAATTAACATATTTTTAATAAAATGTTATATTTTTAATATAAAATGTGAAGAAATAAAATAGTGTAAACCAGCAACTTTACAAGCAGTTACTGTATGCAAGTAAATTGTATGATCTCATAACATATTTTTGCTTCTACGCTGTTATAAAGAAAACATCCTATTTCAGCTCATAACAACATTTCTTATTCATAGAACCGCCATGTTTTTTTAAACAATGCAAAAATGGTGGAAATTGTGAGGATGATGGAGATTCTTTCAAGTGCTCATGTACTCCTGGTTATAAAGGACCAACATGCAACGAAAAAGGTATATTTACCTTTTTCGTTGCATGTTGGTCCTTTATAACCAGGAGTACATGGGAAACATCTACTGCCACTCTAATTTCTCTCATGCAGTTCTGCACTCTATCCCACAAAGATACATATCTATTGTACCATCCTTATCTCTGTCACTTCCATACACCATCGCGCTCCTCGCACATGTCACATGCATACATGTTTCCTTTCAGCCTTAATAGCACTTTCTTGATTATTGTCAAGATCCCTGACAACTCACAACACAACACAACACAACACAACACAACACAACACAACACAACACAACACAACACAACACAACACAACACAACACAACACAACACAACACAACACAACCACCCTTGTCACAGACGCCAAATTAGTTCCTCTACCCACATTGAGCATATCCTCCAGAAAACAAAAATCTCTTATACATTCTCCAAATAAACCTCATTTCCCAGATCCAAGTTTTTATCTATGCCACTATCGTCTTCATCAGTTGCCCTTTTACAAACGTTGCGTACAAACGTAACGTCAACTCTAGCCAACGAAACATTCACACCTGAGCATCTCTTGTGAACACATCCACTACAAGATCCGTGCAACAAATCAAATTATTCTTTACACCTTTCTACATACAGTGCATAGCAACTTCCCCATCCTTTCAACATTACCACAATTCTTCCCAGGCATTATCACCTTAGTTTTGTTGTATAGTATCCACCTTCAACCCATGCTTCTATGCACTCGTTCCATTTCAGCACCTTTTCATTCATTTCCTCCATCCTCTCAGACAATAAAACCAAATTATTTGCGTACAACAGCAGTTCCACAATAATCATTCTCTGAGCTTTTGCACCTCCATCATGCACACCTGATGATTCAAAGTTCATCTCGAACTCTTCACTATTCCCATGCTTCGTTTTTACCACTGTCTTCCTTTTCAGTTTTCATATACATTTACACGACCGCTTCCACCAGCCATTCTTCAACTCCCACGTCCCTCAAAGACCATCTAACAATACTTCTCTCAGTATCCCATCAACTCTTTCTCTAGATCCTCAAATGCATAAAACAGTACTGCCTTTTTTCGCCATAAACCCCTCTTGTATCTTCCGAACTACAAAGATTGCATCCATTGTACCTTTCCCAGGAATAAGCTTTGTTGCCCAGTGCGCTTCAGACTCCAGTGGCAGTAGATATTTTTTTTCCTTATGCATGTTTACTCAACGCCCAGTTATGGCGAGAAATAATGGTCACGCATGCGCGTAATGCATGCCCACTTTCAAAAATTTTGACTAGAAAAGTTCTGCAAGATTAATAGGACTTACATAGAGGATGAGTGAAACAATCGTCGTAGCGGTGTCAATTTTTAAATTATTTCAAATGATCAATCTGAATCGTATAGTGCAATACATCTGCGATGTAAATATCATGAGCGATATGCCGCAGATATTAAATCCGTTGCGGTTTTTGATATACTATTTTGAGCACAAGTCTAACATAAGCCAATATGGCGAATATGCAAATTGTACCAACCTTGCTGCTCATGTTATCGAAAATCAAACAGAATATACTATTTTCGTGCAATGATCAATCTGATTCGCCCACTATAAAGATCCGTCTTTTCGATGATATTCTTCATTTCTGGCCTGTATTTGTCGTCGTTGCGGTTTTCAGTCATGGATTTCACTAATATTCGAAGTATTTTAATTTGGCTAAAGAAATATGATACTTTGCGTAAAGTCAGTTCAGAAACCACGACTAAATGTCTCTATATTCGAGCTTCGCCATCTTCTTATGCGCCATCTTCACTTCCAAATAAACATTGTAACCTTTCCTTTTTGTTCCCAGGCTTTCTAGGGTCTATGTTGAGAAGACTGGGGTTTGTTTTGAAGTTTTAACTAAGCGCCGGACCACATGCAGAATGAGAGGTCGCGCGCGTTGTTGTGGCAAGCAAACTACTGTCGACGCGACGACGCTTGGACTTTGAAAACGTATTGTTTTCTAGGATGAGGAACCAAATTTAGCGACAATACGTCATAAAGGGTACTAAGAATTCGAATCAATCGACAATTGGAGAATTTTAGCGATATTTTACTCGCAACGGCGGCTCGGGTATCAACGTCCATTTCTCGCCATGCGGCCGGTCCCCCATATTACAGATTTCCGCCATCTGGCATGTCTGGCTGCACGAATTATCTTACGCACTAACAATATATGTCAGACCACTCGCCTTTCCAGGTTTCGTCTTCCTTATTGTCTTCTCTACTTCCGTTTCCGTCATAAACTCTCGCGGACCTTCAACTGCCCTAGATTCTACAATTCCATCTCAATTATTCTGTACATTCAATAGCCGCTCATTAAAAACTATTTCCATCAATTTTTCATCATCTCCGACCTCTGCATCCCTTCACAACTATTTTTCGATTCTGATCCTTCAAGCAGTTTACGCCAACCACATATTTTTCTTAACCATCTGCTTTGCTCTCTTGAACACAGATTTCTGTCCTTCATCTGTATTGAGTTTTTTTGCTGTTGAATTGAGCCAGAGAAACTACTTTCTTCACAATATTCTTTGCAACCCCATACTTTCCAATCCAACCCATATCTCGCCTTCTACCACATGCATCTCCTTCATATCACTCTCTCCAGAACCAATTTATCCTCAATTCATTTCGCACATTTTCATCTTGGGCATAATTTCTCCAGTCGGACATTCACTGCACCATTCACTTTTATATTAGCCAGTCTTAGTTGCTGTTGAGCCACTACCGCCCCTTCAGGGATATTTTTTTAATTGCAAGGCAATGAGCCCCATCAATACAACACTGACATTATTTAATCATGGCGACTTACATAACGGATACCTGATTTGTCTAATCTTTGCAAAAAAAAGACAAAAACAAATTATAATTGGATAATTTGATCGCACTGTATACGTTAGTTATATCATTGGAACCGAAGGGTATTGGATATTTCCAATGCTTTATAATTTAATAATACCCACTTTTACAACTTTCGAGTAAAACAATTTGAACTGCATTATTTACATGAACATAACAAACACTTTATTTCATTTTAGAAACACCGTGCGATTCTGCACCTTGCAAAAATGGTGGAAAATGCAAAAATGTTGGTAAATCCTTCAAGTGCGAATGCCTTTCTGGTTATAAGGGAGATTTATGTCAAGAAAAAGGTGAGCTAATAGCAACAACATTATTTGTCCGTGTCAGTTAAAAATAAGATAAACTATACAGGTGAAAGCACTTGGCTGCAAGCAACCTTAATTCCGTACAAATGATCATTCAGTTGATATAAGGATGACCCGTGCAAATACATCCTAAGGATGTATTTGCAAGGCTTAATAATAATCATAGACACCATAATAACCGAGCTGTCATAATAATAGACCGCCCCTATTGAGTGTACATGTTTTTCGAGTCATTTTACTCAGAAATTGTTCTGATCTCAACCAACGTTCAATCATTTGTCGAATCCCAGTAGCTCAATGGTTAGAGCGGACAGTCTCACTCATGGCAATCAGAAGGTTGTTTTACTGCATGTGGATGCTGTATAAATTATGACTTTTCCCTGTTTGTGCTTGGAAAAGATAAAAATAGCGTCCAATATCTGTTAGTCATCAGTTATTTAAAGTGTCTATTCGTATATTTGATTTGTAAGCAGTTAAATATTCAGTTGTTCTTATTTTAGTTGGAATCAAGATCGTGTGAGATTAAAACATTCTTATTTGAGTTATATAAATCAAATAATTTAAAAATAAACCTACTTGAGCTTCGGTCAGAGCCTTAGACATACAATCCACAAAAACTAAGAAAGCTTTCTAGACAAGGATCACATCACTTTACTACTTTTCACACCACTTAGTTACGTAAACGAAAAGGGCATTTTACTTCTGTACTACTAAGAAGTTTTCTTACATGTAAATTTCCTTTTAGAATTACCTTGTTCTTCCTCCCCATGCAAAAATGGTGGAGAATGTGAAGATGATGGAGATTCTTTCAAATGCTCGTGTAAATCTGGTTATAAAGGACCAAGATGTGAAGAAAAAGGTAAACAACGTTGTGTCGTTAATTTATACATCTTCTGCTTCACTCAAGCCTATATATTATAATACACCATTAGTGTAAGCCTTAATATTACAATGCAAAACATGGTATTCAGGTACGGTATGAAACTATGTGATCAAGTGTACCGAATATGATCCAGAAAGTTTGTGCTTACAAAACTTTAAATGGGTTTTCTTTACTGTTTAAACACAACTCGAAGCATAGCTTAAGCTTCGTTTTGTGTTTATATTTCTTTCTTTTTTGTAATCAACGTTTCAAGCCAGGAAATTTAACTGCTAACTGTTGAAAAATGTCAACTATTGAATTTCCTGAAGTTGTTTAAACCAAATCAACTGCCATCGTACTTCTTTCAATATGTTAATAAGTGACTTAGATATATAAATTTAATATGAATCGCCTCCCGAATTTGCGACATATTAAGAAATTAATGGAAATGTATATAACTAACCATGAAAAAGTAAATGGCGTATATACAACTTGGTGGTGTAGAATCGGCAGAGAAAACAAAATAAATAAGTGGTCGTTAATTAAAATTAGAAAAGGGTATCGCGCGCCAATAATGTTTTGTAATTTATTGTTTTGGATGATTATTTGTCTATACAATTGAAAGGCAGCCTCTAAGAAATCCGATTCGTACTGCTCTACTACATATACATACATACATACATACATACATACATACATACATACATACATACATACATACATACATACATACATACATACATACATACATACATACATACATACATACATACATACATACATACATACATACATACATACATACATACATACAGGTCGACCGCAGTCGGAGGAGCCGAAGGCCTCTCTTTCGTTTAGCTGCTACCCTAAGGCAGGAGTGGGCGCCACTCCTATCCCAGATGGTGTTGATTTTGCGGAGGGAGGAAAACCGGAGAACCCGGTGAAAAACCCTCGGAGCACAAGAGAGACCAACTAAACTCTACTCACATGGTCCAAGCTCGAGAACGGGGCTGTTCCCAAACGGTCACCCATCCAAGTATTAACCCCGTCCAACCGGGCTCAACTATTGGTGAGAGGCAGCGCCCTAACAGCACGCGCCACCCGCGTGCTCCCCTAAAATATCTGCTCTACTACTACTCTACTAAAATAGATTAAACTCTTTGTCATAAATTAGTATAAATTTACCAACAAAAGTTAAATAAATTCTCAATAAATTCTCTCTTTAATATATTTTTAAATTGTCAACAACAAACGTTTAACAGTCATTTCGGATATTTCCTTGGTCCCGTACGGTAACTGAATAATTTAGCGTGGTTTTCATGTACAATATTGAAATAATATATGTCCAATCATTTGAATTGTTAAAACGACAGGGGGTTGGAAGAAACATTCAATTTAGCATGTAGTTTACATCACGAAATCTTATCAATAGCAAGCGTAATTTTGAAATGTGTTTTGTTTGCAGTTATTTCGTTTTAAACGAACACAAATACACAATTTAACGATCTTACCATTAATAATTTCGATTCTAACCATTTTGTAGTTTCGCCTAAATGTTGAATTTCTTCTGTCATTTGCCCACTCATAAGAATTTCGGCGCCGTTGTTGCTTAAAAGAACTATCGCTGGCTGCAGATACTTTACTGTTATTTTCCAAGTTCTAATGATCATTGCTCGTGACATACTACGCATTTTGTGATTGGTCAATTTCGTTAAAAGAAGGCTTTTCAATGGCTTATCGCCAGAGGTTTTTATTAGCGGATAGAAACTCCTGGGATAGCCAATGAAATTCAAAGATTTGTGATAGAAACTTGTAAATTTATACTAATAAAATATATTAAACTCTTTGTATTTTTTTAGAAACACCATGTGATTCTGCACCTTGCACAAATGGTGGAAAATGCGAAAATGTTGGTAAATCCTTCGAGTGCGAATGCCCTTCTGGTTATAAGGGAAATAGATGTCAAGAAAAAGGTGAGCTAATAGGAACGTTATTTGTCCGTGTAAGTTAAAAATAATTTAAACTACGCGTGTAAAAATGCTTGCTTTTCAAGTAGATACCCCCCCCCCCCCCCAAAAAAAAAAAAATACCGTCGAAAAGGATGCCGCTTCATTAACTATTCGGTGAACCAAACATGTTACAAACGGTGTACCTAACATTTAACGGACGGACGTAATTAGCGTACATGAAGTCGGTGATATAAACGCGGTGTTGTTGTGCAGTTATATTATGGGGTTCGCTTGGATGGTTTTTTCGCTGGTTCGGATTTGTTTTCGGTGATTTAAGAAAAGATAAGATGTGTTTATGAATAGTTACTCAATTGAATGGTATATACTTAGATTGTATTTGTGTTATTCCTATGAGAGTTTAATTTGAGGTCTGGAGGATTATAGAGGGTTTTGTATGTACTAGTACTAGTGTGGTGTAGCTCGAATATTATTTGAATAATATGGAGACTTTGAATATTATATTAGGTTAGAACCCAAATGACCAAACAGTCTTTTGATACAAGCGTTGGAAAGTTTGTGAATATTTTGACCCAGAAAACGTTTATAGCAACGAAGCATTATGAATAAATTAATATAAGCCTGAATTCGTCTGATTATGGACAATTGCGTGGGGTCATTGAAGGTAATTAAGGGGATTAGTGACCAAAAAGAGCACGTGTATTTTGCATAAGATATTTATTTTGGATTTAAAGATACACATTCATATAAAAACAAAGTACGGGCATACAAGTAATAATATATACTGATCATTTTAGTCTTAGTATGGCCTGCTTCTAAGATCATATCTGGGTGTTCGCATTTTATAAGTTTGGGGTACAATGTGCTGTACAAGGAGTCTTCGTTTTGACTATTACAGTCTTCTGTTTCGTATGCGTCTTCTCTATACGAGTCTTCGTTGTCCGAGTCGTTTTCACCGGAATCGCTTTCATACGTGTCAGAATCAACAGTTAACCACTTTTGAAAAAGTTTCGGATTTTGGTATTCAACAGTTGGAGGAGGAGTTAGAAAATATGGTTTAGGTATGCTAAGTCCAGACGGAGGATCTAACGAAAGGTGTTCGAGTTGTTGAGATTCAGCTTTTTAAGGTTTCTGTGGAGCCTCTGTCATATTTTGTATAACTTTTAGTTGTTGCGTTTGAAGATTAGTTTGAACTTGACGCTGCTGGTTTTGCAGCTGTTGTTGGCATGTCAGAAAACGGTCGTAGGATGTTCTTTTCATCGGATGTTAACTGTGGTGTTTGTACAATATCTCGCATTAGCTATTCTGTATCGTGCATAGCCTTGACGATTGGAGGTTGCTGATACGATTTCTTTTGAATATATCTGCTTATGTTCGGGACGGAACTATTTTCGTCAGGTAAAACATTGGTCTTCAGATGTTGGTCATTCGTCGTTGGTTTCGAATCAAGCATTAAATAACCGTGTGCGCGACTCGTTGCTTCTTTATAGGTTTGCATAAATTCTTGAACATGTCCAGGATTCACTTGTCGTGCCAAAATATAATTTTTTTGTTTATCTCTCGGAGATTTGAAGAGCACAATATAGTGGGCGTTGACGGTGATGTTTCTTGTTTCTTTGCCTTGATGAAATATATTTTGAACAATATAAATGACTGAAAGATTTCGATGATACCTCTCCCTGGTAAATAAACTAGCAATAGGTTTATCTCCCCCTGATTGATTCATATAAGATCATCGAGGACAATCAGGTTTCGCTTCGAAACATCAAGAAAATCTTTCGAGTCAATGTTCGTAGGTATTCCTTCGTTCAGTTCTATGTCCGGTATAGTTTTGATAATCTCAAGATACATTGGTTGCCACTGCCCATAACACCAAATGATACGTTAATGAGGGAGGTTGATACTTGTTCTTGCGTTCTCCAGAAGAGTTTTTACCCATACAGTTTTACCACTCTGAGTACACAAGACTTTGAATCCATTGACGAGAGGACCTGCCTGTCTTATTTGTTTCGTCGACGATCTATGAACCATCTTCATGTGACAGAGGAAATTACTTGAATTAGCGAAAGATTTTCCACAAACTTCACAAACGTAGGACATTTTTTAGTTATGACTGTCAGATAAAAAATGAAGATTTTTCTATTGTCCATCCTTGTTTATAGTGATTCAACACAATAGTCCAAGGACTATGGTCATAGCCCTAAGACTATAGTCATAGTCCTAAAACTATAGTCATATTCCTAAGACTATAGTCATAGTCCTAAGACTATAGTCACAGTCCTAAGACTATAGTCCTAGTCCTAGTCCTAAGACTATAGTCATAATCCTAAAACTATAGTCATAGTCCTAAGACTATAGTCACAGTCCTAAGACTATGGTCATAGCCCTAAGACTATAGTCATAGTCCTAAAACTATAGTCATATTCCTAAGACTATAGTCATAGTCCTAAGACTATAGTCACAGTCCTAAGACTATAGTCCTAGTCCTAGTCCTAAGACTATAGTCACACTCCTAAAACTATAGTCATACTCCTAAGACTATAGTCGTACTCCTAAGACTATAGTCACAGTTTATTCTCAATATCAACGGCATTTTTTTTATCCCAAACCACCCCGTTCACTTCTCTCCATTTCGACCATGCCGCCTTTCCTTCACTTCCAGCTCACACCCACTTGGCTCTGCACCAACCGATCCTAAATATTTGAAGCTCGCCACCTGCCCCAGCGGTACTCCTAATCTGTTCTTTATTACAATTATATTATTCCTGCCCTGCTCCTTGTTGCACACCATGACTTGGTATTAATTTTCAGTCCATTTTTCTCCAATGTATCCTGCTATACCGGAAGCCTTCTCTGTAGCTCATCCTTGTCTTCGATATTTTATATATGCACTTTGCCCCATCCGGTCAATCTAAATTCTTATATACCATTGTTGTGTGGCCTCCCACCCAGCTTTACTAACAGCCTTCTTGGCTTCTTTTTTTGCCATCCTGTACTCCAGTTCTGCCTGCTGAGATTCCTTCAATTTTCCATTCTCTTAATGCCCTTTTCTTCCTCTGGATGGCCTCTTGAACTTCTCTGCACCATCACCAACTATCCTTCTCTTCATACCTCTTACCACACTTTGTTCATCCAACCACTTGCTCACCTGTCTCAACCAACCCGGCCAGTCTATATATTATTCCAAATGTCCTCTACACTCAATGGCGTAGCCAAGGGGGGGCGAGGGGGGCGACCGCCCCCCCCCAATGGTCTTCCAGGCCATTCCTGTGAAAAGTTTAAATCCGGGGAGAAACTTGTTGAGGGGGGGGGGGGGGGGGGGGGTAATGATGTTACGTAGTGAAGCCTTCAAGGGAGAAGCAAGTTGACTCGTAATGATATTACTATATATTACTGTTTTAATATGCACGAAAATATTAAACGATCTGCGGCTTCGACGTTAAACGCAATGTACGTAGCGCAATTCATCAAGGTCGTATATTTGACCTTGTGATTCTGCACAAACGTGCTGTCGCGCTTACGTGTAATCAACTTAATCCTTATCCCCCTTAAGCAATGTAAGATTATATGCCGCAGTTGTAAAGTACCTACGTACATATAGCTATATTTAGAATGACAAGGCAAGGTTTACTGTTGATTACAGTTGTAATTCCGGAAACAACGCCTTAGATCTACGCAGAATATTCATCATACTGTATATTCTAGCATACCCAACCCAGACTGCCCCTTTTATATAAATATAGCCTGAATATTCGACAAAGTATATAAGTAAGTGGCCTGAAACTTTTTGATGGGTCAAATTTCAGTTTGGTGTAGTCTAGATGGAAAATATAGCATTACAAGGTCCACATACATACGACTTATCATAAATAATTCTCAATAAATTTTGATATGTGTACTACATTGTTTTGGTTTGGAGACAACAAAACTTTGCTATTTATGGCGATCAGTTATTTTTTTAAATCTCGCCTCAGAATGCGGGAAATGCAGTCTGAGAGATTCTAGAATTCAAAAAATTTCCGGACCCCCCTAGGAGGCTCGCTTCTTCGACGCTCGACCAATTTCGCTCCCCCAAAGACAGAACCCTGGCTACGCCACTGTCTACACTGCCTTCCGTTCTTTCCATAGTTCTCCATCTTCCCAGGACGTCTGCTTTAAATGCCTGCTTCTTCTCACCAACCAAATCCCATATAGTTTTAGAACTTCTCTCCTGGCTACAGGGTTCCACGCAAGTGACTTTTTAGCTGTCACTATCGTCAACCTGTGTTAACTCGCCACAGCTTCTCCCGGGTTGGCTTTGCAGTCTTTCACCATGCTGCGCATTCCTTGCCTTACAAGTAATTAAGTAATCCATCTGACAACGGCACCCTCCACTTTCATATGTGATTATCTGGTTGATCCTTTTCCTAAATCCAGTATTGAAAATATTTTCGGGAAACATTTTCTTTTCACCTAAGTTATTTAAATATGTAAAGATCCCACAGGCCATAGAGGCACTTTAAAGATTCTGAGAAATGGACTTCTTGGTTTTGCCATGCACGTGGTCTATTTTCGCACAGAACATTTTTGGTGTATCAATTGTTATTCATATAAATAGTATGTAGTAAATTAAATTTGAGTTCACTATAATTAAAGTTTTTTTCTTTAGAATCACCATGTTCTTCTGCGCCCTGTAAAAATGGTGGACGCTGCAGAAATACGGGAAAATTCTTCAGGTGCATATGTCGTTTTGGATATAAAGGAAGACAATGCGATATAAAAGGTACTAAGAGTTTTACAATCATTCAATATAATTCCTTTAAATAACCCTTGTTTTGGGGTTTTTTATTTGTAAATATAGATCGGGCAAATCTGAAACCTTGTTTGTGGGGCAAGTGCTGTTAGCGCACTGCCTAGCCCGCTTGGCCTGGGAATGACTCAGCGTTGTCGTTGTGCTTCGAAGGTTTTACGCCGCGGGTTCTCCGGTTTTCCTCCCTCCGTAATATCAACACCTACATCTTAGCTGTGATCCGTGCATGGTTTGAAGTGTGTGGCATGGCGGCCGCCTGGAGCGCCTTTGATATATGCCTCGACACGGCCACGTTAATCTGCTTCCTTCGTAATTCAGCCGCTGGTTGCTAGTAAGGATGATTAGCCCCTAGTCCTTGTTTGGACAAGTTTAGTTTCCAGAGTATGTAAGTTAACTGCAAAAACTGCCACAATCTTATTTTCTATATTTTATTGGCGAGAGGCTTTTGCTCTTGTTACTTTTGCTTGACGCTTTTGACTTTCTGTTCTGCATGCCGTAAACGAGTTACACTTGCCGCAAGTGTGTTTCTGAATTGAGATACTCTAACAGTTTCCCCATTGCATTTTTTCAAGATAACAAATTCAAATTTGTTATTTCAACCAGTCAGTTTTTTACAATCTATACATTTAATCTACATTACTTTATTTCAAAACAAAGACGTGCAACATGTATTTCAAATGTCCAATAAGAAATACCTAATCATATTCCATGTATGGACATTGTGATATAAATGTTGGGAGAGTTGCATGAGAAAAGCGCTAAAAAAAACCCACACGTGATGCCATAACCAAGATACCAGCCATCAGAGTAACATATATGCAAATAGTGAAGGTGTACGGTATATAAAGAGATTATGGGAGGTTTTGGTTAGAATAAAAATGCTAACATTAATTTTGAAGAAAACTTTATGTCATGTTGAATATTGAAATTATGCGTGATCTATCTCTTAGTATCGCCATGTGCATCTGCTCCATGCCGTAATGGAGGAAAATGTAAAGACGTTGGAAAGTTTTACCAGTGCAAATGTCCTTATGGTTACCGTGGAAGACGATGCCAGATAAGCAATAACAGAGGTGACTATATAATGTAATATTAAAATAAACTATTAGTATAACTCGTCTATGCAGTTGCTTATCTATACTTTTTCATATCTTATCGCCAGAATCTATAAATTCAGCATCTCAAAAATCTTTCAGCATTTGAACATTTGTATTTCGGCTTTCTTGATAACCCACGTGTACGATGAATATTATGCGCATCAATTACGCAAGTAAAATTATCACATTAAACGCGTTCCAAATGATTTTGGAAAACTCTAAAATTCCGGTTTTTTAGTAATACTTTTAATATTTGTAAGGAAAATTTACGAAATCCGTTATAATCTGGAATAATTTCCATAAAAACTTTATTTTAATTGTTATTGGGACAAAAACAGCCCATTTCTTGCTAGTCTCCTCCGCAGGTGTTCTTTCTCAACGATATATAGTTGCCTGCAGATCGCAAGGGGCGTGAAACTCTGAGTAGCAACTATTCTCAAAGTTAACTAACTTTGTTGTTATATTGAGGTTTGTATTTCCAAAATGGTAATGAGGATGACGTCAATGTAAGCATTTGTGTGTGTTTTTCTCTTTTCTTATGATAAACAGCTTGAACATTTTAATGAAAAAAATGATAAAATACAGAATATACTATTCATCTATTCCAGTAACATGTGAATTGTGTAATATTTCTCGTGTAACAGAACATTGCGTATGCAAATTATGCCTTTATATCGCTCACGAAAAAGCACATGTCTTGCCTAGAATTACAATTATGTTTTTCTACTAGCATTTTTCAAAAATAGTATAGACGTTGTAGAAGTATTAGGCGATCTTTTTCGCGAAAACAATAAACATTCAACACCTTTTGTAAATTTACAAAGTTTTTTTTCTCTTTAGAATCACCATGTTCTTCTGCGCCCTGCAAAAATGGTGGCCGCTGCAGAAATGCGGGAAAATTCTTCAAGTGCATATGTCGTTTTGGCTATAAAGGAAGAAAATGCGATATAAAAGGTAGTAACAGTTTTAAAAGCATTCAATATAATTTCCTTAAATTATTATTGGTTATTTCAACCAGTCAATTTTTTTACAATCTACATTTAGTTTACATTACTTTATACTTCATTTTAAACATAAAGACGAGGAACATGAACTTCAAATGTCGATCAAATGTCGAATAGGAAATACCTCATAATAGTCCATGTTTGGACACTGCTGTGATCTATAAACACATATGTTGCAACACTTCCATAATAAAAACACAAAACGTTATATATAGCCGGCATATAGGCGAGAAACCTGGAATAACACTATGCAAATGGTGAAAATGTACAGTATGTAGGGGGTAAGGGAATTTTTTGTAAGAATAAAAATTTTAACAATTTAAAAAAAATAGATTATGTTAAACAAACCTATGCGTCATCTTTCTCTTAGTATCGCCATGTGCATCTGCTCCATGCCGTAATGGAGGAAAATGTAAAGACGTTGGGAAGTTTTACCAGTGCAAATGTCCTAATGGTTACCGTGGAAGACGATGCCAGATAAGAAATAACAGAGGTGACTAATGTAATATAAAAACAAACTTTTAGTACAACTCGTCTATGCAGTTGCTTATCTATACTTTTTCATATCTTATCGCCAGAATCTATAAATTCAGCATCTCAAAAATCTCTCATTATTTGAACAGCTATTTTCCAATATTTCGGCTTTCTTGATAACCCACGTATACGATGAATATTATGGACATTCAATTACGCAAGTAAAATTATCACATTAAACGCGTTCTAAATGATTTTGGAAAATTCCAAAATACCGGTTTTTTAGTAATACTTTTAATATTTGTAAGGAAAATTTACCAAATCTGTTTGAAATATCTGGAATAATTTCCATAAAAACGTTATTTTAATTGTTATTGGGACAAAAACAGCCCATTTCTTGCTAGTCTCCTCCGCAGGTGTTCTTTCTCAACGATAGTTGCCTGAAGATCGCAAGGGGCGTGAAACTCTGACTAGTAACTATTCTCAAAGTTAACTAACTTTGTTGTTATATTGAGGTTTGTATTTCCAAAATGGTAATAAGGATGACGTCAATGTGAGCATTTGTGTGTGTTTTTCTCTTTTCTTATGATAAACCGCTTGAACATTTTAATGAAAAAAATGATAAAATACAGAACATACTATTCAAGTATTCCATTAACATGTGAATTGGGTAATATTTCTCGTGTAACAGAACATTGTGTACGCAAATTATGCCTACGACGTCATTTCATTAACATTTTGGAAATACAAACCTCAATATAACATTGTAAAATTCATGAATAATTAATGAGCTACTCGTCCAATCAAATGGCATCAATCGTGTCACAAGGATAACCTGTAAACCCGATAACTCGATGCGATCAATTGATGCAGAATACTAATTAACCTAATTAGTATTCTGTAATTCGGATACAGAATACTAATTACGCTAATTAGTATTCTCTAATTCAGATACAGAATACTTATTACGTTCATCAACAACAAGCGCACAAGCACAGTTTTTATTCAGTTACTTCACAACCACACAAAGTAAGCTACAATCGATAAACAACGTCAAAAACCAAATATTAAACACTGCGTTTGTACAGATATTATTATCAACTTTACCCCTATCAATCGCTGGTATGGGCATATTTGCTAAATACTCGTCAAAGAAATCGTCAAAATTTGGGGGAAAAATCTGAACCTTCAGTCATAGCCAATTGTAACTTGTTGTCATCGCTAACATTTGCCACTTTTTTCTCTACTGGCTCTTTACCCCAGTCTGAAACACTTGAAGAACCGCTTCGGTAATTTGTTCTCTTTCTTCTTTCTTCGCCATTTGTGCAATTCCACACCTTGTCGCGTCTTTCATTTCCGCATCTAGTGTTCTTCGAAAAGGTGCAAATCTAGAAAACAACGAAAGATTTTTTAACGATAAGCACCAAAATACCTTGGGTTTATAACCACGGGGAAAAGTGTAATCTCAAAATATCTCCATGTCTTACCTTCGATCAGCTTTGTCTAGAACATTAAAGCTGTTGTCCTGTTTCCCATCAGCTAAATAGCGTTCAATCCACATATCAGTAGATATAACGTTTTGGGGGGATATCGTCCACCACTTTGATTTGTGACTTCTGTAAATTTAGTGAGCCAAAAGTTCAACGTTTCTGCCGACATGTCTTCTATTGTGCATGTCACAGCTTCGATAGTGGCTAAATCAATTTGTGCGAAGCCAACAGTCTCCTTTCTCGCTTCCTTATTTTTTCTTGTATGTTGCCAATCTTCAAATACCTTAACCGCCCACTTTGTATTATGGCGAGTGTTTTTTGGAATTGATTCAATCAGCATAGAACGTTCTTCTTCCCTGCTTTTTGGACAGCGAAAGCGTGAAGAGTCCATAACCCATTAATGTGACCTTCACTCTCATGCAACTAGTGCAAAAATTGAATAAATTAGATGCATCTGCTTCAAAATTATCCCAAACTCTCTTGGGTATATCTTAACAAATTGAATCATGCAAAAAAGCATTGCAAGCAACAAAGCAAATCAATAGACCTTTATACTGGTGCAAAATTCTTACATATAAAATTCACCGTCAATACTTTATTAGTAACCAAAAACACATCGCTTATATATGGTTTTATTTCCATTATAAATCCCATAAAGTTCGGCCGCTCATATTGTATCTATTACATAAATAAAAGTTAAAATCAAATAATATTTTGGCATTCAACTTACACATTAAATAGAATCCATATTCAGTGATATCATATTTGGGTTTATAAGCACTTATAAGCACCACATGGTCTATTTTCGCAAAGAACACTCTTAGTGTATCGATTCAGTTGTTATTCATATAAATAGCATGAGCAAATTAACTTGATTTGGAAAAAAGCTTTAATTGAGCTTGTTACCCTGGATAGACCACAATACATTGCGAATTCGAGATGGTGCTACTATTGGTGAAAAGGTCCATTTCGCTTAACACTTCAAATACGATCAGATCTATACATTTCGCTTTGATCTGACGTCGACTTCACTTTTTATATTTCTTCTAGCATTTTTCAAAAATAGTATAGACGTTGTAGAAGTATTAGGCAATCTTTTTCGCGAAAACAAATAAACATTCAACACCTTTTGTAAATTTACAAAGTTTTTTTCCCTTTAGAATCACCATGTTCTTCTGCACCCTGCAAAAATGGTGGTCGCTGCAGAAATGCGGGGAAATCCTTCAAGTGCATATGTCGTTTTGGATATAAAGGAAGAAAATGCGATATAAAAGGTATTAACAGTTTTAAAAGCATTCAATATAATTTCCTTAAATTATTATTGGTTATTTCAACCAGTCAATTCTCTTACAATCTACATTTAGTTTACATTACTTTATACTTCATTTTAAAAATAAAGACGAGGAACATATGAACTTCAAATGTCGATGAAATGTCGAATAAGAATTACCTCATAATAGTCCATGTTTGGACACTGCTGTGATCTATAAACACGTATGTTGCAACACTTCCATAAAAAAACAACACAAAACGTTATATATAGCCGGTATAGGCGAGAAACGACCTAGAATAACACTAAGCAAATGGTGAAAATGTACAGTATGTAGGGGGTAAGGGAATTTTTTGTAAGAATAAAAATGTTAACAATTAAAAAAAAAAAAGATTTTGTTAAACAAACTTATGTGTCATCTTTCTCTTAGTATCGCCATGTGCATCTGCTCCATGCCGTAATGGAGGAAAATGTAAAGACGTTGGAAAGTTTTACCAGTGCAAATGTCCTTATGGTTACCGTGGAAGACGATGCCAGATAAGAAATAACAGAGGTGACTAATTGTAATATTAAAATAAACTTTTAGTACAACTCGTTTATGCAGTTGCTTATCTATACTTTTTCATATCTTATCGCCAGAATCTATAAATTCAGCATTTCAAAAGTCTTTCAGCATTTGAACAATTATTTTCCAATATTTCGGCTTTCTTGATAACCCACGTATACGATGAATATTATGCACATTCAATTACGCAAGTAAAATTGTCACATTAAACGCGTTCCAAATTATTTTGGAAAATTCTAAAATACCGGGTTTTTTAGTAATACTTTTAATATTTGCATGGAAAATTTACCAAATCTGTTTGAATCTGCCAGAATCTATAAATTCAGCACCTCAAAAATCTTTCAGAATTTGAACAGCTATTTTCCAACTTGTATGATGGATATTATCCGCATTTGCCATTTCTTGCACATTTGCATTGGAATTCTATATTAACATAAAACACCTATTATCTTAGGTCATGGTACATGTAGTGCAAATGGCGATCCTCACTACAAAACGTTCGATGGTAAACGTTACAACTTCATGGGGAAATGTGAATACGTGTTGGCGAAAGACACGCAATTTGTAATTATTCAAGATAATGAACCTTGTGGCAGAAGAAAAGCATCGTGTACAAATGCCATAACACTCAAGATTAAGGGTTTCGAAATTCGTCTTGTTAGAGGAGGTGATGTCACTGTTAATGGGACCTCCGTTACCTTGCCATATAATAACAAAGGTAAGTAAGTGTGCAAATCGTAAATTCACTTCGTGAAAGAGTAAGCCTGCTACTGTAATTGTTAATTTTGAAATACGCCCATTATTACAGTATTAG
Organism: Paragorgia papillata; assembly: GCA_035771165.1. NCBI lineage: Eukaryota > Metazoa > Cnidaria > Anthozoa > Scleralcyonacea > Coralliidae > Paragorgia > Paragorgia papillata. Next base: position 3,743,799 of record JAWNZC010000337.1, read on the forward strand.
TACAGTATTACATGAGTACAGTATCTAATCATTTTCAAAACCTGTCAAATTAAAACCATTCAAAAACGTCGCTGCCAATTTTATAATGTAAAGAATAACGGCAACATTAAATTTTGCAGCACCTTTGTGTTTCTATCAATCCCACTGGAACAACGGAAACCAACATGCAGTGCACAACTTTAGACATTTACTATATTATTGCATTTTTTTGTTTTATCCTCCGCAGGAATAAGTGTCAATAAACTCGCTAAGCGACGTATGAGGATTACAACAAATATTGGGGTAGCTGTCCTATATGATGGAGTATTCAACGTCTTGGTGAAGGTTGCCAACAGTTATAAGGGCAAGTTATCAGGACTTTGTGGAAACTTCAATGGCAAGCGTGCTGACGAATTCAAAACACCCAATAAAAAACTTGTGAAGAATGCAGCGTTATTTGGAAATTCCTGGAAACTTAAAGACAGTTGTCCTAATGTGACCATCGTTGAGAATCCATGTAAAGCTGCAAGCAGAATTACCCGCAGAGCTAAAAACAAATGTTCTGCTCTTAAACAGTCACCATTTTCAATTTGTAATGAAGATTTAGATCCTAACGATGGTCATATAGAAAACTGTGAATACGATGTCTGTGGATGTGATGATAATCCTGAGGCTTGTTTATGTGAAGCTTACTCAGCGTACGTCGAAGCATGCGAAGATATTGGAATAGAGATCAAATGGAAACATCTACGTCGTTTTGCAAAATGCGGTGAGTTTCTAAATTAAGAAATTTTGCCATGGTGCATGGCCCAGATCTGATGGTTTAAGGATTTTGAGTTCACTTATAAAAATCCGGTTTAAAACACAGCACTTTACACAAATATATCTACACTGATTTTTACAAAAGTATATTTGATATGTAGAAAAGGAAATTTGCGTATAGGAAACGGTGTATTCCTCTGCTTAACATAAAGTGATCAAGGTGTATATAGGAATATAGCAAAACCTGAGAGCGTAATTCTCAAATGTTATCAGTAATATTTGGTATAACATACCGGTTGTCTTTGAATCTTTTTTATTAAAAACTGTTATTGGTTGTCTTTTAAAAAAATTAAATAGCTAAGAATATTAAAACTAACAACACAAAAAACAAAAATTTTGGTTTTATTAAAAACTCAGCTGGGATCATATATATAATGGGTAAGTCTCAAAATTTGAAACATATTTTGCTTCAGAATCACCATGTGCTTCTGCACCATGCCATAATGGTGGAAATTGTACAGATGTCGGCAAGTTCTTCAAGTGCACCTGTCCTCCTGGTTATAGTGGAAGAACGTGCAAAAAAAGAGGTAACATACTATGTCTAAAATTTTTAAATATATATATATATATCTTGGAATGATAATCTTACACTCACTTCTATACCGAAACTGGAAAGTGAGCATAGTTTTGACTTGTTTAAAGATTCTGAGAAACGAACTTCTTGCTTTTGCCACGTTGGTCTATTTTCGCACAGAACACTCTTAGTGTATCAGTTTTTATTCATATAAATAGCATTGTAGCAAATTAACTTGATTTGAAAACACGATTTACTTGATTTCACCTTAAAGTCAAATTTTGCCAGAGTAGAACAACAAAGATGAGCTTTGTTTTTCATGCGAAAACTATCACCTTCTGTTGTTTGCAATAATTGCAAAGGACTAACAACTTGTTTTTTTACAAAACAATTCAATAATTTGCCATATAATTTACTTGTGTTTTCCGTCCTTTTTTTAAACAACTGTCATTTCATAGAATGCTTGAAGAAACAAACCAAGTTTTTATTAAAATCTTTGTTTACAGTTACTTTAATGTATATTAAAAAACGTAGCTTGAAATAAGAATTGAATTAAATTTAGGGAGGAAATAGATTGTATTTACAATGCATACTAAAATGCAATCGCGCCCACCCTGGAAAAGACAATCTATAATATGCACCACTATTGCGTAGTCTAAATGGGTTAAAGCCATTAGTGCAAATATTTAGATCTGCCTGCTTTCAGCCCGGAATTTGAAACATGGTCGGATACATTTTGCTTCGATGTGACGTCAACTTTCATATTTTATATCGCTCACGGAAAAACAGATGTCTTGCCTAGAATTACAATGTTTTTCTACTATAGCATTTTTTTTAAATAGTAGACGTTGTAGAAATATTAGGCGTCGTAATTAATATATTTCCGTGAAACAAAAGAGCACGTATAAACACCATCTTGTAAATTTACAAACCATTTTTCTTTAGAATCACCATGTTCTTCAGCGCCCTGTAAAAATGGTGGCCGCTGCAGAAATGCGAGAAAATTCTTCAAGTGCATCTGCCGTTTTGGATATAAAGGAAGACAATGCGATATAAAAGGTACTAACAGTTTTACATGCAATCATTCAATATAATTTCCTTAAACAACTCTTCTTTTTTTTGGTTTTTATTTGTAAATAAATATCGCACAAATCTGAAATCTTGTTTGCGGGGCGTGTGCTGTTAGCGCAACTGCCTGGCCCGGTTATTAGACTGGGTTAGTACTTGGTGATCGCTTGGCCTGGGAATGACAGACTCACCGTTGTCGAGCTTGGAACTAACTGAGTAGAGTTGTAGTTGATCTCTCCTGTGCTTCGAAGGTTTTTCGCCGCGGGTTCTCCGGTTTTCCTCCCTCCGTAATATCAACACGTACATCTTAGCTGTGATCCGTGCTTGGTTTGAAGTGTGTTGCATGGCGGCTGCCTGCATGGAGCGCCTTTGATATATGCCTCGACACGGCCACGTTAATCTGCTTCCTTCCTAATTCAGCCACTGGTTGCTAGTAAGGATGATTAGCCCCAGTCTTTGTTTGGACAAGTTTAGTTTCCAGAACATGTAAGTTAACTGCAAAAATTGCCACAATCTTATTTTCTATTTTTTATTGGCGAGATTGGCGAGATGCTTTTGCTCTTGTTACTTTTGCTTGACGCTTTTGACTTTCAGTTCTGCATACCGTAAACGAGTTACACTTGTGGCAAGTGTCTATCTGAATTGAGATACTTCAACAGTTTCCCCAATACATTTTTTCAACTGAGATAACAAATTCAAATTTGTTATTTCAACCAGTCAGTTTTTATCTATACTACTACTCCTTTTCATTTCAAAACAAAGACGTGCAACATGTATTTCAAATGTCCAATAAGAAATACGTAATCATACTCCATGTATATGGGCATTGTGATCTAAATGTTGGGAGACTTGCATGAGAAAAGCGTTCAAAAAAAAACACACGCGACGCCATAACCAAGATACCAGCCATCATAGTAACAGATATGCAAATAGTGAACGGTATATAAAGAGATTATGGGAAGTTTTTGTTAGAATAAAAATGCTAACATTAATTTTGAAGAAAACTTTATGTCATGTTGAATATTGAAATTATGCGTGATCTATCTCTTAGTATCGCCATGTGCATCTGCTCCATGCCGTAATGGAGGAAAATGTAAAGACGTTGGAAAGTTTTACCAGTGCAAATGTCCTTATGGTTACCGTGGAAGACGATGCCAGATAAGGAATAACAGAGGTGACTAATGTAATATTAAAATAAACTTTTAGTACAACTCGTCTATGCAGTTGCTTATCTATACTTTTTCATATCTTATCGCCAGAATCTATAAATTCAGCATCTCAAAAATCTCTCATTATTTGAACAGTTATTTTCCAATATTTCAGCTTTCTTGATAACCCACGTATACGATGAATATTATGCACATTCAATTACGCAAGTAAAATTATCACATTAAACGCGTTCCGAATGATTTTGGAAAATTCTAAAATACCGGTTTTTTAGTAATACTTTTAATATTTGTAAGGAAAATTTACCAAATCTGTTTGAAAAATCTGGAATAATGTCCATAAAAACTTTATTTTAATAGTAATTGGGGCAAAAGCAGCCCATGCATTTCTTGCTAGTCTCCTCCGCAGGTGTTCTTTCTCAACGATAGTTACCTGAACATCGCAAGAGGCGTGAAACTCTGAGTAGCAACTATTCTCAAAGTTAACTAACTTTGTTGTTATATTGAGGTTTGTATTTCCAAAATGGTAATGAGAATGACGTCAATGTAAGCATTTGTGTGTGTTTTTATCTTTTCTTATGATAAACAGCTTGAACATTTTAATGAAAAAAATGATAAAATACAGAATATACTATTCAAGTATTCCATTAACATGTGAATTGTGCAATATTTCTCGTGTAACAGAACATTGCGTATGCAAATTATGCCTACGACGTCATTTCATCACCATTTTGGAAATACAAACCTCAATATAACAACAAATAAAAGTTAAAATAAAACAATATTTTGGCATTCAACTTACACATTAAATAGAATCCATATTCAGTGATATCATATTTGGGTTTATAAACATTTTAACTGAAGATTCTGAGAAACGGACTTCTGGCTTTCGCCACATATTATGGTCTATTTTCGCAAAGAACACTCTTAGTGTATCGGTTCAGTTGTTATTCATATAAATAGCATGTAGCAAATTAACTTGATTTGGAAACAACATTTACCTAATTAATTAATTACTAATTAAAGTAATTGTGCCGTCCCCTGTGAGTAAAACAACGAAGATGAGCTTTGCTTTTCATGTGAAAACTATTGTCACCTTCTGTAGTTTGCAATAATTGCAAAGAACTAACAAACATTTGCGTTTTTTTTTACAAAACAATTAAATTATTTTCCATATAACTTACTTGTGCTTCCCGTCCCTTTTTAAAACAACTGTCATTTCATAGAAGGCTTGAACTAACAAACTAAGTTTGTATTAAAATTTTTCTTTAAAGTTACTGTAATTTATATTACGAAACGTAACTTGAAATAAGAATTGAATTAAATTTAGGGGAGGGGGATAGATTGTCTTTATAATGCATACTAAATACAATCACACGCCCAAGAGAAGACAATTAATAAAGCTTTAATTGAGTTTGTTACCCTGGATAGACCACAATACATTGCGAATTCAAGATGGTGCTGCTATTGGTGAAAAGGTCCATTTCACTTAACACTTCAAACACGATCAGATCTATACATTTTGCTTTGATCTGACGTCAACTTTCACATTTTATATCGCTCACGAAAAAGCACATGTCTTGCCTAGAATTACAATTATGTTTTTCTACTAGCATTTTTCAAAAATAGTAGACGTTGTAGAAATATTAGGCAATCTTTTTCGCGAAAACAAATAAACATTCAACACCTTTTGTAAATTTACAAAGTTTTTTCACTTTAGAATCACCATGTTCTTCTGCGCCCTGCAAAAATGGTGGCCGCTGCAGAAATGCGGGAAAACTCTTCAAGTGCATATGTCGTTTTGGCTATAAAGGAAGAAAATGCGATATAAAAGGTATTAACAGTTTTAAAATCATTCAATATAATTTCCTTAAATTATTATTGGTTTTTTGAACCAGTCAATTTTTTTACAATCTACATTTAGTTTACATTACTTTATACTTCATTTTAAACATAAAGACGAGGAACATGAACTTCAAATCATAGAGATCATATAAATACTAGAGGGGGCATCCTATCTTAATTTCAGTCAACTGCGGGTAACCAATTGAACGCCGCCATCTTGGACTTTTTTTGGAGGCAAACATCAGGCGTGTTGGTTGGCAAAGGACTGGGTATGGTACATTTGCCAACCAATTGACTGAAATATCATAGGTAATGGCGGCTGCCATGTGGTTACCAAATTTTCCCGCCAATGTCCCCTCTAGTATTTATATGATCTCTATGCTTCTAATGTCGATCAAAAGTCGAATAAGAAATACCTCATAATAGTCCATATTTGGACGCTGCTGTGATCTATAAACACATATGATGTTGCAACACTTCCAAAAAAAACACAAAACGTTATATATAGCCGGCATAGGCGAGAAACCTGGAATAACCTATTCAAATGGTGAAAATGTACAGTATGTAGGGGGTAAGGGAATTTTTTGTAAGAATAAAAATGTTAACAACTTAAAAAAAATAGATTATGTTAAACAAACCTATGCGTCATCTTTCTCTTAGTATCGCCATGTGCATCTGCTCCATGCCGTAATGGAGGAAAATGTAAAGACGTTGGAAAGTTTTACCAGTGCAAATGTCCTTATGGTTACCGTGGAAGACGATGCCAGATAAGGAATAACAGAGGTGACTAATGTAATATTAAAATAAACTTTTAGTACAACTCGTCTATGCAGTTGCTTATCTATACTTTTTCATATCTTATCGCCAGAATCTATAAATTCAGCATCTCAAAAATCTCTCATTATTTGAACAGTTATTTTCCAATATTTCGGCTTTCTTGATAACCCACGTATACGATGAATATTATGCACATTCAATTACGCAAGTAAAATTATCACATTAAACGCGTTCCAAATGATTTTGGAAAATTCTAAAATACCGGTTTTTTAGTAATGCTTTTAATATTTGTAAGGAAAATTTACCAAATCTGTTTGAAATATCTGCAATAATTTCCATAAAAACGTTATTTTAATTGTTATTGGGACAAAAACAGCCCATTTCTTGCTAGTCTCCTCCGCAGGTGTTCTTTCTCAACGATAGTTGCCTGAAGATCGCAAGGGGCGTGAAACTCTGAGTAGCAACTATTCTCAAAGTTAACTAACTTTGTTGTTATATTCAGGTTTGTATTTCCAAAATGGTAATAAGAATGACGTCATTGTAAGCATTTGTGTGTGTTTTTATCTTTTCTTATGACAAACCGCTTGAACATTTTAATGAAAAAAATGATAAAATACAGAACATACTATTCAAGTATTCCATTAACATGTGAATTGGGTAATATTTCTCGTGTAACAGAACCTTGTGTACGCAAATTATGCCTACGACGTCATTTCATTAACATTTTGGAAATACAAACCTCAATATAACAACAAATAAAAGTTAAAATCAAATAATATTTTGGTATTCAACTTACACATTAAATAGAATCCATATTCAGTGATATGATATTTGGGTTTATAAGCACTTATAAGCACCACATGGTCTATTTTCGCAAAGAACACTCTTAGTGTATCGATTCAGTTGTTATTCATATAAATAGCATGAGCAAATGAACTTGATTTGGAAAAAGCTTTAATTGAGCTTGTTACCCTGGATAGACCACAATACATTGCGAATTCGAGACGGTGCTACTATTGGTGAACAGGTCCATTTCGCTTAACACTTCAAATACGATCAGATCTATACATTTTGCTTTGATCTGACGTCAACTTCACTTTTTATATTTCTTCTAGCATTTTTCAAAAATAGTATAGACGTTGTAGAAGTATTAGGCAATCTTTTTCGCGAAAACAAATAAACATTCAACACCTTTTGTAAATTTACAAAGTTTTTTCCCCTTTAGAATCACCGTGTTCTTCTGCACCCTGCAAAAATGGTAGTCGCTGCAGAAATGCGGGGAAATCCTTCAAGTGCATATGTCGTTTTGGATATAAAGGAAGAAAATGCGATATAAAAGGTATTAACAGTTTTAAAAGCATTCAATATAATTTCCTTAAATTATTATTGGTTATTTCAACCAGTCAATTATTTTACAATCTACATTTAGTTTACATTACTTTATACTTCATTTTAAAAATAAAGACGAGGAAAATGAACTTGAAATGTCGATGAAATGTCGAATAAGAAATACCTCATAATAGTCCATGTTTGGACACTGCTGTGATCTATAAACACGTATGTTGCAACACTTCCATAAAAAAACAACACAAAACGTTATATATAGCCGGTATAGGCGAGAAACGACCTAGAATAACACTAAGCAAATGGTGAAAATGTACAGTATGTAGGGGGTAAGGGAATTTTTTGTAAGAATAAAAATGTTAACAATTTAAAAAAAAAAAAGATTTTGTTAAACAAACTTATGTGTCATCTTTCTCTTAGTATCGCCATGTGCATCTGCTCCATGCCGTAATGGAGGAAAATGTAAAGACGTTGGAAAATTTTACCAGTGCAAATGTCCTTATGGTTACCGTGGAAGACGATGCCAGATAAGAAATAACAGAGGTGACTAATTGTAATATTAAAATAAACTTTTAGTACAACTCGTTTATGCAGTTGCTTATCTATAAATTATCGCCAAAATCTATAAATTCAGCATCTCAAAAGTCTTTCAGCATTTGAACAGTTATTTTCCAATATTTCGGCTTTCTTGATAACCCACGTACACGATGAATATTATGCACATTCAATTACGCAAGTAAAATTATCACATTAAACGCGTTCCAAATGTTTTTGGAAAATTCTAAAATACCGGGTTTTTTAGTAATACTTTTAATATTTGTATGGAAAATTTACCAAATCTGTTTGAATCTGCCAGAATCTATAAATTCAGCACCTCAAAAACCTTTCGGAATTTGAACAGCTATTTTCCAACTTGTATGATGGATATTATCCGCATTTGCCATTTCTTGCACATTTGCATTGGAATTCTATATTAACATAAAACACCTATTTTCATCAATGACATATAAATTTACATTGATTACTTGCCTACATTTATCAATTTTTACATATTTACTCCGAGCCGTTTCTTGGTTTGGCGCAAAAAGTAACACATTTGCACAGATTTGCAAAATTTAAACACCGATTTGTTTAAAGTAAAAAAAAGTAAAACTCCAAACTGATTAAGAGTTTGTTTAATTGTCTAATCCATTTTAAATGTTTATAAACCATATTCTATTATCTTAGGTCATGGTACATGTAGTGCAAATGGTGATCCTCACTACAAAACGTTCGATGGTAAACGTTACAACTTCATGGGGAAATGTGAATACGTGTTGGCGAAAGACTCGCAAAAGAAATTTGTAATTATTCAAGATAATGAACCTTGTGGCAGAAGAAAAGCATCGTGTACAAATGCCATAACCCTCAAGATTAAGGGTTTCGAAATTCGCCTTGTTAGAGGAGGTGATGTCACTGTTAATGGGACCTCTGTTACCTTGCCATATAATAACAAAGGTAAGTAAGTCTGAAGGCCGTAAATTCATTTCGTGAAAGAGAGAGCGCCTGCCACTGTATTGTTAATTTTGAAATACGCCCATTATTAAAGTACAGTATCTAATCCGTTTCAAAAGCTATCAAATTAAATCTAATCAAAAACGTTTCTACCACTTTAATTGTGTAAATTTCGCAGGATCTCTGTGTCTCTAACAATCCCACTGGAACAACGGAAACCAACATGCAGTGCACAACTTTAGACATTTACTATATTATTGCATTTTTTTGTTTTATCCTCCGCAGGAATAAGTATCAATAAACTCGCAAAGCGACGTATGAGGATTACAACAAATATTGGGGTAGCTGTCCTATATGATGGAGTATTCAACGTCTTGGTGAAGGTTGCCAACAGTTATAAGGGCAAGTTGTCAGGACTTTGTGGAAACTTCAATGGCAAGCGTGCTGACGAATTCAAGACACCCAATAAAAAACTTGTGAAGAATGCAGCGTTATTTGGAAATTCCTGGAAACTTAAAGACAGTTGTCCTAATGTGACCATCGTTGAGAATCCATGTAAAGCTGCAAGCAGAATTACCCGCAGAGCTAAAAGCAAATGTTCTGCTCTTAAACAGCCACCATTTTCAATTTGTAATGAAGATTTAGATCCTAACGATGGTCATATAGAAAACTGTGAATACGATGTCTGTGGGTGTGATGATAATCCTGAGGCTTGTTTATGTGAAGCTTACTCAGCGTACGTCGAAGCATGCGAAGATATTGGAATAGAGATCAAATGGAAACATCTACGTCGTTTTGCAAAATGCGGTGAGTTTCTAAATTAAGAAATTTTGCCATGGTGCATGGCCCAGATCTGATGGTTTAAGGATTTTGAGTTCACTTATAAAAACCCGGTTTAAAACACAGCACTTTACACAAATATATCTACACTGATTTTTACAAAAGTATATTTGATATGTAGAAAAGGAAATTTGCGTATAGCAAACGGTGTATTCCTCTGCTTAACATAAAGTGATCAAGGTGTATATAGGAATATAGCAAAACCTGAGAGCGTAATTCTCAAATGTTATCAGTAATATTTGGTATAACATACCGGTTGTCTTTGAATCTTTTTTATTAAAAACTGTTATTGCTTGTCTTTTAAAATAATTAAATAGCTAAGAATATTAAAAGTAACAACACAAAAAAGAAAAATATTGGTTTTATTAAAAACTCAGCTGGGATCATATATATATATAATGGGTAAGTCTCAAAATTTGAAACATATTTTGCTTCAGAATCACCATGTGCTTCTGCACCATGCCATAATGGTGGAAATTGTACAGATGTCGGCAAGTTCTTCAAGTGCACCTGTCCTCCTGGTTATAGTGGAAGAACGTGCAAAAAAAGAGGTAACATACTATGTCTAAAATTTTTAAATATATATATATCTTGGAATGATAATCTTACACTCACTTCAATACCGAAACTGGAAAGTGAGCATAGTTTTGACTTGTTTAAAGATTCTGAGAAACGAACTTCTTGCTTTTGCCACGTTGGTCTATTTTCGCACAGAACACTCTTAGTGTATCAGTTGTTATTCATATAAATAGCATTGTAGCAAATTAACTTGATTTGAAAACACGATTTACTTGATTTCACCTTAAAGTCAAATTTTGCCAGAGTAGAACAACAAAGATGAGCTTTGTTTTTCATGCGAAAACTATCACCTTCTGTTGTTTGCAATAATTGCAAAGGACTAACAACTTGTTTTTTTACAAAACAATTCAATAATTTGCCATATAATTTACTTGTGTTTTCCGTCCTTTTTTTAAACAACTGTCATTTCATAGAATGCTTGAAGAAACAAACCAAGTTTTTATTAAAATCTTTGTTTACAGTTACTTTAATGTATATTAAAAAACGTAGCGTGAAATAAGAATTGAATTAAATTTACGGAGGAAATAGATTGTATGTACAATGCATACTAAAATGCAATCGCGCCCACCCTGGAAAAGACAATCTATAATATGCACCACTATTGCGTAGTCTAAATGGGTTAAAGCATTAGTGCAATTATTTAGATCTGCCTGCTTTCAGCCCGGAATTTGAAACACGGTCGGATACATTTTGCTTCGATGTGACGTCAACTTTCATATTTTATATCGCTCACGGAAAAACAGATGTCTTGCCTAGAATTACAATGTTTTTCTACTATAGCATTTTTTTTAAATAGTAGACGTTGTAGAAATATTAGGCGTCGTAATTAATATATTTCCGCGAAACAAACGAGCACATATAAACACCATTTTGTAAATTTACAAACTATTTTTCTTTAGAATCACCATGTTCTTCTGCGCCCTGTAAAAATGGTGGCCGCTGCAGAAATGCGGGAAAATTCTTCAAGTGCATCTGTCGTTTTGGATATAAAGGAAGACAATGCGATATAAGAGGTACTAACAGTTTTACAATCATTCAATATAATTTCTTTAAACAACCCTTATTTTTGGGTTTTTTTATTTGTAAATAAAGATCGCACAAATCTGAAATCTTGTTTGCGGGGCGTGTGCTGTTAGCGCAACTGCCTGGCCCGGTTATTAGACTGGGTTAGTACTTGGTGATCGCTTGGCCTGGGAATGACTCACCGTTGTCGAGCTTGGAACTAACTGAGTAGAGTTGTAGTTGATCTCTCCTGTGCTTCGAAGGTTTTTCGCCGCGGGTTCTCCGGTTCTCCTCCCTCCGTAATATCAACACCTACATCATAGCTGTGATCCGTGCATGGTTTGAAGTGTGTGGCATGGCGGCTGCCTGCATGGAGTGCCTTTGATATATGCCTCGACACGGCCACGTTAATCTGCTTCCTTCCTAATTCAGCCACTGGTTGCTAGTAAGGATGATTAGCCCCCAGTCTTTGTTTGGGCAAGTTTAGTTTCCAGAACATGTAAGTTAACTGCAAAAACTGCAACAATCTTATTTTCTATTTTTTATTGGCGAGATTGGCGAGATGCTTTTGCTCTTGTTACTTTTGCTTGACGATTTTGACTTTCAGTTCTGCATACCGTAAACGAGTTACACTTGTGGCAAGTGTCTATCTGAATTGAGATACTTCAACAGTTTCCCCATTACATTTTTTCAACTGAGATAACAAATTCAAATTTGTTATTTCAACCAGTCAGTTTTTATCTATACTACTACTCCTTTTCATTTCAAAACAAAGACGTGCAACATGTATTTCAAATGTCCAATAAGAAATATCTAATCATACTCCATGTATATGGGCATTGTGATCTAAATGTTGGGAGACTTGCATGAGAAAAGCGTTCAAAAAAAAACACACGTGACGCCATAACCAAGATACCAGCCATCATAGTAACAGATATGCAAATAGTGAACGGTATATAAAGAGATTATGGGAAGTTTTGGTTAGAATAAAAATGCTAACATTAATTTTGAAGAAAACTTTATGTCATGTTGAATATTGAAATTATGCGTGATCTATCTCTTAGTATCGCCATGTGCATCTGCTCCATGCCGTAATGGAGGAAAATGTAAAGACGTTGGAAAGTTTTACCAGTGCAAATGTCCTTATGGTTACCGTGGAAGACGATGCCAGATAAGAAATAACAGAGGTGACTAATTGTAATATTAAAATAAACTTTTAGTACAACTCGTTTATGCAGTTGCTTATCTATACTTTTTCATATCTTATCGCCAGAATCTATAAATTCAGCATCTCAAAAGTCTTTCAGCATTTGAACAGTTATTTTCCAATATTTCGGCTTTCTTGATAACCCACGTATACGATGAATATTATGCACATTCAATTACGCAAGTAAAATTATCACATTAAACGCGTTCCAAATGATTTTGGAAAATTCTAAAATACCGGGTTTTTTAGTAATACTTTTAATATTTGTATGGAAAATTTACCAAATCTGTTTGAATCTGCCAGAATCTATAAATGCAGCACCTCAAAAATCTTTCAGAATTTGAACAGCTATTTTCCAACTTGTATGATGGATATTATCCGCATTTGCCATTTCTTGCACATTTGCATTGGAATTCTATATTAACATAAAACACCTATTTTCATCAATGACATATAAATTTACATTGATTACTTGCCTACATTTATCAATTTTTACATATTTAGTGAGAGCCGTTTCTTGGTTTGGCGCAAAAAGTAACACATTTGCACAGATTTGCAAAATTTAAACACCGATTTGTGTAAAGTAAAAAAAAGTAAAACTCCAAACTGATTAAGAGTTTGTTTAATAGTCTAATGCATTTTAAATGTTTATAACCATATTCTATTATCTTAGGTCATGGTACATGTAGTGCAAATGGCGATCCTCACTACAAAACGTTCGATGGTAAACGTTACAACTTCATGGGGAAATGTGAATACGTGTTGGCGAAAGACACGCAATTTGTAATTATTCAAGATAATGAACCTTGTGGCAGAAGAAAAGCATCGTGTACAAATGCCATAACACTCAAGATTAAGGGTTTCGAAATTCGTCTTGTTAGAGGAGGTGATGTCACTGTTAATGGGACCTCCGTTACCTTGCCATATAATAACAAAGGTAAGTAAGTGTGCAAATCGTAAATTCACTTCGTGAAAGAGTAAGCCTGCTACTGTAATTGTTAATTTTGAAATACGCCCATTATTACAGTATTAGTACAGTATTACATGAGTACAGTATCTAATCATTTTCAAAACCTGTCAAATTAAAACCATTCAAAAACGTCGCTGCCAATTTAATAATGTAAAGAATAACGGCAACATTACATTTTGCAGCACCTCTGTGTCTGTAACAATCCCACTGGAACAACGGAAACCAACATGCAGTGCACAACTTTAGACATTTACTATATTATTGCATTTTTTTGTTTTATCCTCCGCAGGAATAAGTGTCAATAAACTCGCTAAGCGACGTATGAGGATTACAACAAATATTGGGGTAGCTGTCCTATATGATGGAGTATTCAACGTCTTGGTGAAGGTTGCCAACAGTTATAAGGGCAAGTTATCAGGACTTTGTGGAAACTTCAATGGCAAGCGTGCTGACGAATTCAAGACACCCAATAAAAAACTTGTGAAGAATGCAGCGTTATTTGGAAATTCCTGGAAACTTAAAGACAGTTGTCCTAATGTGACCATCGTTGAGAATCCATGTAAAGCTGCAAGCAGAATTACCCGCAGAGCTAAAAGCAAATGTTCTGCTCTTAAACAGCCACCATTTTCAATTTGTAATGAAGATTTAGATCCTAACGATGGTCATATAGAAAACTGTGAATACGATGTCTGTGGGTGTGATGATAATCCTGAGGCTTGTTTATGTGAAGCTTACTCAGCGTACGTCGAAGCATGCGAAGATATTGGAATAGAGATCAAATGGAAACATCTACGTCGTTTTGCAAAATGCGGTGAGTTTCTAAATTAAGAAATTTTGCCATGGTGCATGGCCCAGATCTGATGGTTTAAGGATTTTGAGTTCACTTATAAAAATCCGGTTTAAAACACAGCACTTTACACAAATATATCTACACTGATTTTTACAAAAGTATATTTGATATGTAGAAAAGGAAATTTGCGTATAGCAAACGGTGTATTCCTCTGCTTAACATGAAGTGATCAAGGTGTATATAGGAATATAGCAAAACCTGAGAGCGTAATTCTCAAATGTTATCAGTAATATTTGGTATAACATACCGGTTGTCTTTGAATCTTTTTTATTAAAAACTGTTATTGGTTGTCTTTTAAAAAAATTAAATAGCTAAGAATATTAAAAGTAACAACACAAAAAAGAAAAATATTGGTTTTATTAAAAACTCAGCTGGGATCATATATATATATAATGGGTAAGTCTCAAAATTTGAAACATATTTTGCTTCAGAATCACCATGTGCTTCTGCACCATGCCATAATGGTGGAAATTGTACAGATGTCGGTAAGTCCTTCAAGTGCACCTGTCCTCCTGGTTATAGTGGAAGAACGTGCAAAAAAAGAGGTAACATACTATGTCTAAAATTTTTAAATATATATATATATATATATATATATCTTGGAATGATAATCTTACACTCACTTCAATACCGAAACTGGAAAGTGAGCATAGTTTTGACTTGTTTAAAGATTCTGAGAAACGAACTTCTTGCTTTTGCCACGTTGGTCTATTTTCGCACAGAACACTCTTAGTGTATCAGTTGTTATTCATATAAATAGCATTGTAGCAAATTAACTTGATTAGAAAACACGATTTACTTGATTTCACCTTAAAGTCAAATTTTGCCAGAGTAGAACAACAAAGATGAGCTTTGTTTTTCATGTGAAAACTATCACCTTCTGTTGTTTGCAATAATTGCAAAGAACTAACAACTTGTTTTTTTACAAAACAATTCAATAATTTGCCATATAATTTACTTGTGTTTTCCGTCCTTTTTTTAAACAACTGTCATTTCATAGAATGCTTGAAGAAACAAACCAAGTTTTTATTAAAATCTTTGTTTACAGTTACTTTAATGTATATTAAAAAACGTAGCTTGAAATAAGAATTGAATTAAATTTAGGGAGGAAATAGATTGTATTTACAATGCATACTAAAATGCAATCGCGCCCACCCTGGAAAAGACATTATAAAATAACATGTATACTACGCGAGCCCTGATTGGTCAATTGCCGTGTTTGGATCAGAGTATCCAAACACGGAAAATTCCCGCCAAAAATATTCACTTGTGATTATTTTATAAAAGAAATACCAAATGGTTTTTTCCGTGTTTGGAGACTCTTATCCAAACACTTGGGAAATTGCTCGACTTTCGAAAAGATAAAAACACTCGCCTACGGCTCGTGTTTTGTTACGCTTTTCTCCAGTCTCGCAATTTCCCGCGTGTTTGGATCAGAGTATCCAAACACGGAAAACCATTTGGTATTTCTTTAATCTATAATATGCACCACTATTGCGTAGTCTAAATGGGTTAAAGCCATTAGTGCAAATATTTAGATCTGCCTGCTTTCAGCCCGGAATTTGAAACACGGTCGGATACATTTTGCTTCGATGTGACGTCAACTTTCATATTTTATATCGCTCACGGAAAAACAGATGTCTTGCCTAGAATTACAATGTTTTTCTACTATAGCACTTTTTTTAAATAGTAGACGTTGTAGAAATATTAGGCGTCGTAATTAATATATTTCCGCGAAACAAACGAGCACGTATAAACACCATCTTGTAAATTTACAAAGTATTTTTCTTTAGAATCACCATGTTCTTCTGCGCCCTGTAAAAATGGTGGCCGCTGCAGAAATGCGGGAAAATTCTTCAAGTGCATCTGCCGTTTTGGATATAAAGGAAGACAATGCGATATAAAAGGTACTAACAGTTTTACATGCAATCATTCAATCATTATCGGTTCAGTTGTTATTCATATAAATAGCATGTACCAAATTAACTTGATTTGGAAACAACATTTACCTAATTAATTACTAATTAAAGAAATTGTGCCGTCCCCCGTGAGTAAAACAACAAAGATGAGCTTTGCTTTTCATGTGAAAACTATTGTCACCTTCTGTAGTTTGCAATAATTGCAAAGAACTAACAAACATTTGCGGGTTTTTTTTTACAAAACAATTAAATTATTTTCCATATAACTTACTTGTGCTTCCCGTCCCTTTTTAAAACAACTGTCATTTCATACAAACTTAGTTTGTTAGTTCAAGCCTTCTATTAAAATTTTTCTTTAAAGTTACTGTAATTTATATTACGAAACGTAACTTGAAATAAGAATTGAATTAAATTTAGGGGAGGGGGATAGATTGTCTTTATAATGCATACTAAAATGCAATCACACGCCCAAGAGAAGACAATTAATAAAGCTTTAATTGAGCTTGTTTCCCTGGATAGACCACAATACATTGCGAATTCAAGATGGAGCTGCTATTGGTGAAAAGGTCCATTTCACTTAACACTTCAAACACGATCAGATCTATACATTTTGCTTTGATCTGACGTCAACTTTCACATTTTATATCGCTCACGAAAAAGCACATGTCTTAGCATTTTTTCAAAAATAGTAGACGTTGTAGAAATATTAGGCAATCTTTTTCGCGAAAACAAATAAACATTCAACACCTTTTGTAAATTTACAAAGTTTTTTCACTTTAGAATCACCATGTTCTTCTGCGCCCTGCAAAAATGGTGGCCGCTGCAGAAATGCGGGAAAACTCTTCAAGTGCATATGTCGTTTTGGCTATAAAGGAAGAAAATGCGATATAAAAGGTATTAACAGTTTTAAAATCATTCAATATAATTTCCTTAAATTATTATTGGTTATTTCAACCAGTCAATTTTTTTACAATCTACATTTAGTTTACATTACTTTATACTTCATTTTAAACATAAAGACAAGGAACATGAACTTCAAATCATAGAGATCATATAAATACTAGAGGGGGCATCCTATCTTAATTTCAGTCAACTGCGGGTAACCAATTGAACGCCGCCATCTTCGATTTTTTTTGGAGGCAAACATCAGGCGTGTTGGTTGGCAAGGACTGGGTATGGTACATTTGCCAACCAATTGACTGAAATATCATAGGTAATGGTGGCTGCCATGTGGTTACCAAATTTTCCCGCCAATGTCCCCTCTAGTATTTATATGATCTCTATGCTTCTAATGTCGATCAAATGTCGAATAAGAAATACCTCATAATAGTCCATATTTGGACACTGCTGTGATCTATAAACACATATGATGTTGCAACACTTTCATAAAAAAAAACACACAAAACGTTATATATAGCCGGCATAGGCGAGAAACCTGGAATAACCTATGCAAATGGTGAAAATGTACAGTATGTAGGGGGTAAGGGAATTTTTTGTAAGAATAAAAATGTTAACAATTTAAAAAAAATAGATTATGTTAAACAAACCTATGCGTCTTCTTTCTCTTAGTATCGCCATGTGCATCTGCTCCATGCCGTAATGGAGGAAAATGTAAAGACGTTGGAAAGTTTTACCAGTGCAAATGTCCTTATGGTTACCGTGGAAGACGATGCCAGATAAGGAATAACAGAGGTGACTAATGTAATATTAAAATAAACTTTTAGTACAACTCGTCTATACAGTTGCTTATCTATACTTTTTCATATCTTATCGCCAGAACTGATCTATAAATTCAGCATCTCAAAAATCTCTCATTATTTGAACAGTTATTTTCCAATATTTCGGCTTTCTTGATAACCCACGTGTACGATGAATATTATCCGCATTCAATTACGCAAGTAAAATTATCACATTAAACGCGTTCCAAATGATTTTGGAAAATTCTAAAATACCGGTTTTTTAGTAATACTTTTAATATTTGTAAGGAAAATTTACCAAATCTGTTTGAAATATCTGCAATAATTTCCATAAAAACGTTATTTTAATTGTTATTGGGACAAAAACAGCCCATTTCTTGCTAGTCTCCTCCGCAGGTGTTCTTTCTCAACGATAGTTGCCTGAAGATCGCAAGGGGCGTGAAACTCTGAGTAGCAACTATTCTCAAAGTTAACTAACTTTGTTGTTATATTCAGGTTTGTATTTCCAAAATGGTAATGAGGATGACGTCAATGTAAGCGTTTGTGTGTGTTTTTCTCTTTTCTTATGACAAACCGCTTGAACATTTTAATGAAAAAAATGATAAAATACAGAATATACTATTCAAGTATTCCATTAACATGTGAATTGTGTAATATTTCTCGTGTAACAGAACATTGCGTTATGCAAATTATGCCTACGACGTCATTTCATTACCATTTTGGAAATACAAACCTCAATATAACAACAAATAAAAGTTAAAATCACACAATATTTTGGCATTCAACTTACACATTAAATAGAATCCATATTCAGTGATATCATATTTGAGTTTATAAGCATTTTGACAGAAGATTCTGAGAAACCGACTTTTTGCTTTCGCCACATATTATGGTCTATTTTCGCAAAGAACACTCTTAGTGTATCGGTTCAGTTGTTATTCATATAAATAGCATGTAGCAAATTAACTTGATTTGGAAACAATATTTACCTAATTAATTACTAATTAAAGTAATTGTGCCGTCCCCCGTGAGTAAAACAACAAATATTAGCTTTGCTTTTCATGTGAAAACTATTGTCACCTTCTGTAGTTTTGCAATAATTACAAAGAACTAACAAACATTTGCGTTTTTTTTTACAAAACAACTCAATTATTTTCCATATAACTTACTTGTGCTTCCCGTCCCTTTTTAAAACAACTGTCATTTCATAGAAGGCTTGAACTAACAAACTAAGTTTTTATTAAAATGTTTCTTTAAAGTTACTGTAATTTGTATTACGAAACGTAACTTGAAATTAGAATAGAATTAAAATTAGGGGAGGGGGATATTTTGTCTTTATAATGCATACTAAAATGCAATCACACGCCCAAGAGAAGACAATTAATAAAGCTTTAATTGAGCTTGTTTCCCTGGATAGACCACAATACATTGCGAATTCAAGATGGAGCTGCTATTGGTGAAAAGGTCCATTTCACTTAACACTTCAAACACGATCAGATCTATACATTTTGCTTTGATCTGACGTCAACTTTCACATTTTATATCGCTCACGAAAAAGCACATGTCTTAGCATTTTTTCAAAAATAGTAGACGTTGTAGAAATATTAGGCAATCTTTTTCGCGAAAACAAATAAACATTCAACACCTTTTGTAAATTTACAAAGTTTTTTCACTTTAGAATCACCATGTTCTTCTGCGCCCTGCAAAAATGGTGGCCGCTGCAGAAATGCGGGAAAACTCTTCAAGTGCATATGTCGTTTTGGCTATAAAGGAAGAAAATGCGATATAAAAGGTATTAACAGTTTTAAAATCATTCAATATAATTTCCTTAAATTATTATTGGTTATTTCAACAAGTCAATTTTTTTACAATCTACATTTAGTTTACATTACTTTATACTTCATTTTAAACATAAAGACGAGGAACATGAACTTCAAATCATAGAGATCATATAAATACTAGAGGGGGCATCCTATCTTAATTTCAGTCAACTGTGGGTAACCAATTGAACGCCGCCATCTTGGACTTTTTTTGGAGGCAAACATGAGGCGCGTTGGTTGGCAAAGGACTGGGTATGGTACATTTGCCAACCAATTGACTGAAATATCATAGGTAATGGCGGCTGCCATGTGGTTACCAAATTTTCCCGCCAATGTCCCCTCTAGTATTTATATGATCTCTATGCTTCAAATGTCGATCAAATGTCGAATAAGAAATACCTCATAATAGTCCATATTTGGACACTGCTGTGATCTATAAACACATATGATGTTGCAACACTTCCATAAAAAAACAACACAAAACATTATATATAGCCGGCATAGGCGAGAAACCTGGAATAACCTATGCAAATGGTGAAAATGTACAGTATGTAGGGGGTAAGGGAATTTTTTGTAAGAATAAAAATGTTAACAATTTAAAAAAAATAGATTATGTTAAACAAACCTATGCGTCATCTTTCTCTTAGTATCGCCATGTGCATCTGCTCCATGCCGTAATGGAGGAAAATGTAAAGACGTTGGAAAGTTTTACCAGTGCAAATGTCCTTATGGTTACCGTGGAAGACGATGCCAGATAAGGAATAACAGAGGTGACTAATGCAATATTAAAATAAACTTTTAGTACAACTCGTCTATGCAATTGCTTATCTATACTTTTTCATATCTTATCGCCAGAACTGATCTATAAATTCAGCATCTCAAAAATCTCTCATTATTTGAACAGTTATTTTCCAATATTTCGGCTTTCTTGATAACCCACGTATACGATGAATATTATGCACATTCAATTACGCAAGTAAAATTATCACATTAAACGCGTTCCAAATGATTTTGGAAAATTCTAAAATACCGGTTTTTTAGTAATACTTTTAATATTTGTAAGGAAAATTTACCAAATCTGTTTGAAATATCTGCAATAATTTCCATAAAAACGTTATTTTAATTGTTATTGGGACAAAAACAGCCCATTTCTTGCTAGTCTCCTGCGCAGGTGTTCTTTCTCAACGATAGTTGCCTGAAGATCGCAAGGGGCGTGAAACTCTGAGCAGCAACTATTCTCAAAGTTAACTAACTTTGTTGTTATATTCAGGTTTGTATTTCCAAAATGGTAATGAGGATGACGTCGATGTAAGCGTTTGTGTGTGTTTTTCTCTTTTCTTATGACAAACCGCTTGAACATTTTAATGAAAAAAATGATAAAATACAGAATATACTATTCAAGTATTCCATTAACATGTGAATTGGGTAATATTTCTCGTGTAACAGAACATTGTGTACGCAAATTATGCCTACGACGTCATTTCATCACCATTTTGGAAATACAAACCTCAATATAACAACAAATAAAAGTTAAAATCAAACAATATTTTGGCATTCAACTTACACATTAAATAGAATCCATATTCAGTGATATCATATTTGGGTTGTTAGCATTTTAACTGAAGATTCTGAGAAACAGACTTCTTGCTTTCGCCACATGGTCTATTTCGCAAAGAACACTCTTAGTGTATCGGTTCAGTTGTTATTCATATAAATAGCATGTAGCAAATTAACTTGATTTGGAAACAACATTTACGTAATTAATTACTAATTAAAGTAATTGTGCCGTCCCCTGTGAGTAAAACAACGAAGATGAGCTTTGCTTTTCATGTGAAAACTATTGTCACCTTCTGTAGTTTGCAATAATTGCAAAGAAGAAACAAACATGTGCGTTTTTTTTACAAAACAATTAAATTATTTTCCATATAACTTACTTGTGCTTCCCGTTCCTTTTTAAAACAACTGTTGAACTAACAAACTAAGTTTGTATTAAAATTTTTCTTTAAAGTTACTGTAATTTATATTACGAAACGTAACTTGAAATAAGAATTGAATTAAATTTAGGGGAGGGGGATAGATTATCTTTATAATGCATACTAAATACAATCACACGCCCAAGAGAAGACAATTAATAAAGCTTTAATTGAGCTACTTACCCTGGATAGACCACAATACATTGCGAATTCAAGATGGTGCTGCTATTGGTGAAAAGGTCCCTTTCACTTAACACTTCAAACACGATCAGATCTATACATTTTGCTTTGATCTGACGTCAACTTTCACATTTTATATCGCTCACGAAAAAGCACATGTCTTGCCTAGAATTACAATTATGTTTTTCTACTAGCATTTTTCAAAAATAGTAGACGTTGTAGAAATATTAAGCAATCTTTTTCGCGAAAACAAATAAACATTCAACACCTTTTGTAAATTTACAAAGTTTTTTTCTTTAGAATCACCATGTTCTTCTGCGCCCTGTAAAAATGGTGGCCGCTGCAGAAATGCGGGAAAATTATTCAAGTGCATATGTCGTTTTGGATATAAAGGAAGACAATGCGATATAAAAGGTGCCGTAAAGGAGTGGCAAGTGTCTTTCTGAATTGACATACTCCAGTAGTTTTGCCATTGCATTTTTTCAAAATAACACATTCGAATTGGTTATTTCAACCAGTCAATTTTTTACAATCTACATTTAGTTTACATTACTTTATACTTCATTTTTAAAATAAAGACGTGGAACATGAACTTCAAATCTCCAATAAGAAATACCTCATAATATTCCATGTTTGGACGCTGTTGTGATCTAAACACACAGGATGTTGCAACACTTCCATAAAAAAACCCAAAACGTTATATATAGCCGGCATAGGGGAGAAACCTGGAATAACCCTATGCAAATGGTGAAAATGTACAGTATGTAGCGGGTAAGGGAATTTTTTGTAAGAATAGAAATGTTAACAATTTAAAAAAAATAGATTATGTTAAACAAACTTATGCGTCATCTTTCTCTTAGTATCCGCGCCATGTGCATCTGCTCCATGCCGTAATGGTGGAAAATGTAAAGACGTTGGGAAGCTTTACCAGTGCAAATGTCCTTATGGTTACCGTGGAAGACGATGCCAGATAAGAAATAACAGAGGTGACCAGTGTAATATTAAAATAAACTTTTAGTACAACTCGTCTATGCAGTTGCTAATCTATACTTTTTATTTATCGCCAGAATCTCTAAATTCAGCACCTCAAAAATCTTTCAGAATTTGAACAGCTATTTTCCATCTTGTATGATGAATATTATCCGCATTTGCCATTTCTTCCACATTTGCATTGGAATTCTATATTAACATAAAACACCTATTTTCATAAATGACATATAAATTTACATTGATTACTTGCCTACATTTATCAATTTTTACATATTTAGTGAGAGCCGTTTCTTGGTTTCGCCCAAAAAGTAACACATTTGCACAGATTTGCAAAATTTAAACACCGATTTGTGCAGAGCAAAAAAAACAATAATTAAATTACAGTTGCATACTCCAAACTGATTAAGAGTTTGTTTAATTGTCTAATCCATTTTAAATGTTTATAAACCATATTTATTTATCTTAGGTCATGGTACATGTAGTGCAAATGGTGATCCTCACTACAAAACGTTCGATGGTAAACGTTACAACTTCATGGGGAAATGTGAATACGTGTTGGCGAAAGACTCGCAAAAGAAATTTGTAATTATTCAAGATAATGAACCTTGTGGCAGAAGAAAAGCATCATGTACAAATGCCATAACCCTCAAGATTAAGGGTTTCGAAATTCGCCTTCTTAGAGGAGGTGATGTCACTGTTAATGGGACCTCTGTTACCTTACCATATAATAACAAAGGTAACTAAGTGTGAAAATCGTAAATTCACTTCGTGAAAGAGTAAGCCTGCTACTGTAATTGTTAATTTTGAAATACGCCCATTATTACAGCATTAGTACAGTATTACATGAGTACAGTATCTAATCATTTTCAAAACCTGTCAAATTAAAACCATTCAAAAACGTCGCTGCCAATTTAATAATGTAAAGAATAACGGCAACATAAAATTTTGCAGCACCTCTGTGTCTGTAACTAGGGACCTTACGAAGTACCACGGCAACTTCAACGACGACGTCTTTTAAACAAAATAATTGTAGTTGCAAAACAACGAGAACGAATAATTTTTCGTCCCTAGAGTAATCTCAACACCGTCCTCGTTCTTTCTACAACGCCACTTAGAGCATTTTCACGTCTTCAGGACGACGTCAACGGCCAAAAGATGAGAACTGTTGCTTTAGATTTACTTCAATACTGACACTACAATCATTTTAGCAATACTGGAGCCTTTTGGAAGTCATTAAACTAGCTTCAAATATCAAATATTATAGTCAGTTATCCGTGACTTTTTTCAATTATAAAGTTTATGTTGTTTTTTAACCGCCGTCGTCGTCCTAGCATCGTAAGGTCCCTATTATCCCACTGGAACAACGGAAACCAACATGCAGTGCACAACTTTAGGCATTTACTTCTTATTGCATTTTTTGTTTTATCCTCCGCAGGAATAAGTGTCAATAAACTCGCTAAGCGACGTATGAGGATTACAACAAATATTGGTTTAGCTGTCCTATATGATGGAGTGTTCAACGTCTTGGTGAAGGTTGCCAACAGTTATAAGGGCAAGTTATCAGGACTTTGTGGAAACTTCAATGGCAAGCGTGCTGACGAATTCAAGACACCCAATAAAAAACTTGTGAAGAATGCAGCGTTATTTGGAAATTCCTGGAAACTTAAAGACAGTTGTCCTAATGTGACCATCGTTGAAAATCCATGTAAAGCTGCAAGCAGAATTACCCGCAGAGCTAAAAACAAATGTTCTGCTCTTAAACAGCCACCATTTTCAATTTGTAATGAAGATTTAGATCCTAACGATGGTCATATAGAAAACTGTGAATACGATGTCTGTGGGTGTGATGATAATCCTGAGGCTTGTTTATGTGAAGCTTACTCAGCGTACGTCGAAGCATGCGAAGATATTGGAATAGAGATCAAATGGAAACATCTACGTCGTTTTGCAAAATGCGGTGAGTTTCTAAATTAAGAAATTTTGCCATGGTGCATGGCCCAGATCTGATGGTTTAAGGATTTTGAGTTCACTTATAAAAATCCGGTTTAAAACACAGCACTTTACACAAATATATCTACACTGATTTTTACAAAAGTATATTTGATATGTAGAAAAGGAAATTTGCGTATAGCAAACGGTGTATTCCTCTGCTTAACATAAAGTGATCAAGGTGTATATAGGAATATAGCAAAACCTGAGAGCGTAATTCTCAAATGTTATCAGTAATATTTGGTATAACATACCGGTTGTCTTTGAATCTTTTTTATTAAAAACTGTTATTGGTTGTCTTTTAAAAAAATTAAATAGCTAAGAATATTAAAAGTAACAACACAAAAACGAAAAATATTGGTTTTATTAAAAACTCAGCTGGGATCATATATATAATGGGTAAGTCTCAAAATTTGAAACATATTTTGCTTCAGAATCACCATGTGCTTCTGCACCATGCCATAATGGTGGAAATTGTACAGATGTCAGCAAGTTCTTCAAGTGCACCTGTCCTCCTGGTTATAGTGGAAGAACGTGCAAAAAAAGAGCAGGCCTATCACTGAGAGGCGTGCGATCGCACGCGCACGCCTCGGCACACGCCTGAAGAACGCGAGGCGTGCGTTTGATCGCACGCCTCGAAAATTATAAAAATTATAAATTCCATATTTTTTTTTTTATTCGTGAGTTTTGATGTATAAACCAAATGAGGAGACGAAGTGTGAAATAATAAATGTAACAAGAACAGCCATCACTTATTTATCAGTTAGGCGTTCGACGAATCTGATTTCACATGCCAACACATGTTTATATGTAACTGAATGCAATTTGCAGCGTCAAAAATAAACAGATATTGGTTGACAGTGTTAGGGCCTGACAGCCTGTTCATATGGTCCTGGTAATCGGGTTGGCCCAAGTGAGATCTCGGCTCATAGTTATTTTCCTATTAAAACTTTCGTCCCGTTCATATGGATATATAAGCGAGATCTCGTTTACGAAATGCGGCGCGTCGGTATAGACGGGATGAAAACTACCATGTGAACGCAAGAAATATTAATTCGTCCCGGCAACTGAGCCAGGTCGCTTTAAAATGGCGTCAAAGAAAAAAGGGAATTCTGTGGAACTAGCCACATTTAATAGTTGGGGAAAAGAAAACATATTTGGCGTGAAAACCGTGATTGATGCGAAAACTGGGCGAACGATGGTAAATTTTATTTGGTGCAAGCTTTGCGCAAAATACAAGAACGCGATCATGAGCAGTCCTCTGATTAAAGGAAGCGGGAAGATTTCTGCGCGTTCTTTTATTGATGGCACAAACTCTGTGACGAAATTTCAGGTATGTTAAATATACTGGTAACGTACGTTCGAATTCAAACGTAAATTTTTCATTCGAAAGTTGGGTTGACTTTACCAGAGTATGGTAAACATAAACGTCTTTTGGTTTTGTTAGGTCATGAGACATCTGACTGAATCGAAAGGCCATGTTATTGCCTTAGAAAAAGAGAGAGCGCTAGAAGAGACGGATCGAATTGTAGAAGACATTGCTGAGGGACCTTCACAGCCGCGAATTGACACAATGTTAGCCAAGGCCAGTCATGGTGCCCACCGCAAATTACTTGTAACCGCGTATGAACTCGCAATGACTCCAACGATGCCGCTGAAACATTTTTCTGTCCTCGTGAATGTTCAGAAAAATTAATAAAAAAGCCAACGACGACCAACTTTATACTACTAGTGACGATGACAGTGGCGACGATTCTAGTGATGACTTTTTGAACTAAAAAAAATTAACTTGTGTGTACGTCTAGTAAAAATAATAAACCTAGGAGTACAGTAACTATACAGTGTATTTAAAGGAAAACTAGGAAATCATATCCGCTATTGTTACTTTTTATGTATCAAAAAACCGTTCAAAAAAAAGTTATTAATATTAACCATTACAGTTACTGAGTAAGACTGCTTTGTTGACTGTTTTTGAAGTACAAAATGTCGCACGCCATCGCACGCCTAGGACATCCGAGGCGTGCGAATGCCCGCACGCCTGCGTTTTTTCTCAGTGATAGGCCTGAAAGAGGTAACATACTATGTCTAAAATTTTTAAATATATATATATCTTGGAATGATAATCTTACACTCACTTCAATACCGAAACTGGAAAGTGAGCATAGTTTTGACTTGTTTAAAGATTCTGAGAAACGAACTTCTTGCTTTTGCCACGTTGGTCTATTTTCGCACAGAACACTCTTAGTGTATCAGTTGTTATTCATATAAATAGCATTGTAGCAAATTAACTTGATTTGAAAACACGATTTACTTGATTTCACCTTAAAGTCAAATTTTGCCAGAGTAGAACAACAAAGATAAGCTTTGTTTTTCATGCGAAAACTATCACCTTCTGTTGTTTGCAATAAATGCAAAGGACTAACAACTTGTTTTTTTAGAAAACAATTCAATAATTTGCCATATAATTTACTTGTGTTTTCCGTCCTTTTTTTAAACAACTGTCATTTCATAGAATGCTTGAAGAAACCAGGGGTGGATCCAGCTATATTTCTGACCGTGTCAGGATAAGGTCCACGCACAACTAGGGGGGGCTGGGGGCATGGCCCCCCCGGAAATTTTTTGAAATTTGAACCTCAGAAATTGCATTTCCGGCATTCTGAGCTTCGAATTTGCTCATTAACTTTGCTATTATTATACCTATATTGCGAACTAAAAAAAAATAAAACACGCAAAAAGTATGAAATTTATTTATCAACATACCCGTTTGTTGAGTCAATGGTGCAACATCAAATGATGATTAATGATTTTGTAATAGCTGTACAGTAGTAGCGAATTAAACAATAATTATATAAGGCACATTGCAGCAATACAAATATATGTATATATAATTGCCTTAAATGG
Source organism: Paragorgia papillata (assembly GCA_035771165.1). NCBI lineage: Eukaryota > Metazoa > Cnidaria > Anthozoa > Scleralcyonacea > Coralliidae > Paragorgia > Paragorgia papillata. Next base: position 3,771,725 of record JAWNZC010000337.1, read on the forward strand.
GTGAATCTAGGATCATTAGCTTAAGTACTTCTATGTTAACCTGTACGTACACCGAGTGGAAGCACTTAGTAGTTTTCGTAAAAATACTGAATTATGTTGGGTTGACCTGTTCAACATTGTTAAGGGGGGACAGGGGTATGGGTAAGATATTGCAATGGCTGTAGATTGGCAAATATTCTTTGTGTATGTGTTAATTATGATCAATGTTTAGCTGGAGCCAGTGGAGGGCGATGATAAGGGATTTGAATTTCATATAAATTTTTGTAAAATATGATCCCGACTTTAGGAGTTGTACTGCTTCAAATTGAATCTATATGTCCCCATATGAGCAGGTTAATTTTCTTATAAGTAATACCATGGTTTTAAGGAAATTAGTGATTAAATCTCCCTGCAAGCCAAGGGAGTTTTGTGGAGGTCACAAGGGCATAGGCTGAGGGAAAAGCCAAGCCCAATATTATTTCCATTGCATGAAACTCCTTTTGGAATAAACACATTCTGACTTTGCTCATCTATTTTAATGAGGGAGAAATTAGAAATTTCCCCGGCAAAGGCGAGAGAATTATACATTTCCCCCCTTGGAAAGGAATTTAGTGATAAATCACCTAGTTAGGACAAAATAAACCAAGGTCATCATGGTATTATTAATAATAATTCATGAGCAAAAACATCACAAGGAACATGGTTATTTTATATGTACATACTGCAGATAACAGCATGTTATCAAATGTACCCTAGCTTGCATGGGCCTTCATCAATGAGCAACCATCGACAAATCATGTACTCATGTACTATATTGGACCCCCCCCCCATATCCCCTCGGCTCCAGTCTGGCTTATATAAACATTGATAGGAGCACTATGCATAGTATAAAGGTTTGCAGTACTATAAAGTATAAACTATGCATAGAATGCATACTTGATACTATAAACAAATTAAAAATGTCAAAGTTTTATAATATTTGACAATCATAACAGTTCCTCGACCAGGCAGGAATTTATGTATACTAAGTATTCTGCCATATTGATTTATATATCATTATTATATATGCCAATGGCCCAACCCATCATTTCTATCAGAACATTCATATAATATTAAATGGTCATATTATACTTGGGTACCTACAGAAAAGTCCATTGGCATTCTGATTGCAATAATTTTAAATACGATTCCATTAAATTGACATTACAACAACATTTTACAATACATTGTAATATAAATATTATCAGGCACGAAGTAGCCTATAAAATATAAGCGGGAAAACATAAATTTGCTGTGCATGACTGACTCTGAGCTTTGTCGAATCGATGTTGTATTAAATATATGCACACTTAATTTACATATACAATTTGCATACATGTATACCTTGTGCGTATTCAGAACGATAGAAATATTATTTAGATTAATTCTCACCTTACGGGTAAACAAAGCAAAGATCTATCGTATTTTGTCCATCAGATTCATCTGATATAAACAAAACCGCACGCTGTCTCTCTTCTGCCAAGACGCTTCGCATTGTTGCCTCAATAAAACCAATTCTTCGGAAATATCCTCTGGTGAATTTAAGCGCCCAAAAAGTTGAGTAAGCTGTCCCAAAACATCAACCTTCGCTTGGAAAGCCATTCTTGTTCGAGGTCGAACAACAAGATGAAATGTGCTATTTGAAATTTGAGTCATTTGACGAAAAGCTCCCGATTATTTACCGATTGTAGCTTCTTGGTACTATTGCGCAACAAAAACATGGCTACCGTGGCTCACCCACTGACCTATATATATAACTGGACTGCGGGTTCTGGCCAAAAATGTGTCCCCATTTTCACTTTCAAAATGGCGGCATTTATGGGTCCTTCTGCTAATGGTAGCGACCACTGACATGTACTTATCGTAGGGGGAAAAAATTTCTTACTTTATTAATAAATCGTTCCTATGAATAAAATCGTCTGGCGTTACTGCGTTAGCCAGAACAAAATACTAAAGAGTAAAGACCAATAAATTCGGACAGGAAAGAGTTAATGCATGCAGGTTGGTCATTGTTAATTTCTTGTGGAACGACTCAAGAGGCCTGCTGGATTATTTGTCTGACCAAATAGGAATATCGCCTCCTATGTAAACAGCCCCTAAGAAGAACTCGGTACGCCTAGCTTCTTTACGATTTTTTCGTGATCTTCAGCGGTTCTTTATAGAGCTGGCGACTTCACAAAACGAAATGTTTGTAGATTTCCATGACCATGTGTATTGACAGTCTTGTTTATTTTATTGCCAAGTGTTCGTGCGGTACCGCCGGCCGGCACGTCTTTAATTCAGACTGCTAGAAAGCTACAACAGTAATTGTCTAGGATTATTATTATTGTAGTTCAGAACTACAAAAAGACTCTTATCATGAAAACATCCCGGGCCGCTCAACAAATATTTTGTTTACACAAACTCGAGACCAGGACGATATTATGCTGACTTGGCAAAAATTCTGACAGAAAATTCGACAAAGTTTGCCTAGTCCGTCTACTCCGAACGTTTTCTCAAGAAATAATCCACTGTAAATATATTGGCAGAAAGATAATTCACCTTGCTATAACATACGTGCAGTTCATCCGACAAAAAAGCTTAGTTTCCCTAAAAAAAGCGAAATACCAAACATGTCCAAATCATAATAGCGGCCGCTATTTTGAAATTTTTCCCCGTATGTATTATAATGTCTTCTCCGAATGTTTTCTCGAGAAATAAACCACTGTAGAAGCTATCAAATATACTGGAAGAAAGATAATTCATCTGGCTACAACATACGTACAGTTTTTCCGACTAAATAGCTTAATTTTCTTAAAAAAGGAAATACCGAACATGTCCAACACGAACTAGAGATTCTTAGGTATCGGTCAGCGACCTTCACCATTAGCAAAAGGACCAATAAATGCCGCCATTTTGAAAACGATTTTGGGGACACTTTTCCTAACTCAAACGTAATAGGAGCACGCAGTCCAGTTATATATATAGGTCAGTGGGCTCACCGTAGCCTGGTGCCCTGGCCCAATCAAAGAATATGGGCCAGGTAACCACTAAAGGCTTCTGCTTTCCTATTGGTTGAAATTTCGCGCGTTTTTAGTGGCTATGAGTAAAACTGCAATCGTCATAAGTGGATTTAGCCCTGATGACGCGAGAATGAGATTAGTGGTTACCTGGCCCTTATTTCTTTTGAAATTGGGCCAGGGAACCAGGCTAGGCTCACCGTAGCCTGGTACCCTGGCCCAATTTCAAAAGAAATAAGGGCCAGGTAACCACTAATCTCCTGCTCACGTCATCAGGGCTAAATCCACTTATGACGATTGCAGTTTTACTCATAGCCACTAAAAACGCGCGAAATTTTAACCAATAGGAAAGCAGAAGTCTTTAGTGGTTACCTGGCCCATATTCTTTGATTGGGCCAGGGTACCAGGCTAGGCTCACCGTGGCTCAAAACTCAAATCCTTGCGCTGTGATTGGCTTGCACCCCTCCACCGTGGCTCAACTTGCTATTTTTAGTAACGTAAAGCCCGCTGTCCGTGGCTCAAAATCGCGGTTGCACTTTTACGACTTCGTTCCGAACGTAAGGGCTGAGTTCGGAAAGCTTTCGGAGAGTTGTCGTAGAAATAATTTGATTTCTCAATTACCCGTAATTATTTCGAGACTTTGATGAAGTTTAAATAGTTTTTAAAGGACTTACATGTTGATTTTGTTGAAATTATAAAATATAGGTAATCTATTCAAGTTTAAAGTAAATTAGTGGAGTTTAAGATAATCACCGATTAACTGTGCGTTTCTGTGGAGGTCGATCAAGATTTTTTTTAGATCACAAAAATCTGACCGTGGCTTTAGCTACGTTCGCACCCCCCTAGATCCGCCCCTGGAAACAAACCAAGTTTTTATTAAAATCTTTGTTTACAGTTACTGTAATGTATATTGAAAAACGTAGCTGGAAATAAGAATTGAATTAAATTTAGGGAGGAAATAGCTTGTATTTACAATGCATATACTAAAATGGAATCGCGCCCACCCTGGAAAAGACAATCTATAATATGCACCACTATTGCGTAGTCTAAATGGGTTAAAGCCATTAGTGCAAATATTTAGATCTGCCTGCTTTCAGCCCGGAATTTGAAACACGGTCGGATACATTTTGCTTCGATGTGACGTCAACTTTCATATTTTATATCGCTCACGGAAAAACAGATGTCTTGCCTAGAATTACAATGTTTTTCTACTATAGCATTTTTATTAAATAGTAGACGTTGTAGAAATATTAGGCGTCGTAATTAATATATTTCCGCGAAACAAACGAGCACGTATAAACACCATCTTGTAAATTTACAAAGTATATTTCTTTAGAATCACCATGTTCTTCTGCGCTCTGTAAAAATGGTGGCCGCTGCAGAAATGCGGGAAAATTCTTCAAGTGCATCTGCCGTTTTGGATATAAAGGAAGACAATGCGATATAAAAGGTACTAACAGTTTTACATGCAATATAATTTCCTTAAACAACTCTTCTTTTTTTTGGTTTTTATTTGTAAATAAATATCGCACAAATCTGAAATCTTGTTTGCGGGGCGTGTGTTGTTAGCGCAACTGCCTGGCCCGGTTATTAGACTGGGTTAGTACTTGGTGATCGCTTGGCCTGGGAATGACTCACCGTTGTCGAGCTTGGAACTAACTGAGTAGAGTTGTAGTTGATCTCTCCTGTGCTTCGAAGGTTTTTCGCCGCGGGTTCTCCGGTTTTCCTCCCTCCATAATATCAACACCTACATCTTAGCTGTGATCCGTGCATGGTTTGAAGTGTGTGGCATGGCGGCTGCCTGCATGGAGCGCCTTTGATATATGCCTCGACACGGCCACGTTAATCTGCTTCCTTCCTAATTCAGCCACTGGTTGCTAGTAAGGATGATTAGCCCCCAGTCTTTGTTTGGACAAGTTTAGTTTCCAGAACATGTAAGTTAACTGCAAAAACTGCCACAATCTTATTTTCTATTTTTTATTGGCGAGCTTGGCGAGATGCTTTTGCTCTTGTTACTTTTGCTTGACGCTTTTGACTTTCAGTTCTGCATACCGTAAACGAGTTACACTTGTGGCAAGTGTCTGTCTGAATTGAGATACTTCAACAGTTTCCCCATTACATTTTTTCAACTGCGCATTACCAGAAATTTGGGACAAGATGGCGTCGCGCGGGCGCATATAGGCCATTAAACATGACGGCCAAATCGTATAAGGAATAATACAGTAAAAGCGTAAATTTTAAAATTTATCCTACAAGGGACATAGACTTCTCGGTTGCGGAGCTCGATTCCTCTTAAGAGTTAAGTAAGGAAACGTTATAACAAAAAATGTTCGCTTACCGAAATACACAGCCGGTTCCCAACATCGATTTATTTACGCTGCTTATTTGACTCATTCTGTTATGTAAGCCATAGTAATCCTGCTAAACATGCGATACAAATCTGCCAAATACACCACTTTCCTTGCGAACGATGCAAAGTGCGGAGCTTGCTATGTATTTAGCAATGTTCGAACTGCTAATATAACTCGTAAATATCTCCGTATCTAACAACATTGCGGTTCCCAAAGCCTTTAAACTTTCTTGGTTTTACAGTGTGTTTGAGCAATACACCAAATCGTAGTTTTATTTAGGCCCACATGCAAATTAGTTTCCTTTTCAATTTGGGCCCCTATGCAAATTACATCGTGTCTATTAAAGCATAACGGGAAGATAACATAGGCTGGGACTATTTTTTCATGTTTTGAGTTCATTATTTTTAGACACTACGTTTAGGATTATTGTCAAGGATAATAGAGAAGCAAATTTTATCCTTATAGAATACCTAAGCATTGAAAGGTTTCTGAAATCAGAAATGTTATGTTTACTGCGGCTGCTTCAGCCTCATGTTATAAACGAACTACGTTTTATCCCGACTCAGATTGTATGCACAGTCGAAACTCCGATTTCGTCTATCAGCAGGAGGCCGTTATGTCTAAACGTGGAGTTGAGCTGCGAGAAGGACAAACGACGAAGCCACGGAGGTCTCTTCTCTTTCGAGCAGCGTGCAGCCATGTTTGTTTACTTTGAAAGCAGAGACGATCTTTGTTCTTAGCAGCCGTTTGCATTTTCGCAAAATATTTACTGTATATTATTATCATGGGAGTAACCACTGGCTACGAACGTGGCCGCAAAATGTCCCAAATTTCTGGTAATGGATAACAAATTCAAATTTGTTATTTCAACCAGACAGTTTTTATCTATACTACTACTCCTTTTCATTTCAAAACAAAGACGTGCAACATGTATTTCAAATGTCCAATAAGAAATACGTAATCATACTCCATGTATATGGGCATTGTGATCTAAATGTTGGGAGACTTGCATGAGAAAAGCGTTCAAAAAAAAACACACGCGACGCCATAACCAAGATACCAGCCATCATAGTAACAGATATGCAAATAGTGAACGGTATATAAAGAGATTATGGGAAGTTTTGGTTAGAATAAAAATGCTAACATTAATTTTGAAGAAAACTTTACGTCATGTTGAATATTGAAATTATGCGTGATCTATCTCTTAGTATCGCCATGTGCATCTGCTCCATGCCGTAATGGAGGAAAATGTAAAGACGTTGGAAAGTTTTACCAGTGCAAATGTCCTTATGGTTACCGTGGAAGACGATGCCAGATAAGAAATAACAGAGGTGACTAATGTAATATTAAAACAAACTTTTAGTACAACTCGTCTATGCAGTTGCATATCTATACTTTTTCATCTCTTATCGCCAGAATCTATAAATTAAGCATCCCAAAAATCTTTCAGCATTTGAACAGTTATTTTCCAATATTTCGGCTTTCTTGATAACCCACGTGTACGATGAATATTATGCGCATCAATTACGCAAGTAAAATTATCACATTAAACGCGTTCCGAATGATTTTGGAAAATTCTAAAATACCTGTTTTTTAGTAATACTTTTAATATTTGTAAGGAAAATTTACCAAATCTGTTTGAAAAATCTGGAATAATGTCCATAAAAACTTTATTTTAATAGTAATTGAGACAAAAGCAGCCCATGCATTTCTTGCTAGTCTCCTCCGCAGGTGTTCTTTCTCAAGGATGGTTACCTGAACATCGCAAGAGGCGTGAAACTCTGAGTAGCAACTATTCTCAAAGTTAACTAACTTTGTTGTTATATTGAGGTTTGTAGTTCCAAAATGGTAATAAGAATGACGTCAATGTAAGCATTTGTGTGTGTTTTTATCTTTTCTTATGATAAACAGCTTGAATATTTTAATGAAAAAAATGATAAAATACAGAATATAATAGTATAATAGTATAATAGTAATTCAATTGCATAGTAATTCAAGTATTCCATTAACATGCGAATTGGGTAATATTTCTCGTGTAACAGAACATTGTGTACGCAAATTATGCCTACGACGTCATTTCATCACCATTTTGGAAATACAAACCTCCATATAACAACAAATAAAAGTTAAAATCAAATAATATTTTGGTATTCAACTTACACATTAAATAGAATCCATATTCAGTGATATCATATTTGGGTTGTTAGCATTTTAACTGAAGATTCTGAGAAACGGACTTCTTGCTTTCGCCACATGGTCTATTTTCGCAAAGAACACTCTTAGTGTATCGGTTCAGTTGTTATTCATATAAATAGCATGTAGCAAATTAACTTGATTTGGAAACAATATTTATCTAATTAATTACTAATTAAAGTAATTGTGCCGTCCCCCGTGAGTAAAACAACAAAGATGAGCTTTGCTTTTCATGTGAAAACTATTGTCACCTTCTGTAGTTTGCAATAATTGCAAAGAACTAACAAACATTTGCGGTTTTTTTACAAAACAATTAAATTATTTTCCATATAACTTACTTGTGCTCCCGTCCCTTTTTTAAACAACTGTCATTTCATAGAATACTTGAACTAACAAACTATGTTTTTATTAAAATTTTTCTTTAAAGTTACTGTAATTTATATTACGAAACGTAACTTGAGATTAGAATTGAATTAAATTTAGGGGAGGGGGATAGATTGTCTTTATAATGCACACTAAAATGCAATCATACGCCCAAGTGAAGACAATTAATAAAGCTTTAATTGAGCTTGTTACCCTGGATAGACCACAATACATTGCGAATTCAAGATGGTGCTGCTATTGGTGAAAAGTCCATTTCGCTTAACACTTCAAATACGATCAGATCTATACATTTTGCTTTGATCTGACGTCACTTCACTTTTTATATCGCTCACGAAAAAGCACATGTCTTGCCTAGAATTACAATTATGTTTTGCTACTAGCACTTATCAAAAATAGAATACACGTTGTAGAAGTGTTAGGCAATCTTTTTCGCGAAAACATATAAACATTCAACACCTTTTGTAAATTTACAAAGTTTTCTTTCTTTAGAATCACCATGTTCTTCCGCGCCCTGCAAAAATGGTGGCCGCTGCAGAAATGCGGGAAAATTCTTCAAGTGCATATGTCGTTTTGGATATAAAGGAAGAAAATGCGATATAAAAGGTATTAACAGTTCTAAAATCATTCAATATAATTTCCTTAAATTATTATTGGTTGTTTCAACCAGTCAATTTTTTTACAATCTACATTTAGTTTACATTACTTTATACTTCATTTTAAACATAAAGACGAGGAACATGAACTTCAAATCATAGAGATCATATAAATACTAGAGGGGGCATCCTATCTTAATTTCAGTCAACTGCGGGTAACCAATTGACCGCCGCCATCTTGGACTTTTTTTGGAGGCAAACATCAGGCGTGTTGGTTGGCAAAGGACTGGGTATGGTACATTTGCCAACCAATTGACTGAAATATCATAGGTAATGGCGGCTGCCATGTGGTTACCAAATTTTCCCGCCAATGTTCCCTCTAGTATTTATATGATCTCCATGCTTCTAATGTCGATCAAATGTCGAATAAGAAATACCTCATAATAGTCTATATTTGGACACCGCTGTGATCTATAAACACATATGATGTTGCAACACTTCCATAAAAAAACCCAACACAAAACGTTATATATAGCCGGCATTGGCGAGAAACCTGGAATAACCTATGCAAATAGTGAAAATGTACAGTATGTAGGGGGTAAGGGAATTTTTTGTAAGAATAAAAATGTTAACAATTTAAAAAAAATAGATTATGTTAAACAAACCTATGCGTCATCTTTCTCTTAGTATCGCCATGTGCATCTGCTCCATGCCGTAATGGAGGAAAATGTAAAGACGTTGGAAAGTTTTACCAGTGCAAATGTCCTTATGGTTACCGTGGAAGACGATGCCAGATAAGGAATAACAGAGGTGACTAATGTAATATTAAAATAAACTTTTAGTACAACTCGTCTATGCAGTTGCTTATCTATACTTTTTCATATCTTATCGCCAGAATCTATAAATTCAGCATCTCAAAAATCTCTCATTATTTGAACAGTTATTTTCCAATATTTCGGCTTTCTTGATAACCCACGTGTACGATGAATATTATCCGCATTCAATTACGCAAGTAAAATTATCACATTAAACGCGTTCCAAATGATTTTGGAAAATTCTAAAATACCGGTTTTTTAGTAATACTTTTAATATTTGTAAGGAAAATTTACCAAATCTGTTTGAAATATCTGCAATAATTTCCATAAAAACGTTATTTTAATTGTTATTGGGACAAAAACAGCCCATTTCTTGCTAGTCTCCTCCGCAGGTGTTCTTTCTCAACAATAGTTGCCTGAAGATCTCAAGGGGCGTGAAACTCTGAGTAGCAACTATTCTCAAAGTTAACTAACTTTGTTGTTATATTGAGGTTTGTATTTCCAAAATGGTAATGAGGATGACGTCAATGTAAGCGTTTGTGTGTGTTTTTCTCTTTTCTTACGACAAACCGCTTGAACATTTTAATGAAAAATATGATAAAATACAGAATATACTATTCAAGTATTCCATTAACATGTGAATTGTGTAATATTTCTCGTGTAACAGAACATTGCGTATGCAAATTATGCCTACGACGTCATTTCATCACCATTTTGGAAATACAAACCTCAATATAACAAATAAAAGTTAAAATCAAACAATATTTTGGCATTCAACTTACACATTAAATATAATCCATATTCAGTGATATCATATTTGGGTTTATAAACATTTTAACTGAAGATTCTGAGAAACGGACTTCTTGCTTTCGCCACATATTATGGTCTATTTTCGCAAAGAACACTCTTAGTGTATCGGTTCAGTTGTTATTCATATAAATAGCATGTAGCAAATTAACTTGATTTGGAAACAACATTTACCTAATTAATTACTAATTAAAGTAATTGTGCCGTCCCCTGTGAGTAAAACAACGAAGATGAGCTTTGCTTTTCATGTGAAAACTATTGTCACCTTCTGTAGTTTGCAATAATTTCAAAGAACTAACAAACATTTGCGGTTTTTTTCCAAAACAATTAAATTATTCTCCATATAACTTACTTGTGCTTCCCGTCCCTTTTTAAAACAACTGTCATTTCATAGAAGGCTTGAACTAACAAACTAAGTTTGTATTAAAATTTTTCTTTAAAGTTACTGTAATTTATATTACGAAACGTAACTTGAAATAAGAATTGAATTAAATGTAGGGGAGGGGGATAGATTGTCTTTATAATGCATACTAAATACAATCACACGCCCAAGAGAAGACACTAAATAAAGCTTTAATTGAGCTTCTTACCCTGGATAGACCACAATACATTGCGAATTCAAGATGGTGCTGCTATTGGTGAAAAGGTCCATTTCACTTAGCACTTCAAACACGATCAGATCCATACATTTTGCTTTGATCTGACGTCAACTTTCACATTTTATATCGCTCACGAAAAAGCACATGTCTTGCCTAGAATTACAATTATGTTTTTCTACTTGCATTTTTCAAAAATAGTAGACGTTGTAGAAATATTAGGCAATCCTTTTCGCGAAAACAAATAAACATTCAACACCTTTTGTAAATTTACAAAGTTTTTTCACTTTAGAATCACCATGTTCTTCTGCGCCCTGCAAAAATGGTGGCCGCTGCAGAAATGCGGGAAAATTATTCAAGTGCATATGTCGTTTTGGCTATAAAGGAAGAAAATGCGATATAAAAGGTAGTAACAGTTTTAAAAGCATTCAATATAATTTCCTTAAATTATTATTGTTTATTTCAACCAGTCAATGTTTTTGCAATCTACATTTAGTTTACAATACTTTATACTTCATTTTAAACATAAAGACGAGGAACATGAACTTCAAATCATAGAGATCATATAAATACTAGAGGGGGCATCCTATCTTAATTTCAGTGAACTGCGGGTAACCAATTGAACGCCGCCATCTTGGACTTTTTTTGGAGGCAAACATCAGGCGTGTTGGTTGGCAAAGGACTGGGTATGGTACATTTGCCAACCAATTGACTGAAATTTCATAGGTAATGGCGGCTGCCATGTGGTTACCAAATTTTCCCGCCAATGTCCCCTCTAGTATTTATATGATCTCTATGCTTCAAATGTCGATCAAATGTCGAATAAGAAATACCTCATAATAGTCCATATTTGGACACTGCTATGATCTATAAACACATATGATGTTGCAACACTTCCATAAAAAAACAACACAAAACGTTATATATAGCCGGCATAGGCGAGAAACCTGGAATAACCTATGCAAATGGTGAAAATGTACATGTGCATCTGCTCCATGCCGTAATGGAGGAAAATGTAAAGACGTTGGAAAGTTTTACCAGTGCAAATGTCCTTATGGTTACCGTGGAAGACGATGCCAGATAAGGAATAACAGAGGTGACTAATGTAATATTAAAATAAACTTTTAATACAACTCGTCTATGCAGTTGCTTATCTATACTTTTTCATATCTTATCGCCAGAATCTATATATTCAGCATCTCAAAAATCTCTCATTATTTGAACAGTTATTTTCCAATATTTCCGCTTTCTTGATAACCCACGTACATGTATACGATGAATATTAGTGCACATTCAATTACGCAAGTAAAATTATCACATTAAACGCGTTCCAAATGATTTTGGAAAATTCTAAAATACCGGTTTTTTAGTAATACTTTTAATATTTGTAAGGAAAATTTACCAAATCTGTTTGAAATATCTGGAATAATTTCCATAAAAACGTTATTTTAATTGTTATTGGGACAAAAACAGCCCATTTCTTGCTAGTCTCCTCCGCAGGTGTTCTTTCTCAACGATAGTTGCCTGAAGATCGCAAGAGGCGCGAAACTCTGAGTAGCAACTATTCTCAAAGTTAACTAACTTTGTTGTTATATTGAGGTTTGTATTTCCAAAATGGTAATAAGGATGACGTCAATGTAAGCGTTTGTGTGTGTGTTTCTCTTTTCTTATGATAAACCGCTTGAACATTTTAATGAAAAAAATATGATAAAATACAGAATATACTATTCAAGTATTCCATTAACATGTGAATTGGGTAATATTTCTCGTGTAACAGAACATTGTGTACGCAAATTATGCCTACGACGTCATTTCATTAACATTTTGGAAATACAAACCTCAATATAACAACAAATAAAAGTTAAAATCACACAATATTTTGGCATTCAACTTACACATTAAATAGAATCCATATTCAGTGATATCATATTTGGGTTGTTAGCATTTTAACTGAAGATCCTAAGAAGCGGACTTCTTGCTTTCGCAACATGGTCTATTTCGCAAAGAACACTCTTAGTGTATCGGTTCAGTTGTTATTCATATAAATAGCGTGTAGCAAATTAACTTGATTTGGAAACAACATTTACCTAATTAATTAATTACTAATTAAAGTAATTGTGTCCTCCCCCGTGAGTAAAACAACGAAGATGAGCTTTGCTTTTCATGTGAAAACTATTGTCACCTTCTGTAGTTTGCAATAATTGCAAAGAACTAACAAACATTTGCGTTTTTTTTTACAAAAAATTCAATTATTTTCCATATAACTTACTTGGGCTTCCCGCCCCTTTTTTAAACAACTGCCATTTCATAGAATGCTTGAACTAACAAACTAAGTTTTTATTAAAATTTTTCTTTTAAGTTACTGTAATTTATATTACGAAACGTAACTTGAAATAAGAATTGAATTAAATGTAGGGGAGGGGGATAGATTGTCTTTATAATGTATACTAAAATGCAATCACACGCCCAAGAGAAGACAATTAATAAAGCTTTAATTGAGCTTCTTACCCTGGATAGACCACAATACATTGCGAATTCAAGATGGTGCTGCTATTGGTGAAAAGGTCCATTTCGCTTAACACTTCAAACACGATCAGATCTATACATTTTGCTTTGATCTGACGTCAACTTTCACATTTTATATCGCTCACGAAAAAGCACATGTCTTGCCTAGAATTACAATTATGTTTTTCTACTAGCATTTTTCAAAAATAGTAGACGTTGTAGAAATTAAATATTAAGCAATCCTTTTCGCGAAAACAAATAAACATTCAACACCTTTTGTAAATTTACAAAGTTTTTTTCTTTAGGATCACCATGTTCTTCTGCGCCCTGTAAAAATGGTGGCCGCTGCAGAAATGCGGGAAAATTATTCAAGTGCATATGTCGTTTTGGATATAAAGGAAGACAATGCGATATAAAAGGTATACTAACCGTTTTACAATCATTCAATATAATTTCCTGAAATAACCCTTTGTTTGCATTATAAAGATTGGGGAACTCTGAAATCTTGTTTGCACAAGTTTAGTTTTTAGAATATGTAACTTAACTGAAAAAAACTGCCACAATCTTACTTTCTGTTTTTATTGGCGAGAATTGCGTGTTTCATGCTTTTGTGGTTGATCTTTCAATTCTGCATGCCGTAAAGGAGGGGCAAGTATCTTTCTGAATTGACATACTCCAGCAGTTTTGCCATTGCATTTTTTCAAAATAACACATTCGAATTGGTTATTTCAACCAGTCAATTTTTTACAATCTACATTTAGTTTACATTACTTTATACTTCATTTTTAAAATAAAGACGTGGAAACATGAACTTCAAATCTCCAATAAGAAATACCTCGTAATATTCCATGTTTGGACGCTGTTGTGATCTAAACACACGGGATGTTGCAACACTTCCATAAAAAAAACCAAAACATTATATATAGCCGGCATAGGGGAGAAACCTGTAATAACTCTATGCAAATGGTGAAAATGTACAGTATGTAGCGGGTAAGGGAATTTTTTGTAAGAATAGAAATGTTAACAATTTAAAAAAAAAAGATTATGTTAAACAAACTTATGCGTCATCTTTCTCTTAGTATCCGCGCCATGTGCATCTGCTCCATGCCGTAATGGTGGAAAATGTAAAGACGTTGGGAAGCTTTACCAGTGCAAATGTCCTTATGGTTACCGTGGAAGACGATGCCAGATAAGAAATAACAGAGGTGACCAGTGTAATATTAAAATAAACTTTTAGTACAACTCGTCTATGCAGTTGCTAATCTATACTTTTTATTTATCGCCAGAATCTCTACAAATTTCCAAAATTTAAACACCGATTTGTGCAGAGCAAAAAAAACAATAATTAAATTACAGTTGCATACTCCAAACTGATTAAGAGTTTGTTTAATTGTCTAATCCATTTTAAATGTTTATAAACCATATTTATTTATCTTAGGTCATGGTACATGTAGTGCAAATGGTGATCCTCACTACAAAACGTTCGATGGTAAACGTTACAACTTCATGGGGAAATGTGAATACGTGTTGGCGAAAGACTCGCAAAAGAAATTTGTAATAATTCAAGATAATGAACCTTGTGGCAGAAGAAAAGCATCATGTACAAATGCCATAACCCTCAAGATTAAGGGTTTCGAAATTCGCCTTCTTAGAGGAGGTGATGCCACTGTTAATGGGACCTCCGTTACCTTGCCATATAATAACAAAGGTAACTAAGTGTGAAAATCGTAAATTCACTTCGTGAAAGAGTAAGCCTGCTACTGTAATTGTTAATTTTGAAATACGCCCATTATTACAGTATTAGTACAGTATTACATGAGTACAGTATCTAATCATTTTCAAAACCTGTCAAATTAAAACCATTCAAAAACGTCGCTGCCAATTTAATAATGTAAAGAATAACGGCAACATAAAATTTTGCAGCACCTCTGTGTCTGTAACTAGGGACCTTACGAAGTACCACGGCAACTTCAACGACGACGTCTTTTAAACAAAATAATTGTAGTTGCAAAACAACGAGAACGAATAATTTTTCGTCCCTAGAGTAATCTCAACACCTCCCTCGTTCTTCTACAACGCCACTTAGAGCATTTTCACGTCTTCAGGACGACGTCAACGGCCAAAAGATGAGAACTGTTGCTTTAGATTTACTTCAATACTGACACTACAATCATTTTAGCAATACTGGAGCCTTTTGGAAGTCATTAAACTAGCTTCAAATATCAAATATTATAGTCAGTTATCCGTGACTTTTTTCAATTATAAAGTTTATGTTGTTTTTTAACCGCCGTCGTCGTCCTAGCATCGTATGGTCCCTATTATCCCACTGGAACAACGGAAACCAACATGCAGTGCACAACTTTAGGCATTTACTTCTTATTGCATTTTTTGTTTTATCCTCCGCAGGAATAAGTGTCAATAAATTCGCTAAGCGACGTATGAGGATTACAACAAATATTGGTTTAGCTGTCCTATATGATGGAGTATTCAACGTCTTGGTGAAGGTTGCCAACAGTTATAAGGGCAAGTTATCAGGACTTTGTGGAAACTTCAATGGCAAGCGTGCTGACGAATTCAAGACACCCAATAAAAAACTTGTGAAGAATGCAGCGTTATTTGGAAATTCCTGGAAACTTAAAGACAGTTGTCCTAATGTGACCATCGTTGAAAATCCATGTAAAGCTGCAAGCAGAATTACCCGCAGAGCTAAAAACAAATGTTCTGCTCTTAAACAGCCACCATTTTCAATTTGTAATGAAGATTTAGATCCTAACGATGGTCATATAGAAAACTGTGAATACGATGTCTGTGGGTGTGATGATAATCCTGAGGCTTGTTTATGTGAAGCTTACTCAGCGTACGTCGAAGCATGCGAAGATATTGGAATAGAGATCAAATGGAAACATCTACGTCGTTTTGCAAAATGCGGTGAGTTTCTAAATTAAGAAATTTTGCCATGGTGCATGGCCCAGATCTGATGGTTTAAGGATTTTGAGTTCACTTATAAAAATTCCGGTTTAAAAACACAGCACTTTACACAAATATATCTACACTGATTTTTACAAAAGTATATTTGATATGTAGAAAAGGAAATTTGCGTATAGCAAACGGTGTATTCCTCTGCTTAACATAAAGTGATCAAGGTGTATATAGGAATATAGCAAAACCTGAGAGCGTAATTCTCAAATGTTATCAGTAATATTTGGTATAACATACCGGTTGTCTTTGAATCTTTTTTATTAAAAACTGTTATTGGTTGTCTTTTAAAAAAATTAAATAGCTAAGAATATTAAAAGTAACAACACAAAAACGAAAAATATTGGTTTTATTAAAAACTCAGCTGGGATCATATATATAATGGGTAAGTCTCAAAATTTGAAACATATTTTGCTTCAGAATCACCATGTGCTTCTGCACCATGCCATAATGGTGGAAATTGTACAGATGTCGGCAAGTTCTTCAAGTGCACCTGTCCTCCTGGTTATAGTGGAAGAACGTGCAAAAAAAGAGGTAACATACTATGTCTAAAATTTTTAAATATATATATATATATATCTTGGAATGATAATCTTACACTCACTTCAATACCGAAACTGGAAAGTGAGCATAGTTTTGACTTGTTTAAAGATTCTGAGAAACGAACTTCTTGCTTTTGCCACGTTGGTCTATTTTCGCACAGAACACTCTTAGTGTATCAGTTGTTATTCATATAAATAGCATTGTAGCAAATTAACTTGATTTGAAAACACGATTTACTTGATTTCACCTTAAAGTCAAATTTTGCCAGAGTAGAACAACAAAGATGAGCTTTGTTTTTCATGCGAAAACTATCACCTTCTGTTGTTTGCAATAAATGCAAAGGACTAACAACTTGTTTTTTTAGAAAACAATTCAATAATTTGCCATATAATTTACTTGTGTTTTCCGTCCTTTTTTTAAACAACTGTCATTTCATAGAATGCTTGAAGAAACAAACCAAGTTTTTATTAAAATCTTTGTTTACAGTTACTGTAATGTATATTAAAAAACGTAGCTTGAAATAAGAATTGAATTAAATTTAGGGAGGAAATAGATTGTATTTACAATGCATACTAAAATGCAATCGCGCCCACCCTGGAAAAGACAATCTATAATATGCACCACTATTGCGTAGTCTAAATGGGTTAAAGCCATTAGTGCAAATATTTAGATCTGCCTGCTTTTTCAGCCCGGAATTTGAAACACGGTCGGATACATTTTGCTTCGATGTGACGTCAACTTTCATATTTTATATCGCTCACGGAAAAACAGATGTCTTGCCTAGAATTACAATGTTTTTCTACTATAGCATTTTTTTTAAATAGTAGACGTTGTAGAAATATTAGGCGTCGTAATTAATATATTTCCGCGAAACAAACGAGCACGTATAAACACCATCTTGTAAATTTACAAAGTATATTTCTTTAGAATCACCATGTTCTTCTGCGCCCTGTAAAAATGGTGGCCGCTGCAGAAATGCGGGAAAATTCTTCAAGTGCATCTGCCGTTTTGGATATAAAGGAAGACAATGCGATATAAAAGGTACTAACAGTTTTACATGCAATATAATTTCCTTAAACAACTATTCTTTTTTTTGGTTTTTATTTGTAAATAAATATCGCACAAATCTGAAATCTTGTTTGCGGGGCGTGTGTTGTTAGCGCAACTGCCTGGCCCGGTTATTAGACTGGGTTAGTACTTGGTGATCGCTTGGCCTGGGAATGACAGACTCACCGTTGTCGAGCTTGGAACTAACTGAGTAGAGTTGTAGTTGATCTCTCCTGTGCTTCGAAGGTTTTTCGCCGCGGGTTCTCCGGTTTTCCTCCCTCCGTAATATCAACACCTACATCTTAGCTGTGATCCGTGCATGGTTTGAAGTGTGTGGCATGGCGGCTGCCTGCATGGAGCGCCTTTGATATATGCCTCGACACGGCCACGTTAATCTGCTTCCTTCCTAATTCAGCCACTGGTTGCTAGTAAGGATGATTAGCCCCCAGTCTTTGTTTGGACAAGTTTAGTTTCCAGAACATGTAAGTTAACTGCAAAAATTGCCACAATCTTATTTTCTATTTTTTATTGGCGAGATTGGCGAGATGCTTTTGCTCTTGTTACTTTTGCTTGACGCTTTTGACTTTCAGTTCTGCATACCGTAAACGAGTTACACTTGTGGCAAGTGTCTGTCTGAATTGAGATACTTCAACAGTTTCCCCATTACATTTTTTCAACCGCGATAACAAATTCAAATTTGTTATTTCAACCAATCAGTTTTTATCTATACTACTACTCCTTTTCATTTCAAAACAAAGACGTGCAACATGTATTTCAAATGTCCAATAAGAAATACCTAATCATACTCCATGTATATGGGCATTGTGATCTAAATGTTGGGAGACTTGCATGAGAAAAGCGTTCAAAAAAAACACACGCGACGCCATAACCAAGATACCAGCCATCATAGTAACAGATATGCAAATAGTGAACGGTATATAAAGAGATTATGGGAAGTTTTGGTTAGAATAAAAATGCTAACATTAATTTTGAAGAAAACTTTACGTCATGTTGAATATTGAAATTATGCGTGATCTATCTCTTAGTATCGCCATGTGCATCTGCTCCATGCCGTAATGGAGGAAAATGTAAAGACGTTGGAAAGTTTTACCAGTGCAAATGTCCTTATGGTTACCGTGGAAGACGATGCCAGATAAGAAATAACAGAGGTGACTAATGTAATATTAAAACAAACTTTTAGTACAACTCGTCTATGCAGTTGCATATCTATACTTTTTCATATCTTATCGCCAGAATCTATAAATTCAGCATCCCAAAAATCTTTCAGCATTTGAACAGTTATTTTCCAATATTTCGGCTTTCTTGATAACCCACGTGTACGATGAATATTATGCGCATCAATTACGCAAGTAAAATTATCACATTAAACGCGTTCCGAATGATTTTGGAAAATTCTAAAATACCGGTTTTTTAGTAATACTTTTAATATTTGTAAGGAAAATTTACCAAATCTGTTTGAAAAATCTGGAATAATGTCCATAAAAACTTTATTTTAATAGTAATTGGGACAAAAGCAGCCCATGCATTTCTTGCTAGTCTCCTCCGCAGGTGTTCTTTCTCAACGATAGTTACCTGAACATCGCAAGGGGCGTGAAACTCTGACTAGCAACTATTCTCAAAGTTAACTAACTTTGTTGTTATATTGAGGTTTGTATTTCCAAAATGGTAATAAGGATGACGTCAATGTAAGCATTTGTGTGTGTTTTTATCTTTTCTTATGATAAACAGCTTGAATATTATAATGAAAAAAATGATAAAATACAGAATATACTTAGTAATTCAATTGAATAGTAATTCAAGTATTCCATTAACATGCGAATTGTGTAATATTTCTCGTGTAACAGAATATTGTCTACGCAAATTATGCCTACGACGTCATTTCATTACCATTTTGGAAATACAAACCTCAATATAACAACAAATAAAAGTAAAAATCAAACAATATTTTGGCATTCAACTTACACATTAAATAGAATCCATATTCAGTGATATCATAGTTGGGTTGTTAGCATTTTAACTGAAGATTCTGAGAAACGGACTTCTTGCTTTCGCCACATGGTCTATTTCGCAAAGAACACTCTTAGTGTATCGGTTCAGTTGTTATTCGTATAAATAGCATGTAGCAAATTAACTTGATTTGGAAACAACATTTACCTAATTAATTACTTATTTTTAATTATATAGCTATAATTACTACACTTTATACTTCATTTTAAACATAAAGACGAGGATCATGAACTTCAAATCATAAAGATCATATAAATACTAGAGGGGGCATCCTATCTTAATTTCAGTCAACTGTGGGTAACCAATTGAACGCCGCCATCTTGGACTTTTTTTGGAGGCAAACATGAGGCGCGTTGGTTGGCAAAGGAGTGGGTATTGTACATTTGCCAACCAATTGACTGAAATATCATAGGTAATGGCGGCTGCCATGTGGTTACCAAATTTTCCCGCCAATGTCCCCTCTAGTATTTATATGATCTCTATGCTTCAAATGTCGATCAAATATCGAATAAGAAATACCTCATAATAGTCCATATTTGGACACTGCTGTGATCTATAAACACATATGATGTTGCAACACTTCCATAAAAAACAAAACACAAAACGTTATATTAATGATAACCCACGTATACGATGAATATTATGCACATTCAATTACTCAAGTAAAATTATCACATTAAACGCGTTCCAAAGGATTTTGGAAAATTCTAAAATACCGGTTTTTTAGTAATACTTTTAATATTTGTAAGGAAAATTTACCAAATCTGTTTGAAATATCTGCAATAATTTCCATAAAAACGTTATTTTAATTGTTATTGGGACAAAAACAGCCCATTTCTTGCTAGTCTCCTCCGCAGGTGTTCTTTCTCAACGATATATAGTTGCCTGAAGATCGCAAGGGGCGTGAAACTCTGAGTAGCAACTATTCTCAAAGTTAACTAACTTTGTTGTTATATTCAGGTTTGTATTTCCAAAATGGTAATGAGGATGACGTCAATGTAAGCGTTTGTGTGTGTTCTTCTCTTTTCTTATGACAAACCGCTTGAACATTTTAATGAAAAAAATGATAAAATACAGAATATACTATTCAAGTATTCCATTAACATGTGAATTGTGTAATATTTGTATAGGTAATAGCATGGTTTCGAGTGCAATTTGGAAAAAAACATGCGCGAGTGATTTTTCAAATACTGTCAAAATAGCACGAGTCCGAAGGACGAGTGCTATTTGAAGTATTTGAAAAACTCACGAGTGCATGTTTTTCCAAATTGCACGAGAAACCATGCTATTACTTATTAATAATATACATGAAAAAATGTTCAAAACAACTGTACTGACATTTTAACGTACGTGTTTAGCCGTCCACTCCTCGAATATTTATTTGTTAAAAAATGCTTCGCTTCCTTTACTACTTGAAAAAGTTTACTCGAGGCATAAAGAAGCTTCTGGTCTTCTTGTAGGTAATTCACTTGGCAATATTAAAGCATAACTAGCTTCAAATTTGAACAAATTATCCCCAAAAAACCGCCGAATCTTGGCCGCCATCTTTGTTTGTTTTGTGTCGGGAAAAATCCGCTGTACAATCAATTTGATTGGTTCTTAGTGATAAAAGGTTTTTGCACTGTGATTACAGATTTTTGCACTGTGATAACACAATTCTGCACTGTTGTTTGGGATTAACTGCACTGGAATCAGCCAATCACAGTCGAGATATTTTATCATGTATATTATTACTCGTGTAACAGAACATTGCGTATGCAAATTATGCCTACGACGTCATTCATTACCATTTTGGAAATACAAACCTCCATATAACAACAAATAAAAGTTAAAATCACACAATATTTTGGCATTCAACTTACACATTAAATAGAATCCATATTCAGTGATATCATATTTGAGTTTATAAGCATTTTAACAGAAGATTCTGAGAAACGGACTTTTTCCTTTCGCCACATATTATGGTCTATTTTCCCAAAGAACACTCTTAGTGTATCGGTTCAGTTGTTATTCATATAAATAGCATGTAGCAAATTAACTTGATTTGGAAACAATATTTACCTAATTAATTACTAATTAAAGTAATTGTGCCGTCCCCCGTGAGTAAAACAACAAAGATGAGCTTTGCTTTTCATGTGAAAACTATTGTCACCTTCTGTAGTTTGCAATAATTGCAAAGAACTAACAAACATTTGCGGGTTTTTTTACAAAACAACTCAATTATTTTCCATTTAACTTACTTGTGCTTCCCGTCCCTTTTTAAAACAACTGTCATTTCATAGAAGGCTTGAACTAACAAACTAAGTTTTTATTAAAATGTTTCTTTAAAGTTACTGTAATTTATATTAGGAAACGTAACTTGAAACTAGAATAGAATTAAATTTAGGGGAGGGGGATAGTTTGTCTTTATAATGCATACTAAAATGCAATCACACGCCTAAGAGAAGACAATTAATAAAGCTTTAATTGAGCTTGTTACCCTGGATAGACCACAATACATTGCGAATTCAAGATGGTGCTGCTATTGGTGAAAAGGTCCATTTCACTTAACACTTCAAACACGATCAGATCTATACAATTTGCTTTGATCTGACGTCAACTTTCACATTTTATATCGCTCACGAAAAAGCACATGTCTTGCCTAGAATTACAATTATGTTTTTCTACTAGCATTTTTTCAAAAATAGTAGACCTTGTAGAAATATTAAGCAATCTTTCTCGCGAAAACAAATAAACATTCAACACCTTTTGTAAATTTACAAAGATTTTTCACTTTAGAATCACCATGTTCTTCTGCGCCCTGCAAAAATGGTGGCCGCTGCAGAAATGCAGGAAAACTCTTCAAGTGCATATGTCGTTTTGGCTATAAAGGAAGAAAATGCGATATAAAAGGTATTAACAGTTTTAAAATCATTCAATATAATTTCCTTAAATTATTATTGGTTATTTCAACCAGTCAATTTTTTTACAATCTACATTTAGTTTACATTACTTTATACTTCATTTTAAACATAAAGACAAGGAACATGAACTTCAAATCATAGAGATCATATAAATACTAGAGGGGGCATCCTATCTTAATTTCAGTCAACTGCGGGTAACCAATTGAACGCCGCCATCTTCGATTTTTTTTGGAGGCAAACATCAGGCGTGTTGGTTGGCAAGGACTGGGTATGGTACATTTGCCAACCAATTGACTGAAATATCATAGGTAATGGTGGCTGCCATGTGGTTACCAAATTTTCCCGCCAATGTCCCCTCTAGTATTTATATGATCTCTATGCTTCTAATGTCGATCAAATGTCGAATAAGAAATACCTCATAATAGTCCATATTTGGACACTGCTGTGATCTATAAACACATATGATGTTGCAACACTTCCATAAAAAAAACAACACAAAACGTTATATATAGCCGGCATAGGCGAGAAACCTGGAATAACCTATGCAAATGGTGAAAATGTACAGTATGTAGGGGGTAAGGGAATTTTTTGTAAGAATAAAAATGTTAACAATTTAAAAAAAATAGATTATGTTAAACAAACCTATGCGTCATCTTTCTCTTAGTATCGCCATGTGCATCTGCTCCATGCCGTAATGGAGGAAAATGTAAAGACGTTGGAAAGTTTTACCAGTGCAAATGTCCTTATGGTTACCGTGGAAGACGATGCCAGATAAGGAATAACAGAGGTGACTAATGTAATATTAAAATAAACTTTTAGTACAACTCGTCTATGCAGTTGCTTATCTATACTTTTTCATATCTTATCGCCAGAATCTATAAATTCAGCATCTCAAAAATCTCTCATTATTTGAACAGTTATTTTCCAATATTTCGGCTTTCTTGATAACCCACGTATACGATGAATATTATGCACATTCAATTACGCAAGTAAAATTATCACATTAAACGCGTTCCAAATGATTTTGGAAAATTCTAAAATACCGGTTTTTTAGTAATACTTTTAATATTTGTAAGGAAAATTTACCAAATCTGTTTGAAATATCTGCAATAATTTCCATAAAAACGTTATTTTAATTGTTATTGGGACAAAAACAGCCCATTTCTTGCTAGTCTCCTCCGCAGGTGTTCTTTCTCAACGATAGTTGCCTGAAGATCGCAAGGGGCGTGAAACTCTGAGTAGCAACTATTCTCAAAGTTAACTAACTTTGTTGTTATATTCAGGTTTGTATTTCCAAAATGGTAATGAGGATGACGTCAATGTAAGCGTTTGTGTGTGTTTTTCTCTTTTCTTATGACAAACCGCTGGAACATTTTAATGAAAAAAATGATAAAATACAGAATATACTATTCAAGTATTCCATTAACATGTGAATTGTGCAATATTTCTCGTGTAACAGAACATTGCGTATGCAAATTATGCCTACGACGTCATTTCATCACCATTTTGGAAATACAAACCTCAATATAACAACAAATAAAAGTTAAAATAAAACAATATTTTGGCATTCAACTTACACATTAAATAGAATCCATATTCAGTGATATCATATTTGGGTTTATAAACATTTTAACTGAAGATTCTGAGAAACGGACTTCTGGCTTTCGCCACATATTATGGTCTATTTTCGCAAAGAACACTCTTAGTGTATCGGTTCAGTTGTTATTCATATAAATAGCATGTAGCAAATTAACTTGATTTGGAAACAACATTTACCTAAGTAATTAATTACTAATTAAAGTAATTGTTCCGTCCCCCGTGAGTAAAACAACGAAGATGAGCTTTGCTTTTCATGTGAAAACTATTGTCACCGTCTGAAGTTTGCAATAATTGCAAAGAACTAACAAACATTTGCGGGTTTTTTTACAAAACAATTTAATTATTTTCCATATAACTTACTTGGGCTTCCCGTCCCTTTTTTAAACAACTGCCATTTCATAGAATGCTTGAACTAACAAACTAAGTTTTTATTAAAATTTTTCTTTTAAGTTACTGTAATTCATATTACGAAACGTAACTTGAAATTAGAATTAAATTAAATTTAGGGGAAGGGGTTATATTGCCTTTATAATGCATACTAAAATACAATCACACGCCCAAGAGAAGACAATTAATAAAGCTTTAATTGAGCTTGTTACCCTGGATAGACCACAATACATTGCGAATTCAAGATGGTGCTACTATTGGTGAAAGGTCCATTTCGCTTAAGGTAGTACTGGAGGCTAATTTTGAAAAAATTGAAAAAATCTGAAAATATAGTATCGGAGAGATATGGTGTAGAAGAAGTTGTTGCAGCCACTAAAAAATCATTTTGAGTCCAGGGGGGTGTGGGAAGTGAAATTTGATCTCCATATTAACGATTTTCAATGGTCGATTGTAGCTTTTGCTTTCAACTTCATGAACTGAAACGAAGAAGACTTACTTATCATACCAATACAAAGATTTAATCTCGGAGTCCGCAATCAGTCGATTAAATGTCGCTGACCTACAAGCATTACGTTATTTGGCAAGATAACAGATATTCAAAAATTTCGCAACCAAAAGCTTTGAAGCGGACTCTGGCGGACTCCGAGATTATTTTTTTATTATAGGCTTGTGCACAATCAGGCCAAATTTTGATCAAATCGATTGAAAAGAGAAAGAGATATGGAGGTTTAGGTCATTACACTGATGAAAATTTATCAAATTTTGGCCATATTACCTCAAATTACAGCTTTTTTAACCTAAATTTTTGTCTATTTTGACTTGCCAACACGTTCCCCCATGTTCTGATGAGCCGTCGGTGATAAGTCAGTGGTCAATAGTTATAACGTCTCCCCAAATATGGACAAAAAAGCACTGTAACCCCTATTTTTAGTGTGGGGAAATAACGTGGGAATGGGATTAACCAGTTCGCTTAGCAACGACGCATAAGGTGTCGGTGATGACAAAATCGCGGCATGTCAAATCACAACACCAATCTCAAGGTGTAAATTCTGTCAAAACTCGCTGTAGGAAAGCAATTACAAACGCATCGTCTTTCAGCCTCCATCTGTTTTATCTGCGGTTTTGGCGCGAACATTCATCCTTAGATACCAAAGTTTGATCGCACAAATCTCGAAAAGTATATAAAGCAGCGCTGTCAAAATTGGCATACAAACTTGTTGTTACTATATCTTTCAACAGACCAAAAATTGTTAAGATCGGAGAAGTTGACTTTAGCCTCCAGTACCACCTTAACACTTCAAACACGATCAGATCTATACATTTTGCTTTGATCTGACGTCAACTTTCACATTTTATATCGCTCACGAAAAAGCACATGTCTTGCCTAGAATTACAATTATGTTTTTCTACTAGCATTTTTCAAAAATAGTAGACGTTGCAGAAATATTAAGCAATCTTTTTCGCGAAAACAAATAAACATTCAACACCTTTTGTAAATTTACAAAGTTTTTTTCTTTAGAATCACCATGTTCTTCTGCGCCCTGTAAAAATGGTGGCCGCTGCAGAAATGCGGGAAAATTATTCAAGTGCATATGTCGTTTTGGATATAAAGGAAGACAATGCGATATAAAAGGTACTAACCGTTTTACAATCATTCAATATAATTTCCTTAAATAACCCTTTGTTTGCATTATATAGATTGGGGAACTCTGAAATCTTGTTTGCACAAGTTTAGTTTTTAGAATATGTAACTTAACTGGAAAAAACTGCCACAATCTTACTTTCTGTTTTTATTGGCGAGATTTGCGTGTTTCATGCTTTTGTGGTTGACCTTTCAATTCTGCATGCCGTAAAGGAGGGGCAAGTATCTTTCTGAATTGACATACTCCAGCAGTTTTGCCATTGCATTTTTTCAAAATAACACATTCGAATTGGTTATTTCAACCAGTCAATTTTTTACAATCTACATTTAGTTTACATTACTTTATACTTCATTTTTAAAATAAAGACGTGGAAACATGAACTTCAAATCTCCAATAAGAAATACCTCGTAATATTCCATGTTTGGACGCTGTTGTGATCTAAACACACGGGATGTTGCAACACTTCCATAAAAAAAAAACACGTTATATATAGCCGGCATAGGGGAGAAACCTGGCATAACCCTATGCAAATGGTGAAAATGTACAGTATGTAGCGGGTAAGGGAATTTTTTGTAAGAATAGAAATGTTAACAATTTAAAAAAGATAGATTATGTTAAACAAACTTATGCGTCATCTTTCTCTTAGTATCCGCACCATGTGCATCTGCTCCATGCCGTAATGGTGGAAAATGTAAAGACGTTGGGAAGCTTTACCAGTGCAAATGTCCTTATGGTTACCGTGGAAGACGATGCCAGATAAGAAATAACAGAGGTGACCAGTGTAATATTAAAATAAACTTTTAGTACAACTCGTCTATGCAGTTGCTAATCTATACTTTTTATTTATCGCCAGAATCTCTAAATTCAGCACCTCAAAAATCTTTTAGAATTTGAACAGCTATTTTCCAACGTGTATGATGAATATTATCCGCATTTGCCATTTCTTCCACATTTGCATTGGAATTCTATATTAACATAAAACACCTATTTTCATCAATGACATATAAATTTACATTGATTACTTGCCTACTTTTATCAATTTTTACATATTTAGTCAGAGCCGTTTCTTGGTTTCACCCAAAAAGTAACAAATTTTCACCGATTTGCAAAATTTAAACACCGATTTGTGCAGAGCAAAAAAAAAATAATTAAATTACAGTTGCATACTCCAAACTGATTAAGAGTTTGTTTAATTGTCTAATCCATTTTAAATGTTTATAAACCATATTTATTTATCTTAGGTCATGGTACATGTAGTGCAAATGGTGATCCTCACTACAAAACGTTCGATGGTAAACGTTACAACTTCATGGGGAAATGTGAATACGTGTTGGCGAAAGACTCGCAAAAGAAATTTGTAATTATTCAAGATAATGAACCTTGTGGCAGAAGAAAAGCATCATGTACAAATGCCATAACCCTCAAGATTAAGGGTTTCGAAATTCGCCTTCTTAGAGGAGGTGATGCCACTGTTAATGGGACCTCCGTTACCTTGCCATATAATAACAAAGGTAACTAAGTGTGAAAATCGTAAATTCACTTCGTGAAAGAGTAAGCCTGCTACTGTAATTGTTAATTTTGAAATACGCCCATTATTACAGTATTAGTACAGTATTACATGAGTACAGTATCTAATCATTTTCAAAACCTGTCAAATTAAAACCATTCAAAAACGTCGCTGCCAATTTAATAATGTAAAGAATAACGGCAACATAAAATTTTGCAGCACCTCTGTGTCTGTAACTAGGGACCTTACGAAGTACGACGGCAACTTCAACGACGACGTCTTTTAAACAAAATAATTGTAGTTGCAAAACAAAGAGAACGAATAATTTTTCGTCCCTAGAGTAATCTCAACACCGTCCTCGTTCTTTCTACAACGCCACTTAGAGCATTTTCACGTCTTCAGGACGACGTAAACGGCCAAAAGATGAGAACTGTTGCTTTAGATTTACTTCAATACTGACACTACAATCATTTTAGCAATACTGGAGCCTTTTGGAAGTTATTAAACTAGCTTCAAATATCAAATATTATAGTCAGTTATCCGTGACTTTTTTCAATTATAAAGTTTATGTTGCTTTTTAACCGCCGTCGTCGTCCTAGCATCGTAAGGTCCCTATTATCCCACTGGAACAACGGAAACCAACATGCAGTGCACAACTTTAGGCATTTACTTATTATTGCATTTTTTGTTTTATCCTCCGCAGGAATAAGTGTCAATAAACTCGCTAAGCGACGTATGAGGATTACAACAAATATTGGGGTAGCTGTCCTATATGATGGAGTGTTCAACGTCTTGGTGAAGGTTGCCAACAGTTATAAGGGCAAGTTATCAGGACTTTGTGGAAACTTCAATGGCAAGCGTGCTGACGAATTCAAGACACCCAATAAAAAACTTGTGAAGAATGCAGCGTTATTTGGAAATTCCTGGAAACTTAAAGACAGTTGTCCTAATGTGACCATCGTTGAGAATCCATGTAAAGCTGCAAGCAGAATTACCCGCAGAGCTAAAAACAAATGTTCTGCTCTTAAACAGCCACCATTTTCAATTTGTAATGAAGATTTAGATCCTAACGATGGTCATATAGAAAACTGTGAATACGATGTCTGTGGGTGTGATGATAATCCTGAGGCTTGTTTATGTGAAGCTTACTCAGCGTACGTCGAAGCATGCGAAGATATTGGAATAGAGATCAAATGGAAACATCTACGTCGTTTTGCAAAATGCGGTGAGTTTCTAAATTAAGAATTATTAGTGTTATTTTCCTATGACAAAGCTATAGAGTGATACATGGCCCAGATCTGATAGTTTAGGATTTTGAGTTCACTTATAAAAACACGCTTTAAAACACAGCACTTTACACAAATTTATCTACACTGATTTTTACAAAAGTACATTTTATATGTAAAAAAGGAACTACATTTCCGTATATAAGAGCTGTCATATAATATAACAATTCCTCTGCTTAACACAAAGTGATCAAGGTATATATAGGAATATAACCAAACTGAGTGTAATTCTCAAATTTTATCAGTAATATTTGGTATAACCGGCTGGCGTTGAAACTTATTTTATTTAAGACTGTTTATGGTGTTTAGGTGGTCTTTTAAAAAATTTAAATAGCTTAGAGCAAGAGATGTAGAAAAACAATAAAAGTAACAACACAAAAAAGGAAAATATTGGTTTTATTAAAATGTCACATGGAATATATATGTATAATTTATATATATATATATATATATATATATAATATAGTGGGTAAATCTCAAAATTTGAAACGTATTTTGCTTCAGAATCACCATGTGCTTCTGCTCCATGTCATAATGGTGGAAATTGTACAGATGTTGGCAAGTCCTTCAAGTGCACCTGTCCTCCTGGTTATAGTGGAAAAACATGCAAAAAAAGAGGTAACATACTAGTATTACAGTATTTTCGCTATTACAGTATTGATTTCACTCTCAAAACGTCAGTACTTTGTTCTCTAAAATTCAGTTCATCACTCATCATCAAGATTATGTATACTTTGTAACATACAGTACTGTCGTAACAGTTTACATTTAAATTTTATAGTTTGAAGCAGAAAAAGAACTTTAGACAGGAATAAAGCTATATCTTAAAATTTTTATTATAATTTATTGACGACTCCAGCAGACCACTATTTCAAATTGTATATTGTATACAATTTTAAATTGCGATCCGTAAGAGTCATATTTCAAAATATTTTCGTACATAAATATTAATTTTTTCACTTTCAGAATCACCATGTGCTTCCACACCATGCCACAATGGTGGAAATTGTACAGATGTTGGAAAGTCTTTCAAGTGCACTTGTCTTTCGGGTTATAATGGACGAAGGTGCCAGATCAAAGGTAATGTACCTTTTGTATGCAACCAACAAAATTAATTTTGTTCAACCTACAATTTGTCGACAATACATTCACAACATAGTGCACACTGCTACTGACCTGTGGTAGGCCGGGTTTAGGTTTTGGCTCGGTTTCTCCTTTTTTGTTGTGGTGTCACGATTTGGCATTTTTTACTTCAATCCATTACTATCGATTTGATGATTTCGTACTTCCAGTGAGTTGTAATATATATGGGGAACGTTTCTAATTGCTAGAAACAGCTAGTACTATACAAATACAGTTGATTCAATATTCAAAATATTAGAGTTTTTCAAAGCAGTAATAAAGTGTAAATGAAACTGTTTGGGTAGGACCTATAGTAGGATACACTAGTGCACATGTATACAATCTCAACTTATTTCAACCTTGTATCCAGACTCTTTGTCAGTGCTCGCAACTCGCTGGAGCAAGTACTACTGTATTCAGCCATCATTATACCCTCATTATTTTGTGTAAAATAACTGAGAGGATATATGTCCCCTAAAGGAATACTAAGGGTCACCAATACAGTCCATGAAAGTTAAAGTGCATTCAAGATATGTCCCTTCAGATAAACAGCATTGCAATGTATTAATTGGAAGAACTGAATTTTTTAAATACCTTGGTGTAACCATTCATTAGTCAATGACTTGGTCAGAGCATTTTGACATGATTATCACCAAGACAAGTCAAAGACTCGGTATTATTAAGAGAATAAAGCATCTGAACTGCCTTTACAAGCAAGCTAGGTTAACCGTATTCAACAGCACCATTCTTCCACTGTTGGACTATGGGGATGTCGTTGGGGGTGTGAAAACAACGAAAGTTTGAAGAGACATTTGCAACTTCAGCAAAATTAAAAGTGGTTTATCCGTTAATTTTTCTATTTCAATTATAACTACTGGTAGCACATGAGTGATGTAAGCATTAAACAATTGAACTTTATTCCAGTAATATAATTAAAATTTGAAGAAGCAGCATCTGGGGGAAGGGGGCAGTGAGGCCATGCATATTGTGAATTATAACTCCAGGATTAAAATCATCAAAATAGAGCTCATGCAGGTGTAATGTGTGAAAACATCAACTGGCAGACCAAGTACAAGTCTAGCAAAGCTCTGTATTTTCCCATTGAAATAAAATTCTTACACATATGTTTTATCACCTATAGAAATGAGGCAATTTGATTGGCTAATAATATAAATTAGTTTTTGCTACTTTGTTGACTGTGTTTGTTATCTATACTGTACTAACATGTCTTAGACAATCAGTGAGTTAGTTTTACAGAGGTTGACTTGACAGACCTGCATGAGTAGTTGTAATTTCAAATATGTTTCTTTGTTATTTTTTCCAGTATCCAGAAAAAAGGTAAAAAAGGTAAAAGGAAAAAAAAGGGTAAAAGGAAAAAAAAGGGTAAAAGGAAAAAAGGGAAAAGGAAAAAAGGTGTAAAAGGAAAAAAACAAGGGAAAAGCAATGAAGTCAAAGGATACAAGTTTTCCATGATCTGTAATTCTGTATTCTAATTACAAATATAGGGGACAATTGTAGCTCAGTCAACTATTTGGGATGGGAGAAATAAAACATATAAAGCATTAAATGGTTGTTTGTGATGTTTTTCTTCTAGAATTTTGCACCTACAGGTTACAACTAGTTTGTTAGGAAAGGGAAAATGTTTCAGTCTTTTCCGGCAGTGAAATAAATATACCTGCATGAGTAAGTTTTTTCAAGACGTCAATATATATGACTTGGAAAAAAACCCACACGTGTGAGTAACGCTCACGTACGTGAATTTTTTTCTCCACAAATTACACAAGAAATTATGCTATGACGCATAAATATTAGTATAGGTAATATCATGGTTTCGAGTGCAATTTGGAAAAAACATGCACGAGTGAGTGAGTTTTTCAATTCAAAGACTATCAAAATGGCAAGAGTCCAAAGGACGAGTGCTATTTGAAGTCGTTGAAAAACTCACGAGTGAATGTTTTTTAATTGCACGAAAAACCATGCTATTACTTAATAATGTACATGAAAAGATATCCAAGTTAACTGTACACTTACTTACATTACACTGCCCTTTCGGCAGTGTCCACTCCTTGTATATTTGGCCGTTGTTTAAAAACGCTTTGCTTCTTCTACCACTACTCGAGAAAGTTTACTAAAAGCACTAAAATCTTCTAGTTTTCTTGCAGGTACTTTACTTGGGAACAATAAAAAATAATTAGCTTTAAATTTTAACAAATTGTTCTCCTCCGTTTCAAATCAAACTTGGCCGCCATATTTGTTTATTTTGTTTGTTCATGAGCTTCATTTTGGAATATGCCCCGCTGCTGCCGCTGCGCTCGCAGAATAAAATTTTGGGCTCATATTTTGAAAATTTGCCTATGTAACCAGGCCTCATTCAAGATGGCTGCCTGTGCGATTATCTTCTATTAAAATTCTAATGTCAACGAAGAACGGCTAACCCAAACAAAAACCTGGGGCCGGTTGTACGAAGGCCGGATAGCGCTATCCACTGGATAGCGATTTTTTCAACCTTCGTAAAATTGGCCGTTGATTGTTATGACCTCAGATTAGGATTTGGTATTTATAAACTGAAGTTTTTAAGATTTATTGTGGGCTCCAGATCCGTAGTTTCACAGCTCTTCGGCCATTTTTACGAAGGTTGAAAAAATCGCTATCCAGTGAATAGCGCTATCCGGGCTTCGTACAACCGGCCCCTGAACTCTAGTCAGAAACCGAGTTTACAGTTTACCAGGCTTCATTGCCTCAAGTTGGTAGACTAGCGGTTAAATATATACAGGAATGGCTTCGACTTCATATTAGTCAATATTTCATTTAAATATTCTTTTCTGACGTAAACTCGTCAGTTCAGTGGGGTTTGGGTGGTATTTGGGTTAAGTGACATTATGGATCGTTTTCACTCGCGTGATCGGTGCCGCCCAGTTGGGGTGGTGAAGCAATACGAAATGTTTGAATAAGAATAGAGTTAAATTCCCATATGTGCACCAATATGGCCGCCGTGAGTCAGGTGAAAACCGAGAGTAAGATAACAGGGGCGGATCTAGGATTGTTGAAAGGGGGGTGTCCTAGGGCGAAGCCGACCCTTTTAGGGGGTTCTGGGGGCATGTCCCCCGGAAATTCTTGAGAGCCATTTGATGGCACGTTTGAGTACTCCGCAGTATAGAAAAAAGGTTATATTTTTGGGTTACATGTACTTACAGTATAAAATATTTATGTAAACACTTAAAAAACAACAAATGAAAACTGCAACTTCATTTTAACTAGAGCTGTTAGACCTGCAATAATTATATTTAGCGTCTTTTAATAATTTTTTCTAGACCAAAGAGGGGGGTGGCTAGCCACCCAATCCACCACCCCTAAATCCGCCCCTGGATAATCAGGTAATAATTCCATGTCCTACATAACCCAAGTACTTCATGAAAGCCTTACCCCAACACACAACCTAACCTAAGGATGGCAATTTGTGTAAATAGGACATGGACGTATAACCAATAATCACACAGGCAGCCATCTTGAATAAGGCCTGGTTACATGGGCACATTTCTAAAATGCGAGCCCAAAATATTATTCTGCGCTGCGCTCCGCTGCCAAACGTTTGCGCATGCGTGAATTCAGTAAACATTGCAAGCGCGATCGGAAATCAGCCTCCTCCACAGGCCCTATTGCATCATGGACAGGTCATACTGTTGAGAAGGCCTGCCATATCCTGTAAACAAAATGGTGACTGGTCCATTATGCACAGCGAGACTAGACCCTAGAGGCGATAGTTTTGAGAGGGCCTGCAAATTTTTTCCGGCCGCTGTTCGACAAACGTACGTCCAAGTTCTTTAAACACTGTGACCCACCTGGAAATTCGGTCTAAACTTTCTTACAGATCATGACAATGAAGAAACCAATATGTTTTAGAATTACCGACCTTCTACCAATAATATTTTTAGCGACAAAAAGGAATTGAAGGGGGAAATATCTGCCGAACAAAAGCAAATTCGACGGTCAGGAAAGTAACAGGTTTTTTTCGTATTGTTTTTTGGTTTATATAGCTATCGAAGACTGTCAACTGACCAAGAGTTAATGAGATTTAATTTTGTTAAATTGTAGGCTATAGTGTAGCGTAATTCAAGTTTCAGTTGTTGTGGAAACCGAAAAAGTATAAACCAAAGAGTCTCTGGGTAGACTAAAGTGTATTTTCGTTGATTATTCCAGCCAAAAGTTGACAAAGTTCAACCGTAATTGCTTTCTTCAACAATTCCTGCATTTTAAAGCTAGGATTCGTATGTCATAAGTCTTCAATGGCCTTCAAAATCTTCGGATATAGCCATGGCTATTAACAATGGTAGTTAATTATGCAAATTTATTCCGTGCCAAGTTTTGCCAAATTTTTTACAGGATCTTGCAGGTCCTAAATTCAGCGTGTGTGACCTGTCCATGATGCAATAGGGCCTGTGGAGGAGGCAGATCGGAAATTGCGGCTGTCGACTGGGACCTAATTCAGGTTGACCTTGGATTAGCTGCGCATGCGTAGAACGAATATCTTGCGTGTAAACGTCATCATTAATACACGCGAGAACAAGCGAGGCAGGCGCGAGATGAATGAGGAGCGAAGAATGAAGGAGCGTTGTGGTGCACGTGGGTTCATACGATAAAATTACGAAGATAAAGGAAAATAATGGATCCGTTGAAGAGGATACTTGGGATATTGTAGGATATCAAGCATTTGTTGACTTGGAATCAAATATGGCGAAAAAGTAGACGAAGAACAAGGTGCGATCTAGTATCGTAAATTACTAAACTTCCATGTTAAATGACTAAAATTTGTTGTTTGTTGGCCGTTTACTACCCCCAAAAGAAGTCGGGTTGTTTTTTTTGGCAGATGTGTGTAACAAATTGGCCTTTAAATGGATTTTAAAGTTCGAATCAGTCGTGGAAAGTATACTTGACGACTGACGAAGTGATGAGTTGACATAAAACAAATCCAAATTATCCACTATGGAGCGTGAATAAAGATCTCAACTATCAGATAACTTTGATTGATTTTTTCTTTGTCTTGATTTTGTTTTTGGCTATATATGGACTTTCAGTTATTGTTTTGCGTGTGTGTGTGTTTAGAATTTAGTATTAAAATTTCCAGACGAGTTCGGCCGACAACTTGAGCCAGCACGCACGTGGCCTGCGAACTGACCCATGAAAGTGGCCGATTGTCTATGCGATTTCCGATCGTGACTAGAAGTGGGTGGCATTGAACTCTAAGTAGACTGGAACGATAACTCGCGTGCACGTTTTGAAGCCAAAAATGGCGGACATGGGGGCCACCATGCACGTCAACCCCAGTCCCTTTTACTGTATAACCGAGAGAAAATGAAGCTGAATTTGGTGAAATGGTTTGCAAAAACAGCTTGAAATCAAAGAAAAACTAAACTTGTTAACCACTTTTAGGCTTAAATCAAATTCCAATATACCGTAGAGTAGGTGAACACTGACATGACGAGTAAAAACAAGAAAAACAGTAAAAATATAAGCTCTCAAATGAAAGTCAACAATACGCAACCAAAATTGCCATTGGTTTGGACAAATATAAAGAAAATACATATGAAACCCAGGTTTAAAATGAAGAGGTTGTTTATAAAAACAGTTGGGTTTTAAATTTCTCAATTTTCAGTAGGAAAAAACCCAACAAAATGCACTTTACCGTGTGTTATTACAGCTCTGGAATTTAATACTCTTCGTATCGAAAAATGTCAGATTTAGCATTTCCACAACTGAAACCTGAGCATTATCTTATTACTAATTCTTTGCATGACAACCTTCAAACGTTTGAGATAACAAAGAATAATAAGAGAAACCTGCATTTTTCGTACGAGTTTCGGACTCGAATTTTGCTTTTGTTCGGCAGATATTTAGTCGTTCAATCCATTTTCGTGGGTATAAATTGTTCAGGTACAAGGCCGATAAGCCCAATACATACTAGCTTCTTCGTTATCATCTATAAAAAACTTTAGGTCTAAAAAATGGTTGTTTTTTGGAGCGAGTTTTCAGTTTTTCATTGTGCACTTCATAGGTTCTGTTGACGTGCAATGGCAGAATGGCTATCCCCAGCGGCCGGAAGTTTGACTTCACCCAATCATAGGGCATGTCTTATGGAGTTAGCGTTTCGGTTTATTTAGAGTTCAATGAATTGTGGCGACAACAACCAAACACATCACCAAAAGGACCGCAGGCTCTGGGTACGAAATTACAACCAGACAGTGAAGACTAAGTAAGACTCGACTATTCATTTGTGTTTTAAAGAAAGGGGTAAAGAAAATTACGAAGGGGTAATTTCAGAATATGTTACAATATTGACAAAGAAGCCATGTACAAATTACGTGCTTATATTTTTAACTTTTTTGTCGGACGAGTCCAAATATTTCAGTGTTTTCCCGCTCTTTTTTTGAGGACGACCTCGGACGTCGCGCATGCGCAAAACGTGTGGCAGCTGTGTTTTGTAGAACGTGATTGGCTCTTTTCAGTTTTCGTTTTTGATTGGCTCTATTCGCTTCAAAAATTTGCACTGTATTTCCTTTTTTCTGCACTGTGTTAAAACTGCACTGCTCTTAGCCAATCAAAATTGATAATTTTTTTTCATGTATATTATTATACTAGAAATACGTACGTAAACGCAACCCCTCGCGCTCTTATATATTAGGGCCTGGAAATAGCCACTGCTCTCTGACTTTAAATGAAGTAGCTTTCAAATAGAAAACTGTTTATTTTAATCTTTTTAAAAAGGTACTGAAAAACAAAGGGAAAGCAGCGCAAAAAAACTTCTTCTCTGCTGGCAGGTCTCCAAAGGAATCGAAAGAGACATCTGCAGACATATATCCGATAACTGTTTTCAGCTTTTGTACATTTTACAGACCAAAAATTACTTCTTTTCATATCTTTTACTTCAAATTATTAACAAACTATATGGTTCGTATTCGGCCAAGTTTCCAGGTTTTGCTCGCAGCGTCATGTCGTGGCTTCTAATTGATCTGGACAGGAATATTCCAGTTATAAGGAGGTTTGTCATTGGATAACGCTACTAGTGCTCTATCAATATATGTATATATATATACATACATACAAGATTGTTCAAATGATCTCGCATGGACTTTCAAACTCGCTCCACGCGTGTCGAGATTAGCACCCCTCTTTTCGTTTTCGAAGTTTGTTAAAAAGCCAACGCTTCGTTTCATGAACAAAATAAATAAAATGTTTTACTCATATACCACCTAAAATCCTCTATTGTCCTACCTCGATATTTGGTATTATTAAAGCTACTATTTATTTCGATACTTTCAAAATTTAGCAATTTCGTAAACTACATATTTTACGAATGTTTTAATATTCATAATTTTTTAAGCTACAGGTAACACAAATTCACAAAAAGTAACGCACTAAACTCATTAAGAACACTTTGTCAAAAAGGAAAAATGCCGGAAAATATTGCGGACCAACCGTACCTGGATTGTCATGTACTCCCCATTGACATGCGATAGAATACAGCAGCCTTCCTTTGCTACTTTGAAGGGTATGGGAAAAACGTTTTTAAAAACAGACCAATGAGATGAACAAACCAATGAAGCCATCTTATAGATGCATTTTTTAAATGTGTGTGACGTCACAAGCTGGGTAAAGCGAAAACTTTAGTTACTCATCAATCGAGAAATGGTCTGGAAACTATGGAGACATGATCACGTCTTTGCAAACTTATACACAGTGAGAACAATGCGTATTTCTGCTGTATCATCCAATGCAAATTGGGTTAAATTACTTAACCGTGTTATTTAAATAATACGAAAAACAAAAGCTTTGTCCACGGTGAGAACTGTTCTAAGGGGCCGTTCATATCAGGCAGGCTAGCCAGGTTACCGGGCGGCCGGGCTGATTTTATGTCACGAAAATCTTATTACGACTCAGATTTGAGAAATGCAAAATGACATAACAAAGAGTGTGTTTGTTTTTCTGTAAATATCCACTATGGAGCGTGAATAAAGATCTCAACTATCAGATAACTTTGATTGATTTTTTCTTTGTCTTGATTTTGTTTTTGGCTATATATGGACTTTCAGTTATTGTTTTGCGTGTGTGTGTGTTTAGAATTTAGTATTAAAATTTCCAGACGAGTTCGGCCGACAACTTGAGCCAGCACGCACGTGGCCTGCGAACTGACCCATGAAAGTGGCCGATTGTCTATGCGATTTCCGATCGTGACTAGAAGTGGGTGGCATTGAACTCTAAGTAGACTGGAACGATAACTCGCGTGCACGTTTTGAAGCCAAAAATGGCGTTCATGGGGGCCACCATGCACGTCAACCCCAGTCCCTTTTACTGTATAACCGAGAGAAAATGAAGCTGAATTTGGTGAAATGGTTTGCAAAAACAGCTTGAAATCAAAGAAAAACTAAACTTGTTAACCACTTTTAGGCTTAAATCAAATTCCAATATACCGTAGAGTAGGTGAACACTGACATGACGAGTAAAAACAAGAAAAACAGTAAAAATATAAGCTCTCAAATGAAAGTCAACAATACGCAACCAAAATTGCCATTGGTTTGGACAAATATAAAGAAAATACATATGAAACCCAGGTTTAAAATGAAGAGGTTGTTTATAAAAACAGTTGGGTTTTAAATTTCTCAATTTTCAGTAGGAAAAAACCCAACAAAATGCACTTTACCGTGTGTTATTACAGCTCTGGAATTTAATACTCTTCGTATCGAAAAATGTCAGATTTAGCATTTCCACAACTGAAACCTGAGCATTATCTTATTACTAATTCTTTGCATGACAACCTTCAAACGTTTGAGATAACAAAGAATAATAAGAGAAACCTGCATTTTTCGTACGAGTTTCGGACTCGAATTTTGCTTTTGTTCGGCAGATATTTAGTCGTTCAATCCATTTTCGTGGGTATAAATTGTTCAGGTACAAGGCCGATAAGCCCAATACATACTAGCTTCTTCGTTATCATCTATAAAAAACTTTAGGTCTAAAAAATGGTTGTTTTTTGGAGCGAGTTTTCAGTTTTTCATTGTGCACCTCATAGGTTCTGTTGACGTGCAATGGCAGAATGGCTATCCCCAGCGGCCGGAAGTTTGACTTCACCCAATCATAGGGCATGTCTTATGGAGTTAGCGTTTCGGTTTATTTAGAGTTCAATGAATTGTGGCGACAACAACCAAACACATCACCAAAAGGACCGCAGGCTCTGGGTACGAAATTACAACCAGACAGTGAAGACTAAGTAAGACTCGACTATTCATTTGTGTTTTAAAGAAAGGGGTAAAGAAAATTACGAAGGGGTAATTTCAGAATATGTTACAATATTGACAAAGAAGCCATGTACAAATTACGTGCTTATATTTTTAACTTTTTTGTCGGACGAGTCCAAATATTTCAGTGTTTTCCCGCTCTTTTTTTGAGGACGACCTCGGACGTCGCGCATGCGCAAAACGTGTGGCAGCTGTGTTTTGTAGAACGTGATTGGCTCTTTTCAGTTTTCGTTTTTGATTGGCTCTATTCGCTTCAAAAATTTGCACTGTATTTCCTTTTTTCTGCACTGTGTTAAAACTGCACTGCTCTTAGCCAATCAAAATTGATAATTTTTTTTCATGTATATTATTATACTAGAAATACGTACGTAAATGCAACCCCTCGCGCTCTTATATATTAGGGCCTGGAAATAGCCACTGCTCTCTGACTTTAAATGAAGTAGCTTTCAAATAGAAAACTGTTTATTTTAATCTTTTTAAAAAGGTACTGAAAAACAAAGGGAAAGCAGCGCAAAAAAACTTCTTCTCTGCTGGCAGGTCTCCAAAGGAATCGAAAGAGACATCTGCAGACATATATCCGATAACTGTTTTCAGCTTTTGTACATTTTACAGACCAAAAATTACTTCTTTTCATATCTTTTACTTCAAATTATTAACAAACTATATGGTTCGTATTCGGCCAAGTTTCCAGGTTTTGCTCGCAGCGTCATGTCGTGGCTTCTAATTGATCTGGACAGGAATATTCCAGTTATAAGGAGGTTTGTCATTGGATAACGCTACTAGTGCTCTATCAATATATGTATATATATATACATACATACAAGATTGTTCAAATGATCTCGCATGGACTTTCAAACTCGCTCCACGCGTGTCGAGATTAGCACCCCTCTTTTCGAAGTTTGTTAAAAAGCCAACGCTTCGTTCATGAACAAAATAAATAAAATGTTTTACTCATATACCACCTAAAATCCTCTATTGTCCTACCTCGATATTTGGTATTATTAAAGCTACTATTTATTTCGATACTTTCAAAATTTAGCAATTTCGTAAACTACATATTTTACGAATGTTTTAATATTCATAATTTTTTAAGCTACAGGTAACACAAATTCACAAAAAGTAACGCACTAAACTCATTAAGAACACTTTGTCAAAAAGGAAAAATGCCGGAAAATATTGCGGACCAACCGTACCTGGATTGTCATGTACTCCCCATTGACATGCGATAGAATACAGCAGCCTTCCTTTGCTACTTTGAAGGGTATGGGAAAAACGTTTTTAAAAACAGACCAATGAGATGAACAAACCAATGAAGCCATCTTATAGATGCATTTTTTAAATGTGTGTGACGTCACAAGCTGGGTAAAGCGAAAACTTTAGTTACTCATCAATCGAGAAATGGTCTGGAAACTATGGAGACATGATCACGTCTTTGCAAACTTATACACAGTGAGAACAATGCGTATTTCTGCTGTATCATCCAATGCAAATTGGGTTAAATTACTTAACCGTGTTATTTAAATAATACGAAAAACAAAAGCTTTGTCCACGGTGAGAACTGTTCTAAGGGGCCGTTCATATCAGGCAGGCTAGCCAGGTTACCGGGCGGCCGGGCTGATTTTATGTCACGAAAATCTTATTACGACTCAGATTTGAGAAATGCAAAATGACATAACAAAGAGTGTGTTTGTTTTTCTGTAAATATAGCACACGGAGTATTATAATTCCTTTTTGTAGTCAAAGAAAGATTTTCGTGACATAAAATCAGCCCGGTGACCGGGCTAGCCAGCCTCATATGAACAGCCCCTAATATAAAATCACAGCCCATTATATATAGGCGCTTTGAGGTTTGCAAATGGCCAGTTTATTGAAGAAAATTCCCAAAACATTTAACGGTGGACTTGAGAAGGTACTTTAATAAATTCTATTATAAATTATTTATGACATTCGTCCAAACATTGAAAGAAAATACTGTAAAAGATACATTCTTACAATAAATATTGTTCTTATTTCTAAACATAAATACAAGTTAGCATTTTATTATATTTACAAAATATTTACCTCTTAAATTAGTAACAAGTATCTACAAGGAGTACTAACAAAATCTGGAAATTCACCAGAGCACTCAAGCACGTGGTCTAAAGGATTGAACAAGGAGTAACTCTTTTTTTAAGAGTCAAAAAGAACTTGCCTCTCAAAAGAATCACGGAGCAGTAACGACTCGAATGAAGTATACCATGTTTTAAAAAGAATGTCCCCATATAGAATGTGTAAAATAAAATGAGTCGTTACAAATGTTCAATAAATATGTCTCACGTCAATATATATTATTGCGCCGATATTTTATCACTACCTATAGACCTTATTCCAAAATGACCGACGATTTACAATCTTTTTATGTGCATATAAATTAGCCCCTCTGACCTCGTTTTAGAGTAAAGATTCTTTTGAATTTCGCACATGAAAACGAGTTCAGAGAGGCTAATTTATATGCACATAAAAGAATATTAATTCCACGGCCATTTACGAATATGGTCTATAGACCGCATTAAAATTATTTTATATACATATAAATTAGCCCTCATGAACTCGTTTTTCATGTGGGAAATTCAAAATAATTTTTACTTTAAAACGAGGTCATAAGGGCTAATTTATATGCACATAAAAGATTCTAATTCGGCGGCCATTTTGGAATAAGGTCTACACGGGCATACTTTGTCCCTATTTATAATCAATGATTAGCTGACGGAACAACCTGCAGATCATTTCCAACGTATACTCCGGTTAAATAATTATTATTCGAAGCAACGCATCGTATGAATTCAGTTCAAGTATTTACGACATTTCTTCGAATTGCACGAACAGGGAATTTTGTCGTCTTCCAACGGAAATTTATAATCGTACGTGAGTTCTTCTCCTCGTTTTAATCTGTAAGAGTAAGATATGTGATCAACTGAATGAGGTCACAGATACATACAGTTAAAGACATTAGGCCGTATAGTGGTTTTTGTGAATCGTTTTTATCTGACGACTAGCGTTCTTGGTCGCGGTCTTGGGTATGCATTTAGGCCGTTTAGGGTTTCAAGATTTCTTGCTGTCGAATATCGAGCATCATTTTCTACTTTGCTACTTCCTAAAGTCCCGCACAGACGACCAAGTTTTCCTTGACAAGTTCCTTGGTAGCCTTCCTTGCTCGTGTGTACGATGAACAATTTCCCCCCCAAACATTTTCCCTGACAATTTATAATTGCTCGTGTGTACGGTTGGACAAGTTTTCCTTGACGGCATGCAATGGTCGCGTATAATAAGCTTTGGAGATGATCTTGTCAAGTTTTCCTTGACGACTATACACACGAACAATTTTCCTTGTTCAAAAGCTGGCATGACCAGCTTTTGAACAAGGCTCCTTGTCAAGGAAAAACTTGTCAATTTGTGTCGTACACACGAACAAATAAAACTTGCCAAGGAAAAACTTGTCAAGGGAAACTTGGTCGTCTGTGCGGCGCTTAATAATCGATTTTGCGGCGCCGGGAAAAACATTTTTAAAATCCCATCATTGAAAGTACGTCGAAAGTACTGAGTTCTAGCATCGTGGTGCCAAAAAAAATAGAAAACAAACAAAAGGAAAACAAGCAATAAATAATATCAATGTTGCCCGGCTTTCATTATTGATTAAAATTAAGTAATGGGTGTTCTAATCTTGGCCACGATCAGTGGGTTTCGGTCTCGATTATTGCATGCAATGCACTGCACTGTATCCAAAGTTGAATGGCCTTAATTCAACATAAAATAACAAAACAGAGGGCAGGCAAAGATATACTTTTCAAATAATGTACAAAATATATATAGGCCTCTAAATCTTGTCCCTAGCAATGAGGTAGCAACAAGTAAGCAATATGTCTTTATAGTAGTGTAGCAGTTGTAAAATTTACTATATTCACGCCAATTCTAACAGAGCAATCATTACTTTTAAAACGTGTGTTCAAAAAGACTTTTTAATAAAGATATCGCCCATTTGTAAAACTCATATAAGTTCATCTCAGATCTATGTCGTTGAATGGGTTGCTACCCCAATGCTATAGAGACACGATTTAGACACTATTAAATTGGTCGCTGCATGCTGTTGTATATTAACGTATAGCGTCGTCAAAACCAAGGGCCATACTTCAACGATTTTACTTACGGTCTTGCAGCAAATATTATGATCTTCTTTTGCCCTTCTACGGTTATCACTCGTGAATAACAATTGGGCTGCAAAAAAAAAAAATGTCAACAAAATTAAGAAAAACAAAACAAAAAAATATTACTATAAGAGGAACTTATTCCTTTCTTCGCAGAACTGATGATTCGCATATTTTGGCGATTGGGGTTGAAACAAAGATTATATTAGTGTAGATAGTTCCAGTGATGATTTCCAAATTTTAGAAGTGGGGGAACGCTCACTAAAGTCAAATGGGCGTGGCCACTGGTTGTAAAATTAAATGGGCGTGGCTCCCGTCGTGAAAGTTAATGGCGTGTGAAAAGACTACTAAAAGCCTGGCTCAGGCTAGCTGGTTGGCTAACTTGGTTGAAAAACGAGTACACTCATTGACTCAAAGCAAAAATAGTGCGGTGTTGAACGGTGTTGCAATACGTTTAATTTTTGTTAGGGGGAACGCCGTTCCCCCACCGTAATAAATAGTGGGGGAACGGGTTCCCCCTGAAAAACATCACTGGATAGTTCTAAATGATTAAATTAGCACATATTTGACCATACCGAAAAAGATGGCGTCTTGTACGTTTAACCTCAATCCTTTGCGCAGATTAAATATTGTTTGTTGCAGAATGATCGGAAGATAAGGTTTCAAAAGGGTAAACTTTGGTAGGAATGAAATTCTTACTTATTTAATCCATTTTAGCATGATAAACAATGTTTAGTTTTTATTTAAGCTCATTTGAGGTCCCAAAGCATTATGGTTAAAGCGCCTATCTCACCTGTGGGGATTTTACACATTCGTAATCTTTGGGTTCTCCTGAGCAAAATTGCAATATATCTTGTCAGCCGAAAAATTCATCTTCATGGAGTTTTTCGCTGTCAAAGTTACCGGATGTGATGTCACAAGAGGCATTCCAAACCAGTTTTCTTTTGTTACTTGCCACAAAAATACCTATTGTGACATCACATCCGGTAACTTTGACAGCGAAAATCTCCATGATTTTCGGCTGACAAGATATATTGCAATTTTGCTCAGGAGAACCCAAAGATTACGAATATGTATCCTCACAGGTGAGATAGGCACTTTAAAGGAACCGCT
Source organism: Paragorgia papillata (assembly GCA_035771165.1). Lineage (NCBI taxonomy): Eukaryota > Metazoa > Cnidaria > Anthozoa > Scleralcyonacea > Coralliidae > Paragorgia > Paragorgia papillata. The sequence continues at coordinate 3,816,608 of JAWNZC010000337.1, forward strand.
GCCATATTTTTCGGTACCGTCAACTGTTACATAAAAACAGCCATAAAGATGATCATGGATACTGCCGAAATTGAAGAGAACGATTTGCGACATTTTAAGCCAGAACCCGCACTTAAATGACGGTCTTGAGTTGGCGCGAAATGTCAGTATTGTGCTCTTTCAGGGATCGTCAAAATCATTCAAACAGTTTCCGTAAATTTCATGGCCTTGCATCTTCTCTTCTGACCCCTTCCCAGCTAGAATTAATAACATATGTCTAAGCGGTTGTTTACATGGGAGCTAGGACGGGACAAGTAAGCTGGACGGGACAAGTAAGCTGGAAAGGACGTTTTTCATCCTGGGTTTATATGAGAGTGTTTTCAGGCGGGACAAGTGTGACCGGAACGTTTCACAACACCGCTAGAAAGTTGTAAAAACCACAGAATAACAGATAGAATTTCAGTGACGTATTATAAAGAGCTGCTGTCCTAGCCGTTATCACTCATTTGTATCGAATAAACAGCTTAAGAATCAAAATAAATACTCGAAACGGTATCCGTCATATCGTCCCGGTTAGGAGGGACAGAGCACTTATGTGGCGAAAATTGTCCCTCTCAAGCCGGGATCCCGGTTAGGCGGGACGGGACAAAAAGGTCCCGGCAAACACATTCTTCATAAAAACGAAATGAGATAAATAAAGGGAAAATATAGTAGCGATGCGATCCCGCTTAATTCACGTGCCGTCCTGGCAAACGTCCCGTCTCGCCTTCCATGTAAACAGCCCCTAAAGCCGGTTTTCCACTAGGCGACTTTTTTTCGCGCGAAGCTACTTTTACTTTTGTCTCATGAGCTCTGAGCTGGAACTAATCAGAAATCTATTGAATTCGAACAAAAGAAAGTCGCTTCGCGCGAAAAAAATCGCCTAGTGGAAAACCGGCTTAGACCCGTTTACACGGTACCAGACGAATTGGAGACCGGTCTCGAATTCGTCCTGTTTCGCCGTGTAAACGAGACCGATTCGAGACCGGTTCCGAATTTTTCTTTTGTGTAAACAGGCGGAACCATACGAAATCGAGACCGGTTCCGAATTTGTCCGGTACCGAATTCGTCCGGTACCGTGTAAACGGGGTCTAAGCAGTGAACTCGATGTAAGTTAAAATGTGATACCTGGAACGCTAACGAAGGACCAAAAAGTGAGGCAAAAAGTTCCAGGCCCCTGCGCGGTTTGCAGGTACGATTCAGTCTCCCACAAAATGTTTTTTACACGGCCGCCCGTCTTGAGCGAATTGCGAAGGCTCGAAAAAAGGTTTGAAAAAATTATTTATCAGACTAAACGTGCATTTAATGGTTTCCCATTGTTGTGCAGCGCTGTTGTTGTTTTATTTACTGTATAGCAGTCCAAAACTATACAGTAAATTATGCTAGGGATGAAAATAGGCTGAGAAAACAGACGTCTGGCCTTTTGCTGGCTAGGATGAAAACAGCCAGCCGAAAAGGTGAGAACAAGAGTGAGAAAGCTATTCTTGTACGAGTTTGAAGACGTATTGATACTTTATATTTCATAATATACATCTAATGTCATTTTCTTATTTCTGCTCCTTTAATTTCTTGTTCAGTTTTGTTAAACGGCCTTTTGTAACTAATGATATTTTAAGAAATATAAACTGACAACTTGATTGTTTATTTTTCACGTTTACTCATGGCTAGTTGTTGTTTTCGGTACGAATGCGGAATGCTTTTTAAACAAAACGAACTGATGAAACTGGTACTAACCTAAACGGCATATTCTATACTAAGTTTGTGTTGATTTTTTGTATCCTCTTCGGAGTGATGATATATGGTTTATAATATAACGAAAATTTGATTTAATTTCTTCACTGACAAACTTCGTGCAGCAACAAATAGACAATCACTGCATAATTAGTTTGGCAGCATAGCACAACCAATCAAAATTTAAAATGCACGTTTAGCAAAGCGTGATAAAATGATTCAATAAACAATTTTTGAAACCTTAATTTCGAGTCTTCGCTCAAGACCGGTGACCGTGTAAAAAAAAAATTTTTGTGGGAGACTGAATCGTACCTGCAAACCGCGCAGGGGCCTGGAACTTTTTGCCTCACTTTTTGCCCCCCGAATGACTGGACGTTAGCGTTCCAGGTATCACATTTTAACTTACATTGAGTTCACTGGGTCTAAGTCACCTCAACGTTGTTAACTATCGGTAAATCTACTACTCCATGAATGCTATGCGTGTCTGATAAAGAAAAACAGTAAGTTAAGTCCAACGGAAAGGAAGTTTACCTCGCAGGAGTGATTGATAAAACGAGCAGCATCACCACACGTTGTAGCATCAACAACGTCAAAGCCATCCACGCGGAACATGTAACAACCAATACCCTAAGAGGAAAAGTGAAGTCGAAAACGAAATTGTTTAATGAAGGAGCCATGAAAAAAAGTGCTTAAAGTGCTTATGAAACGAAAATTAAATTTGTCTTATTTGAAAGTACTTTTAAAATGACAAAGTAACATCTTTTGCAGTTTTTTGTTTCCTTGCTTTGTTTTTAAGATATCACAGTTTGTTTTATAAGCGAAACTAACCATTGACGTCACAACGTGCATAATGACTTACCGGAAAAGGTTATATATCTTTGCTATTATCAGACGGAATCACTTCGAAGCAATATTATGTGTGTGTTTTTCTCTTACAACAACAAAAATATACATTTTCAACTGATTCCGTTTAATAATAGCAAAGATCTATAATCTTCCCCGGTAAGTCATTATGCATGTTGTGATGTCACTGGTTAGTTTCACATATCAAACAAACGGAAATATCTCAACAACGAAGCAAGGAAACAAAAAACTGCAAAAGATGTTATTCTGTCATTTCAAAAGTACTTTAAAATAAGACAAACTTAATTTTCGTTTCATAAGCACTTTAAAGAAACTATGCTAATGATCATAGTCTTATTCTGAGACTTGTCAAAAACTCTAAAAAAAATTTTATATAAACATATTTTATTAACATTTGCCCCAAGAGCTGCAATATCAGCTCATCCAGGGGGCTCACGCAAAAAATTTACAGAATATACGAGGTAGGAAAATTGAGAAAGAAAAGAGAAAAAAAAGAAAGAACTCTGAAAAAACAACAAACGCACAACTTGTAACACATTAAGTAAATAAATAAGTTACAATAATATTGAAGGTATTTAAACTAGGTTGAAGAAGTAAATCCACCACTATCAATAATAAAGTTTTGAACCCTAATAAAAAACTGGTATTTAGTTTGAAAATTCACAGAATCACAGAATTTACAAGAACTCTATAACTCTAAAATTCTAAACTTAACCCAAATAAAATTAAAAAAAATTAAGAACTAAGGAAAATAGTAATCGCAAATGTATCCACAAAACCATGCAAGAAATTGCACATGCACGATAGTTGAAAAAAGATTATTAGCCACCATGCATGCCTGCCATCCTTTGTTATACTCTTTGTTATACTGTAACGACTCAAAACGTAACGACTCAAATGTCTACATTAGCGTTACGTGCCAGTCCAATATTTTAGGATGTGGGACAACTACAAATTGGGCAGCAACCTTTGGACAGGTGCACAAGGTATATTAACTTGTCAATTGCACGATTATTTGTTCGATAAAATACTGATTGGATTCGTCTAAGCCCGACATGGCAAAATATTTAGGTCTCGAATTTTAATATTAGGCTCGACTGAACCTTCGGTCTCACCCAATATTGAATTCTCGACTTAAATATTTTGCCAATAAGTGATAATATGTCGTCCAACATAGTTAAATTCAAAAATTTCATTCAGCAACAAACAGTGAAGTTTCGTTCTTACTTTGCTTTCGTAGTACTTCTCCCTCTTGTCAGTCAATGCAGATCTAATAACCATTCCGGTGTATTCGATAACCATTTCTCCAGTATCTATATCTCGCAAGCAGAATAACCCTCGGCGATGGATAAGCGACCTGCGCATTAAAGATAAAACGACAAACTCAGAAATATTTCTCACTAATAAACAGTATATTGTAGTGAAGCAGAAACCAATACTCACTTGAACACTCCAACGGTACGTTTCGTGTTTGACATCTTTAACGAGCGATATCTCATAGCCATTGGCAGATCATTAGCTGTCGCTCGTCTAAAAAACATAAAATACAAAAAATATTAAGTGTCTTACGTAAAATGTTCTACATAAAATGGGGCAAATTTGAAATTCTAAGATATGCATTAAAATAACCCAAACTAACAAGTATTAAACTATATGTGTTTAATTCGCTAATAACATTTTTATTATCTAAGGCTTGAACTATAGAGTAAAATACAACTTCGACAAACTCCCAACAAAGATGATCTTACAATACCTTGCTGCGATTTCTTGAGCAATGTCCGGATCATCCGTATTATCGAGAGGCACCTGAGACAATTTACGATGCTTGGACGCCAAGAAACTAAACATATCTGTTCTCTTCTTGCGACTAAAAGAAGAATTTAATAAATAAACAACAAAAATTATAAGAGAGCGTTTAAATACCAATCCTGCCACAGGTCGTCTGTGCGTCATTTCTATTTTATATTGTCTAACGGCATGCCACAACAAAGCTTTAAATATCACTTGAAAGTGCCTATAAAACGGGGAGTTTTTTCCAGATCTTGTTCGATCCGGATTTATGCGATCATTTAGTATACGTATATAAATAATTTGCGAATATATTAGCTATTGCAAACATATTTCCGGCCGCGTGGAATTCGCTGCATAAGGTTCATCATGTTTGACTAAAGGGCCGATTACATGGAGATTTTCAGCCCCAGTTGACTGGTCTGAAAATTCCATTCCAGGTAACGCGAACCGGGCTGAACTTTCAACCCGGGCTAAACTTTCAGCCCGAGCTGAAAATCTCCATGTAAACAGCATTGTTAATATCCACAAACTTGGCTTCCATATACTCACTCAGTAAAAACCTCTGCCCTTGCACAACCATGCTCGTTTTCTTTAACCTTGTAAAATAAGCAATACACAATAAATAACAAGGTAAATGGGGACAGTTTGAACCTACAACTATAACAGAAGATCTGCGTGGGCCAGTTGCTATGCGTGTTTTCATTGGTTATTAGAGGACAGACACATGGACACGTCAGATCACGTCAGCTGACTTGCTTTTTTCTTTCTTCATGCCCCAAACTCAGGCAAGATTTTCGAAAAAAAACCTTTTAAATTTTTGTATAAAACAAATAGATTCCATTTTTTTGTTGTCTGTTCAGTTATAGATACTCAGAAGACGTAACAACGTCAACGTGGTAAGAACATCTCGACTGCGTCTCGTGGGCCACTTTTTTGTTCTTACCACGTTGTGACGTCATCTGTGCATCTATAACTGAACAGACAACGGCAAAATGGAATCTATTTGTTAAATGTTTATATTTCCCGTGAATGGTGATTCGATCAAGAACTCGGGCAAAGAGTCAACATTTCATCGAAAATCTTTTTTATCGAAAATCTGTTTCATGAAATCTGTTCTTGATGAAACGTGATTTCCAGAATGAAAAAAAAAATAATCAAGAAGCTATTTTTTTTCGATGAAGTGAGATTTCCGATGAAATATAGTGTTTCTGATGAAATATTTTTTCGAGGAAACAAAGATATATCGGCAATGAAATTGTCTAGATTCAATTGCTCACTGAGTAGTTTCCAAGAACGATTACATTACGCAGTAAAATTAGGACGTTACGTATAGCTTCAGGGAGATAAAACAGTAAAACAAGAGTGTAAAATGTAAATTTCATCAGAGTAAAATGTAAATGATAAATAATCGAATGAAGTTGTCCCCCCTCAGTAGCATAATGAAATATATAAGTTCAAATCAAATGAGGCCAAGTAGCTACTGTTAAAATAACTTTAATCAAATTGATAAAAAGTTTAGAAAAAGGTCAGTTTTGACAATGTTGTAGTACAACGAAAGCCCAACTCCTTTTTAACGTTTCTAAAAAATTTTATCAATTTTATTAAACTTATTTTAACAGTAGCTTACCCTGCGAGCAGAGCCTTCTTTTCCTTATTTCTTCGCTGAGAGAGAGGAGGAAAAGTAGGCTCTGCTGTATTCGTGACTGGTTTCCATTGCGCATGCATGTCAGTTGCTTGGTTACAATCTCGAACCCCGTCCCAATCAGACCAGAAAACAAAACGAGAACCGGTTAAACGGGTTTTAAACTGGTTTCTTCGTCCTAAATCTTGGACGAAGACAAACACGAATACCGCAGAGCCTACTTTTCTTCCTCTCTCTCAGCGAAGAAATAAGGAAAAGAAGGCTCTGCTCGCAGGGTAACAGTAGCTATACTTGGCCTCATTTAATTTGAACTTATATATGTAAATGATAAAGGCCTCAGCTCAAAACCTCAGCACTTCATTGCTAAAAATCTCGACAATTTTCCACTTTGCTGTACATAAACCTTGGGATGGTAAATTAGGGTATATATCCAGTAGATATAAACCAACCTCTTCCTCGTCATCGTCTGATTCGTTCTTCAACAAACTTTGATGATATTGAAAAGAATATCTGTTGCAGCATTTCTTTCCAGGTAGTTGTTCAATTAGGTAAATAAGAGGTTCCTACAACAAAGAGTCAATGATAAATTACCATATTAATTGTTTGCTGCCCTCTTTTGGTAAAATATGATGTGTGAAGTGGTATAAATCGTCTGAATAAATTCATATTTAATTTTTGAATGTTTGCAGTGATAAATTATAATAAAAGCAATAATTTGTTTTAACACGTTTATTATTTTATTGCTTCTTTTTTGGGGGATTAGTTCATAGTTGTCTTTACCATGCTAAGCTGTTGGTCGCGCTTGAAACTTCAGAGCATGTATACAGTTCATTTTGACTGTTCTTATCACGATCTTGGATGTATTTCCAACAGTGAAATTTCGGTAATTTCTTACTGTAACCCTATATTTCTTACAGGCAACCCTAATGTCCCGCCATTACTTCGCGGTGGGTCTAGAAGGGACATCAACAGGCATCAAGTGATGACAATACATTTTCAAGAACGACTATATTCGCATTGACCATACTAAGATAAACATCTGATAAATTATTTCTAATAAATAAATTATCATAAATTAGATCATAAATTAGATCACAATCGGCCGGATATAGTATAATACTTGAAAAGAAGGGGGGGGGGGGGGGGGGAGGGTGGGGGGAGGGGGGGGGGGGGGGGGGTGTGGGGGGGAGGGGGGGGGGGTGGGGGGGGATATAAAATCATTGATGCAGTATGTCCTGAGGCAGTAGAGTGGAAATAAAAGAAATCAGAAATCAGGATTTGGCTAGAAAAATTAGAAAGTTGTGGAAAGTAAGATTAAAATTTATCTTGTAGTACTTGGAGTGTTAGGTACAGTTCCAAAGAAGTTGGAAAAGTATTTGAACGAGATCGTGTAAGCACGAAAGTTGAAGTCATCCAGAAGTCAGTTTAACTAGGGACAGCGAGAATTTTGAGAAAGGTCACCGAAAGACAGGAACATCTTACCGCAGTTAATCAGTAAGCCACTCAACAACAACAACAACAACAACAACAACAACAACAACAACAATAATAAATCCCAAAAGATATGACGGAAAATAGGAAAAAGGAGATGGGAATATGAATAAAAACTGCACAAATTCAGAAGTTGGTATTACCAGAGAAGGCGAGAATTCTGAGGAAAGTGCTTGAAATCTGAGGTTCTTGGTGCAACTTGATGTTCAAGTTAATATCCAATATACTTTGTATATTGTGCGTTATAATAATAATTATCAGAATATTCTATTGATGTTGCATGCAGTTGTTGCGCTATACATTTGGTCAAAAAATTTTCAACGCATCAAGTTTCTTCAAAGTTAAGTCATTGTTAAGTCTGAAATAGTACGACATACGTCACAACTTACCCTTGTTAGTCCCAACATATCCATGCCATCTGCCCCTATAAGAAGAAATATATGGCCGTTTAAAACGGATTTCTATTTTTGTTATTTAAATTGGCTTAACATGTCTTACCAACGAAAGATGTGTAAGTTTCGGAATGGTCCATACGAACACTTTGAACTTTCTCGAAGACAGCACGCCACGCCTCTATAAACAAAGACAAATGCACAGTAAGGCCATGTCCACATTAATCCGTTTTCAAACCAAAACGGAGACCTCGTATCAAAAGTTTTCGAATCGATTTCGCCGTTTAGTAAAACGCTAAACAGATCTACAGGGGTATGAATGAATAGTTCTAGGTGACTGAAACCAAGATAACATAATCGTGACATCATCGTTTTCCAAAAGCTTCGTTTTTGCCGTCCACACTGGTGCAGAAAAACGGCGTCCTCGAATGTCTCCACTCTGAAAGGCGTTTTCGAAACGCTCCGTTTTCAGTCACCGTAGACGCCGGATTATATGGAAGGAAGGCATAACTGTATCAAAAAGTCTCCGTTTTCGTTTGAAAACGGATTAGTGTAGGCATGGCCTAAGATTAGTCTTAAGACCCGTTTACACACGCGATTTTTGCTGCGATTTTTCTAATTCTAATTCTGATGCACGCGATTGAATGACTCACGAAAGTATTGAACTATGTCTATATAGCTTTCCCCAAATGGTCGAATAAATTCGTTAAGTCAATCATTCGATCGCATCAGTCAGAAGAAGAAAAACGCAGCAAAAATCGCCTTTCTAAACAAGTCTTTACACATAAACGAAAGTTGTCCCTTAGTACAAGGGTCACCCTACCTCCAAGATACATTAGGTGAGCCAATTTTGTATTCATTTTGTTTCTCGACAGGGAGTGTTTACATGGATAATTTCACACTTGTTTCATAGGGTCGCACGCACGGGTGGCGTGTGCTGCTAGCACGCTGTCTCTCACCAGTAGTTAAGCCCGGTTAGACGGGGTTAGTACTTGGATGGTTGACCGCTTGGGATTGTCGAGCTTGGAACTCATATGTGAGTAGAGTTGTAGTTGTTTTTCACCGGGTTCTCCGGTTTTTCTCCCTCCGTAAATACAACACCTACATCATGGTAGTCATGTTCAATTGGGGCGTTTTGCCCTGTTTGACCACCAGTTGCTATAAGTAATAAAGTTATTAAATCAAGTCACCCTGGGGGTAGGGCACCGTAGGGGTTGGGTCACCCTGGGGGTAGCGTCACCCTCTTTGCGAGGTAGGGTAACAGTTTCACTCAGCTATCTGAGAAAACACCAAAGAACGGTTCAAGTGATTAGTTAAAAATTGGTTTGCCCTTCAGGATAATCAAAAGTGACCCTGCTAAGCAGGAATAACTTTTTCACCTATAAACACTCGGTAAACTGTAGCTTGGGGGCAAGGGGTACTCTTTGACTGGGACAAATTTTACCCATGTAAACACCCCTCTGAGGCAGTGTATGAAAAAACTTTATACGTATAGTAGAAAGCTCAACCTACCCCCGAACCAACTTGTACCGAGCGTTTATATGGACACGAATTAGACCCTGTAACTGGTTGATCATGGCTATCTCTTCCGCCTAGCAAACTAGCAACCAATCAGGCGAAACCAAATCATAGATGTCAATGACGACTTGACGACTCAAGTGGTATATAGAGCATTGACAATCAATCAGAACAATGCTTTATACGCCAGAATCGTCAAATTCCTGGTGTTGCGCAAAGAGGGTGACCGTACCCAGGGTGACCCTACCCACAAATGCATAATTGCACATACCTTCACATGTTTTGGCTTTCACTTCAAGTCCTTCGCGACTGGTGATGGTATACATTACAGATGACTCCTCGTCAACTTTTTCCAATCGTTTGTTCTTATTGTCAGATTGTCGGCCACAAGAAATATCGGGTAAAACTACATCATCCTCGGCTGTTTTGGTTTTCTTCGACGGTCTCTTCTCATCAACGTCGTTATCCTCGCTTTTCCGTTTCACTCGATCTTTCTTTGTAGTTTGTTTATCCCGACATTTCTTACCATTCGTGTTACTACTGTCTAAGCGTTTCCTCTTCGAGACTTTAGAACTACTAGCTGCCTTACTACCATCTTTGATGAGTTCTTTCTTCGAACTAAGATTCTGCTGTTCCGCAGCATGTTCATTCGAAGTTCTCGAAACGTCCTCCGCGTCGTTCTCGTTTTGTTCGAGCACTTTGCATTTCTTTGAATTTTCAGTTTTCTCAGGACTCATGTTCAGTGTAGACGCTATGAGTGGCTTTAGATGTACCGATTGATTTTCAACATTTTGGATCATCTTAGTTGGCGAAGACAATGGCGAAACTTTGTTTGCTTTCTTCTCCAAGCTAGCGTGCATAAAACGACGGTTATGAAAAATATACTGGTGGTTCGCCTTCGTGGTCATTGGTGTACGAAGAACGGAAGAAGTGACTGGTGAAGATGGTGGTGAGCTACATGGTGGTCGCTGAACAGGCTGCGCAACCGTTTCACATAGATCAATTACATCAACTTTTTTGTCCGTATTAACACGCTCTTTACCATCCGTTGTATTTCCGATTTTATCCAAGGATTTTCGGTCAAGTTTCCGAACAATCTTCCGAATATTAGGAATTAGTTCTTTAGTTCTACTTAATAAAGCAGATGACGCGGGATGAGGTCGCTGAATGCTTTGATCTTTATTAGACTGACCATTCTCGTTCTCATCGTTCGTAAGATCAATCACAGGGGGCGCTATCTTCGCACTTGTCTGCGCAACCTTTGGCTGAGCAGGTAACGTTCTAGGTATACCAGAAATCATATCGTGTAAATTTGGAGAAGGATTCGTGCATTTGTTTTGCAATGTCGATGACTTTGTTGTATGATTTGATGCCTTCGATTGGCTATCGGACAATTTCTTTGCCGTCTTGGACGATAATAATTCACCTAAATACGCCGTCGATTTGCTGCCAAGAAGTTGGATCATCCTAGGGTTCTCTGCAAGTAACCTAGTAATCTGTTCTGGAGAGCCCACAACCACAGCCAGATTGCCGGACTCCAGAGATCCTCTTGACGTTTGCGGGAAATTCTTGTGTGAGATAATGGCTGGTTTAGAGGTCGGCAATTGTAAAGGAAGAGTTCGAATAGGTTTCTCGAGACTCTGTGAAGGTTTCGCGGGTGAAGGAAGACGTTGAGATGGCAAAGTGACATTCGATGCTTTAGGGTTTAATAGATGGGATGTTGAAGACAAACAAGCAGGTTTTGGAACTAGTTGAACTGATTTTGGAGCTAGATGAACAGGTCTTGGAGCTATTTGAAAAAGTTTCGGTGTCAGTTGACCAGGTTTTAGCATTGCTAGATGAATAGGTTTGGGGACATATGGAACAGGTTTTGGTGCAAGTGTCACAGGTCTTGCACGTGGCAATTGGATAGAAGTCGTTCGAGGTGACAGAAGATGCGAGCGTGCGTTCTTATTCGATGTTGATTTGGGAAAGATTTCATTGTACATTTTCGACTGACGAGCTACAGAGTCGCAGCTAGATTTTGAAGTCGGCGTTAAAGTCGTCCGAGACAATGAGGGCGACTGGTGAGTAGCGCTTGTTTTCGGATTATTTGACTTTTCCTTTGTCAAGTTGACCAGCATATCCATTGCAGAGACGCAGTGAGCATTGGTTGTTTTTAAAGGTACCTTAACAGGCAAGTTTTGACAGTCCTTCTTTGATGTTTCACTATTAGCCGGTAGAATATTCGATCTTTCCTGAGGTAGCTTCTTTAGTTCGCTGTTATCACTCCCCGTACACAAACTGGATTTATTTGAGTGAGTGAGAAGTGGTATTTGCCGTTCAATAGCAGTTTGGTTACTCCCTGAACTAAAGTCATTTTTCCTTTTTAGGTTATTGGCACAACTTGTCGAGTTGATCAATGGACAATTCCCCTTGTTCGTTAAACTAGTGGTTGGTAATTCACAAGTGTCCAAGCTATCTTCGTGGCAAGTCACTACGTGTTCTTTCGCCACTTGTTCGGCAATAACCTTGTCATCTTCTAGGGCTAATTTAGTCATAGTTCTTTGTGAACGATCAATTTCTTCAGTATGACACGTATAGATACATCGCTTATTTGGATGAACTGTGCTCCAGTATAACCTAGTTAGCCTGGACAAAGACAATAGTAGAAAGTCACTTTAGTTACATTTACAGGTATATGCAATCCAGGATCTAGCCTGTATGGAATAAGACTATCTGGAGACGACATCACGGGCGTTCGTTGAGGCATGAGGTTAAATTAGGATTAGTTGGTATACACGAGTTACACGATCATGCGCACGCATCATTCTGGCGGGCCACAGGCATAATTTTGGTGGGCCACAGGCATAATTTTGGCGGGCTATACATGCATAATTTTGGCGGGTGACATGCATAACAAATTCGACAATTTCTGAAGATATTAGCATCGGGAACTATTTGTATCATTAAAAATAGTTAAATTTCGTTTAGTATTGGCCACCTTTTAATGTATGTTGTCCGCCAAAATGATGCGCGCGCAACATCGTGCAACTGGCCTATAGGTTTTAGTTTAGAGTTCAGGCCTTTAGATCCAGGTCACCCACAACGAACGCCGAATAGTCAGACACATCCAAGAAGGCTGTTTTCCATAATTACGTGCGCTTTACCCGCGCGGGCGGAGCGAGAAATTTTCAACTTCCAAAGCGAACTGAACAATGCACGCTCCGCCCGCGCTGGCAAAGCGGAAAACATCCTTGAGATGCTCTACAAAACATGAGCATATACTACAATAGTGGTGAGCAGTTAATAACTAAATACTTCATGTTATGTGGATATAGTAGATCCGTTAGAATTTCCTTCCATCTACAGTAAACGAAACCAATATGACATTTGCACGATGACGTTTAATGGCGCTGGGTGACTACAACTATACCAGAATGCATTGCCAGTTTCTTCTATTTATTAGCACTAGGATACTGGCAAAGCATTCTGGTAGTTGTAGTCACCCAACGCCATCCTACGTCATCATACAAATGGTCTAGTCTGCATTGCAAATTTAGTTTACGTGAGTTACAAAACCAGAGTACTATCCTAATCAAACGAGTCAGCCCGAGCCTCTGACTCTGTCTGACGCCAGACGATTGCTCTTTGAGTTTTACTAGAGCATTTTATATAGTGCAATAAGAATATATTATGAAATGACTTACTTATACTCCACAGGGATAAGGATTGTTGATGTATCTGAAGCGCTCGTAATTTTCCCAAGTTTCTTCACAACCATACAGCCTACGAAAAAAAGGTTTATGAAATCATAGGAGTGCAAACTATGCAATTGAATACCTTAGTTACAATGTAGTGCGAGTAAGACACGAACATGAAACTGCAACAATACGTAACTTTTAAAGCGGCTACAGTATAATATAAAGAATTTAATTAGACAAACACTTATCAATTATTGGACGAGTCTGCGCAAAATATCATGATTTGTCAGGGACGGGGTGGGGTACAGAAGATTTGAAGCTGCATGCTTGAAAGATTTACTGTTTGAGAAAATACTTTGATCTTGGATTCAAGAGTTCAGCGCTAAGTACAACACTCGTTTTACGGCCATTTTCCCCACTGACACAGGGGTTAGTCGGCGGCTCCCCACAGCAGTTTCCTCCACTTCTCTCCACCCTCCCTTTTTAGACCACACTCTCTCATGTCCCTCTCCACAACCTGACTCCATGTCGTCCTTGGCCTTCCTCTGTCTCTCACATCTTCCACCTCATACGACATGCTTTTTTTCACCCAGTCACCATCATCTTTCCGTAATACATGCCCCAGCCATCTCTACCGGTTCACCTCACAACATCAGTCACCAACTCAATCCCCATTCTTTCTCTCAATTTCACACTCGGCACTCTATCCCACAAAGATACACCACACATCCATCGTATCATCCTCATCTCTGTTCTCTCCAATCTTGCACTCTGCTCCACATTCATGGCCCATGTCTCACGTCCCAACACTATTATACACCATTGCAGTCCTCGCACATGTCACATACACTTTCCCTTTAAGTTTTAATGACACTTCCTTCCTTGTCAGGATCCCTGACAGCTCTTTAAACTTCTTCCATGCACAACGCACCCTTGCCACAGATGCCGAATTTGCACCTCCACTCCATTGAGCATATCCCCCAGATAACAAAACTTTCCTACATTTTCCAAATGCACCCCGTTTCCCAAATCTAAGTTTTCATCTATGCCACAATCCTCTCCATGACCTGTTCTCTTACACACATACAGGTCGACCGCAGTCGGAGGCAGCCAGAAGGCCCCTCTTTCGTTTAGCTGCTACCCTAAGGCAGGGTTGGGCGCCACTCCTCTCCCATATGGTGTTGGTTTTGCGGAGGGAGGAAAACCGGAGAACCAGGTGGAAAACCCTCGGAGCACAGGAGAGACCAACTAAACTCTACTCACATGGTCCAAGGCTCGAGAACGGGGCTGTTCTCAAACGGTCACCCATCCAAGTACTAACCCCGTCCAACCAGGCTTAACTATTGGTGAGAGGCAGCGCGCTAACAGCACACGCCACCCGTGCTCCCTTCACTTACAAACTTTGCATCAACCCTAGTCAACTTCCCACATACAGTGCATGGCCACTTCCCTGTCCTTTCAACATCACCACAATTCTTCCCAAGACACCATCACCTTAGTTTTGCCAATATTCACCTTCAACACTTTTGCCTCCATGTACTCCTTCCACTTCAGTATCTTTACCTTCACTTCATCCATGCTCTCAGCCATCAAAACCAAATCATCCGCATACAACAGCTCCCATGGCAGCCCCTCTCTGACCTCTTGCGTCAGTGCCTCCATCACATTCACGAACAGTAATGGGCTCAGGACCGATGTAATCCAACCTTCACCCCAAACTCTTCACTGTTTCCATGCTTCGTTTTTGTCCTTGCTTTCTCATACATCGTCATCACCGCTTTCACTAGCCATTCCTCAACTCCCAGCTTCCTCAATGTCCACCTAACCACTTCTCTTGGTACCCTGTCAAATGCTTTCTACAGATCTACAAATGCATAAAACAGTGTTTCCTTTTTTGCTAGAAACGTCTCCTGTATCTGCCGCACTACAAAGATTGCATCCGTTGTTCCCTTCCCTTGGCATGAATCCAAACTGCATTCCATCAATACTTACTTTCTTTCTCAGCCTGCTTTCCAAAACCCTCTCCAATACTTTCATTCCATGTTCTAGCAGCTTTATTGCACAGTGCGCCTCACACTATAATGGGTCATCTTTCCCCTTGTATATGGGTATAAGAGTACTTAACTCCCAGTCCTTTGGGATCTTTTCTCATTCACCACCATATTAGAGATTTCCGTCATTTTCTTCTCCCCTGCGTGTCCAGCTGCACGGATTATCTCACCCACCAACTCTTTTCATTTGCTTTATTGCCTTGTCTACTTCTGCCTCTGTTATATACTCTCTTGGACCTTCAACTACTCCACATTCTACAATTCTATCCCAATCATTCTCCACATTTAGTAGCCGCTCCATATATTCTTTCCATCTCTTTTTTATCATCTCAGGTTTCACAACTATATTTCCACGCTCATCCTTCAGGCAGTTTATACTCCAACTACACCCTGCCTTTTCTTCGTCATCTGCTTTGCTATCTTGAACACACATCTCTGTCCTTCCTCTGTATATTGAGCTTTTCTCCAAATATCTTTCTTTCTTGCTGTTGAGCCTGAGCAACTACTTTCTTTGCAATCTTCTTTGCTTCCACATACTCTGCCAACGCTGCCTTCTCCTCGACAGTTCCCTTTGCCTGACACCACTTTTTGAACTTCAGCTTCTTCTCATTCACCTTCTTGCCAACCTCTTCATTCCACCACCATGTCTGCACATGCCTTGGTGGGCCCTTTGTCCACCCACATGCTTCATTAGCTAGAACCCATCCCCTAGCCTTCTCCCGGCAGAAGTTTTAAATCGGATAAACAATGGAAACAAGTAGCCGAGGAAAACATCTTAGTGCTTTGTATTTTTGCGATTTATTTGGTATGGTGTATGTTGCAGATAATTTTTCGTTTAAAATTAATGATCAGCTCTCAAGGTTGAGTACTGATTATCTTTGTTTGTTTATTTATTTGACTTGTTTATATAAAAAAATTGGCTCATCCTCCAAGACGAATAGGTTTCCGTCTCCGTTCCACAAAGCGGTGTATTTAGTAAGACTTTCTTTCCGCTCCACACGTAGTATTCACATCAAAACATGTAGTGTGTGTAAGGATAGCATTATAGCAAAAAAACCCTGAGCAGCTAGATAAGGAATCGGAATGTAAAACGGGTAAATTATTTACCATCTTTTCGCCTCTCTGCGCCGCGAGTCTCACGTATGTTAGCCGTTTCTTGTGAACATAATCGGAAATCATATCCATATATCGTGCCCACTTAGTGCTGAACTCTTAAGTCCAAGATCGAAGTATTTTCTCAAACGATAAATCTTTCAAGCAAGGAGCTTCAAATCCTCTCTACCCCACCGCTGTCTAAACAAAAATTGTCTCTTTTCTTCACACAGAGGGTTGAAAAGACCCTGGGTACGTGGTTGGGGTATTCCATGCCATTTGTCTGCATGTTTGTGTACTGTGAACGAACGAACAAACAAATAAACAAACAAACAAACAAACAAATAAACAAACAAACAAACAAACAAACAAACAAACAAACAAACAAAAAAAACAAAAACGAACGAGCAAACAAACAAACAAACAAACAAACAAACAAACACAAACAAACAAACAAACAAACAAACAAACAAACAAACAAAATAAAATTTAAAAAAATAGATAAATAAATACAATACCTGATAAAACAGACAAAAGATTGTGATGAACCCCTCTCAATCCCTTCTTGCTCGTCTTCACCTTGCTCATATCAACACAAACTCGTCGTTCAACTGAAAATCCTCTTTTGTCAAGAACCACCTAAGAAAAGATATATGAGGATATTTGAACGCAATTTATTGATAAACCAGCACGCAGTTAAATCGAAACCGTGTGGAATTTACAAAGGCGCGAGGCCGCTCAATACGATTAAAGTATAGTAACCACATAAGAGTTTAATACGTACCCGATCCTTAGCTCGAAAAGAATGTAAATTGCAATACACCGTCTTGTCTGGCAAGAAGGCAGCTTTCGCTTTTCTAAAGTAAAACAAAACATAAAAAAACTTAACCGTTAACGCATACAGTTATTACACATCAAAAAAGATAAAACACAAGAACACAACAAAAACAAAAAAAAACAAAATAGCAAGAAACAAAAAATGGGATAAATTTACATGTACTGTAAATTAAGGGGAAAAGGGGGAAACACAAAAAAACATTGAAAATTATACTGATCTGGTTGGCATCACAGACGGACATACCTCCCGCACATAAAATGATAGTTCTCAGGACAACGAGGCTCACAGCAACCCACAGTTGCACCCACTTCGCCGCAATATTCACAACGCTACACAAGAAAGAAAGAAGAAAAAATACTCCAGACAAATTTCCCAACACTGAACACCACAAAGTGGTAGCAACAAGCAGATTCTAACAATCCTTAAAATACTACATAATTTGGACTGCCCTGGGTGTTGGTGGCACAGTGGTTAGTGCACGTGCCTTTCACCTACTACATAATTTGGACTGCCCTGTGTGTTGGTGGCACAGTTGTTAGTGCACGTGCCTTTCACCTCTGCGAGACGGGTTCGATTCCTGCACGGTGCAGTTTTCTGATTAAAAAAAATTCACCTTGGCCGCATGTGAGAAGAATGCTTCCAGTTTGACTCTACCAAACACCACAGGTTTCCTCCGGGTACTCCGGTTTCCTCCTGTAGTAACACTGGACCAATGAGGGTGGGCCCTTACTGGACCTCTGAGGATAACAGTTTAGATAAACTGATAGAGTTATCCAGTATAAATAAGTTTAGTTTAGTTTAGTTAAGAGATATTTTTTAAATTAAGGCTTAACACGCATGACTTGGGACTTGCGAGACAAAACGTTGTTAGATCTCCCAAAAGTAAAAAGTGTATTAGAAACTGACAATAATACTCACATTTGTAGTTTATAAATTTCCTATAACTGTTATTTTCCTTAATTTTGTTCACTTTGTATTAACAATTTAGTTATTATCTATAATTAAGCGCTGTTCTCCTGTTAATACCAGCATTTATGCTGATAGGAGGATCTTCAAAAATTTAAATAAAGATTTTATAATTATTTTATTTCATGAAAATTGAAAAAGATTAAAATGATGCTAAAGCTCACTCAAACTAATCGCATTTCAATTGTTCAGTCTAGTATTTCAAAAATGTTTAGCGTCTTTTACAATACTACATGACGTTTATTAATGGCTGGAATTGAATTTTCCCCAGTGAGTAATATCCAGTAAAACAACCTGAGCCCCACGAAACGATTGAAACGTAAGCACATGGGGCAATCCGTGGGATACCATACTCATGGCCCTAAAACTAAATAGCGATCAAAGGCGATTGGTTCGATGACGAATATTACGCAGATCTCATTACGGGTCTGGACGATATAGCTATTTGGTAAAAACAGACTACTCTCATTGCATGTCTCTCGTGTCACACCCTACGTAAAGTCATGGTCAATCAAAGTATAGAAACATCAAAGTGTGTAAGCAGTGCTGAAACACAAATCGAAATATAGTAAGATTGGATATATTTTTTTCGTATGTTTTTTGCTGTACAAGCTGTCGTAAGTTAAACTCAGAGAAAAACTCTGAGCTCCAGACGGGACTCGAACCCACAACCTTCCGAATGCCAGCCGGACGCTCTCACCATTGAGCCACTGGAACTCCGATGGTAGACCGAGGTTGTTTTCGATATTTATACGCCTGGGAACTAGTCAACCCGTACGTGTGTCACAAGTTCTTATTGGGCTACAAGTCGCATTGTGTCAGTTTATTTTCAGTAAATGTTTTTTGTACGTTATTGGTGTTTTCAGCTTGAGTTGGTAAAGTTTTTTCGTATGTTTTTGCTGTACAAGCTGTCGTAAGTTAAACTCAGAGTTTAAAACACTCTCTCCTCTGCAGAGGCTCGGACTCGGAGGCGGAGAAGACGCGCGAGGAATGATGGGAAGAGGGGAAGAAAAGTAGCCTCTGCCAGATAATGTTGTCAATATGGCGCCCAAATTCCGTGATGGACTAGGCACCATACTCGGAATTTCAATATATAATCAACTTTAACTTACGGAAAAGTTGGAAATCCATAAATTGTGAACAAAAGACACATTTAAATTGCTGACAGACAATTCTCAACTCGAGAATGTTAATATTGTTACACAAGGACAGGATTTTCCAGTTTTGAATTATGCAATGTAAACAAACGCTACCCGAGAAGTTTAAATCAAAAGACACTGAACTGTTGTAAACATAGATCTTATACCCATGATAAGTTTCACGTATACACGTAGTGCATGTGGTACGTTTGCGAGCTTGGTGTAATGAAGAAAGTTAGCGCTGAGAATATTCCAGCACTGCATGTTCGTCGGCTTTGTTTATCAACGATTCAACGTTCGATATTAAAACGTTTGTCAGTCTGGCAGCGTTTCGAATTTTTTTATTCGTTCCGGGTGATTTCCATAGAAGAATTCAGAAGTAATAACGTGCAGAACAACATTCCAGACTTAGATCTTGAAGAAAACATTGTACTTCGTGCAAACTATCGTCGCTATCTCCCATGACCAGAGAACCGCAGATTTGTTACTTGACTGAAATCTCTTCGTATTCGGTTCGACTTTGCCGACTTCGAATTCGGTGTTAAAAAATCCTTCTCCGGCGTACTTGCACTTATTGCAAAGCATTCAATATCTTCTTCTGCATTATGGTTATCGTAAAGAGAATAAAGAAGTCTAAATTAATTGAAATATAGTTTACATCTAAATTGATTTAAAATGGCAGACACGTAAATAACAGCAAGAATCAAATAAATTCATGTAATCGCACTATTTCTTCACGAAAATCGTCATGCTAACCTTTGATACTTAGATCTTGAAGGGAGTGCTGAATTTCTCCCAAATCGTCGGGTTTTTATGCCATTTACCAGAGAACCGCAAATCGTGCCAGAGAACCGCACATTATCTGGCAGAGGCTTCTCGCCTCTTTTTCCACCTTCCCGACGTTCTCGCGCGCTTTACGATTGCCCGCGCGCCTGCGAATAGAAGCCTCTGCGGAGGAGAGAGGTTTAAAACATACGAAAAATACAGGCTCAAGCTGAAAACACTAATAACGTACAGGGTTAGATATACTGCCGAAACATGGAACGTAGAGGTCTATTGTTTCGAGCGAAGGCCCTTCATCGGAGAAGTTTCTCTCTGACGAAGGGCCTTCGTTCGAAACGATAGACTTCTACGTTCCATGATTCGGCAGTATATCCAACCTTACTATATTTCAATAAAAAAATAGTCTGCATGGAGTTTCGGCGATTGTCTTTGTTCCAACTTTTTGTTCAGATTTATGTAAAGACAATGTATTTTTGGTATAATGAAGGAATCATCCAATAACTAACCAGCGTTTGGGATAAATCGCTGAACCGTGTCATTAAAATATTGATCGGCGAAAAACAAAAGATTTGTGCACGGTGAAGACCGTTCCAACATAAAATCAAAGCGTATTATAAACGCTTTGAAGTTTGACGAGTTTCCGAGTTGCTGTCGTCGTCGTTAGGGACCTTAAAGTGCCTATGTCATCTTCAGGGACTTTACATATTTATACTAATTGGAACATTCTGAGAAGATTTGTAATATATCTTCTCAGGCGAAAATTTCATCTTCGTGGATTTTTTTTGCCGTTAAATTTGACGGAAGTGACGTCAAAAGAGGAATCTGCAAAGTGGTTTTCATATAGACAAATTCCTCTTTCGACGTCACTTCCGTCAACTTTAACGGCAAAAAAATCCATGAAGATGAAATTTTCGCCTGAGAAGATATATTACAAATCTTCTCAGAATGTTCCAATTAGTATAAATATGTAAAGTACCTGAGGATGACATAGGCACTTTAAGCAAGCACGGCGCGAATGTCACGACGGCGACCTAAGTACAATAGTATTTTTCAACCAAAACAAAGCGTTGAATAATTTGCCGTCCCAAGAGTGATCCCAACACCGTCTCGTTGCACACACAACGTCAACTGAAGCGTTTTGACGTTTTCAAGACAACGTTGTGGCAAGGAACAGCAAAAGCTGTTAATTTACTTAGGCGTTAATCTATCATACGTCATTTTGTCGAAGCTATGGCTGCCTTTTAAAGATCTTACAAAATACATATAAAGCATAAAATATACGATGTCCTGATCCATGGTTTCTTTTAAATCAGTAATTTAATTGACGTCGTCGTCCTAGCTTGCTTAAGGTCCCTGTTGTTGTTGTTGTCAGGATGTCTTATGCCCACCCTAAATGCATGCAATTACAACGCTAAGTGTATTTTTTTAATAACGCACCATCTGTCTCCCTCTTGTGAAAGCAACATGAGCATTTTGCAATCTCCCTTCGTCATCCTCGTAAACCTCCGCTGACCATAGGACACAGTTGACATGAGCCCATTCATCGATATTGAAGTAAAGTAACCTTCCAGCATCCTGGGCGTCGTCGTCTCCAATAACATTACAAAAGACACATTTCCGCTTGTCGGCTCCCTGTGAAGTTTAAAAAACCCAACATTATTGCGCACATTAATCAGATAACATAACTTAAAACTCTTTCTGGGAACATCCGACTCTCAAGTCTTATGTATCTTACTGGGGCTAATGCCAGACGAGTCACAAGAAAAACGCACCCACGGGAAAGGGTTAAACACAGCGTAATATGAGAAACGTTTTCATGATTTTCTTACACTGCTAAAGTCAACCGAAAAATTCGGCTGACTCGAGCGTGATTTGAACTCGCACCTTCGGGATACCGGTCCACCGCTCTACCTGTTGAGCTATCGAGCCGCACAGGGATTGGAGGCGAGTTTTATCCAACTTAAGTGCACGAGATATTCTCGCGACAACTTAAACGCTAATCCGTGAGGAAGTGCAATGTTTCAATTCTATTACAGAACCATCCTCAGAGAAACATGAGAAAATGTTTCATGATTTTCTTACACTGCTAAAGTCAACCGAAAAATTCGGCTGACTCGACCGGGATTTAAGTTGGACAAAACTCGCCTCCAATCCCTGTGCGGCTCAGATCATGAATGACGTAGAATGGCGTCAGCTGGTCGGAAAAGCCCGCCAAATTCCAAAACTTCACTTTTAGTTTGATTTTTCTTATTATTATTTTATATGTACTCTTATAAAGGTACGTTTGACGTCATTTGAACACGAAAGAAGTGCAAAGGCACTCCGCTATCGCCTCGTGCCTCTACTCAACTTCGTTCGGGTTCAAAAGACGTCAAACGTGCCTTTATAAGAGTACATATGCACGGAGCTTTATGTTTTAGTTGTTAATTATATTGAGGTTTGTATTTCCAAAATGGTAATAAGAACGACGTCTACGTAGGCATAATTTGCATACACAATGTTCTGTTACAGCAGAAATATTACCCAATTCATATGTATTGGAATACTTGAATAGTATATTCTGTATTTTATCATTTTTTTCATTAAAATTTTTAAGCGGTTTATCATAAGAAAAGAAGAAAACACACACAAATGCCTACATTGACGTCATCCTCATTACCATTTTGGAAATACAAATCTCAATATATAACAACAAATAAAAATAGGTACGCAATGCGTAAATGTGACTACCGCTGTTAAGCACAGAAAGAGTTATACTGGCTGTTTCCAAAACAGCATATATTCAGCCTCGTACCCAGGCGTCTTTGGGGAAGATACATTGAACGCGCGGGGACTTTTCCCCGGGCGCTCAGCGCAACTTCCCCAAAGACGCCTGGGTAGGAGGCTGGCATATATTAGCATTATGAACATGCTCCCAAGTTTTATGTGAAGTGAACTTGTAAAATTCAGATTTTTGTACGAAGCCTGGATAGCTTGGTTCTTCTAGCTAGGATTTATCCACCAGATATAGTGGTGCTTTGAACAACCCAATTTAACTTTTATCCACTGAACAGCACTATCAGATACATAACTATTCAGTTGATAAAATTTTATATTAGGTTGTTCAAAGCATGATTAGTGCTGTTCTTTAGCTAGGAATTATCAACTAGATAAGCCAAGATGGCTTTGTACAACTCACTCCAGATCATCAACATTGTGTTCCAAAACAACATTTTACCTGTCATAAATATGCTGTCAGTGGCATTCAAGCGTAATGCACATCACTAACATTTTGTGATTCTGCTAGTATTTTAAATAAGACAGTACAACAATACTCAGTATAGTAGTTTCAACAGATATATTTCTTCATTTCAAGGCTTTCAACATATTCAAGGATTTAAGTTTCCCAACAGCTCACAAATAGCTTTTCAACAATTTATCAAAATGTACAATTGAGTGACACTTAGATACCAGATCATAGAATATTTTAGTAGTTTCACAAGAGTCAGACTTCTGGTGTATCTACTATTCTGTGGTCAGACCGCTGTAGCAGCTCTGGTGTGCACAAACTTTGGTTTCTTAATTTCATTATACAAGATATTGAACATAATGAACAACACCTAATTAACAAGTAAACAAAGCACCAAGTCAAGGTTTTGTAATGTCTATGTAACAGGCAACATATTTCATCCGCATAAATTTCTTATATACATGTATATAGTGTAAATACAGGGCACTGTGATATATACTTCTCAAACTCATTAATAATTCATAAACCAAACACATAGGAAAATCATAAGCGAGACAAAGGCTTGATATGTGATCAAACACTTGGATAGATAAGCCAACTTTTACCTCAAAGTTATCTTAAAATACTGATTCATTTGACAACTGATTCATTTCCTGATTTGTTTGATCTTGAAACACTGGAAAGTTGTGTTTGATCTAATATCAAAACACCTAGCTCGAAGTTGATTAATAAAACACACTTCTCACTCTTAGTGAATGATATATACATGTACATGCAGTAACATGAGTCATTGACAGTGAGCACAACACACAATTCAACCAAAATTAAACTTAAACTCATAAAGCGATTTTTAATATCATTATAAATAATTTCTATCAAAGACTTTGGTGTACATTGACAATTTCTTCGATAAAAGAAGAAGAGCTTTGAAACAGGACACAGTTGAAGGCCCAACTTCTAGCGAACTTTATAAGCTGAGTATTTCTTTACTAGGTTGGCTTTGAGATATTAAATTTGTTTCCGATCAAGTTAAACAACGTCACAGTTTTGAAACTATTTCTTACCTTGTATAAACTGATCAATGACAGAAACCGTTCCAAGAAGAAAAGATTTGCAATTGCAAAGTAATTCAATTTAGTTTATTCCCCACGAAAACAACTCGAGTACTTCTCGAATACCTGACGATCAATGGCGATCTTCTCGACTATATGGCGTTCGTGTCGAGTATGACGTAAGTGAGGTCCAAGACAATCAAGCAAGCAAGCAAGCAAGCAACACGCCGACATAATGGCTCCCGCTGACAGGTCAGCGGTAGTCACAAAAATTCAAGTCAGAAAACATTTTGGCATTCAACTATTCACTTTACATGGAATCCATATCAGTAATATCTTATTTGAGTTTACAGGCCCTTTAAACGGTAACCTACCTGAACAATTGAATCTTTTTCATTTTTCGCTCCATCGATATCCATTTTTTCCTCAGTAGGTTTGTCAGTGCCAAGGTTCAAAGATTTGCCATTCTCTTTTTTCAGTAAATTGTCACCCATCAATCCGTCAACATCAATATCGTCTTGTTCCAGCTTCTTTTCTCTCAATGCATAGCTATGATCAGTGACGACAGTGCTAAGGTCTCCGAATTTCTTTTCACTACAAAAAAGAAACACTTATAGGGGGTGGACAAATAAAAGTGGCCATCGTTGAAAGTATGATTAATGTGCATTATATAACTTTTATTAGAGTACAGAAAAATATGTAAAGTTATATATTTTTAGAATGCATGCGTCAAGATCTGCTCAAATATGATATCAAATTCTAATTTTATCCATTGATTTAAAAAATATATTAATTTTTTATGATTTTCAAACTTGTAACAAATGAAGTGAAACTTAGTTCAACTTATTCCAATTGGTCTTCAAAATAATTAATGGAGTTTGTATACTATGAAAGTGTTATAACAGCAAAATAGTTATATAGATATTTTGTTGCCACTTCACTTGATTTCACTACAGCTTCACAGCGTGGCATGCTTTCAAAGTTAATATATTTTTTAAATCAATGGATAAAATTAGAATTTGATATCAATTTGAGCAGATATTGACGCATGCATTCTAAAATATATAACTTTACATATTTTTCTTTTCTCAAATAATAGTTATTCCACATTAACCATATTTTTAATGATGGCCACTTTTTTTTGTCCACCCCCTGTATATTGGTGAGACATACTGCGCATTTTTTAAATAACACTAGCAATTAACTCATCTTGCCCCGAAGAAAAGGGTTCCAAAAATATATGCTCTCCAATATTCTTCGCACAAAGGGTTGTGTTACGGTTAACAAAAGATAAAAAAGTTAAAAGAAAACACGTAAAAGACTGCTCGTTGGTATCATTTTATCGCAAAAAAATATTGATCCCAAGACCTATTAGAGATATACAATATTAAACAAATCATAGTTAATAGAAAATAAACATGGTTTGGAAATCCGGCAAACTTCAAAGCGGTTAACAATCAACCTACGATTATGTTAAAAGTAGGCTTCTTTTTCTTCTGGGGACTGGGGTAGAGAACGGAGAGAAAAAGAAGGGCCTGACACAAATATATTCATCGACCCATGTTCTTCGTCCAGAATCTGGACGAAACCCTGATTGGTTGAGAGACAAAAGCCGGAAATACATCAACGGAAATTAAGTAATTAACTAATTCGAAAATGGAAAGTTCTTCGTGGGAATTGCCGAGAAGCCGCCCAGACTCCGACTAGAAAGTTTGTGTTTTCTCAAATTTACAGTTAGCGTTTTCGCCATTTTCATGGACAAGAGCGATTAAAGAAGCTGAAGAAGGAACCTCCGCGTTTTTCCCGTAATACTATGCGTGAAGGAAGAGCAAGAACTGTGCAATGTGCACTGAAAGCCAGCCTCTGTCAAAACAAAACACTGCATGGCCAGAAATCGAGGACATCCAGCGGCAGTGGCCTGTGGGCTCAGATTTAGATGGAAATATTAATTTGAAGATTCTGATGGCTAAATATCGATCATTTCGGCTATAAACAGAAGTCTATAACAATAAATTAAAGTAGAGTTATTCGCTAAAATGTCTTATTGACTCATTTCTTACCCAAATATCAAATTACAAGGTTTAATAGTCTAGACAGGCATGTACACTCATACTCACAATAATTGCCACATAAATTTCAGTTATTTTTCTGAATCCACAGTCGCATTTAATAATAATAACAGCGGTTAAGACCCTGGCAACCTAGCAACAGCTCCATAAGAAATAGCGGAAAAGAACCCGAAATTATCGAGCAATGCATTGCTTCTTCACGCCGAGTTCAGTATTTATCTCGGCGCTTGATGGATTAAATTACAACCACTTGGCTGCACTAAAATCATACATTTTAAGGTGTTTGGGAGCCTATTAAACAACGAAAAAGTGGAACGAACAACTCCGCAAAACAAAGTAACGTTCATCCCGAGCAAATTCAGACGTTCGCATCGTGGACAAACAACACAGAAGCAGCCAAAATTGGAGCTCCAAAATAAGTGCTATGGCAGATTAATAGACTTTAAACAGCGAATAAGAGGTATGCTTACGAGGGGCTTGGGAACCTATTTAGGACGCTCCAAACTTAATAGAAATTGTAGTGCTCAACGATTGTTCAATTTGGTGAAGTTTTGGACGTTCGCATGTCGGAATTTACAATAGTAAATAACCGAAAATGATTGTTCTTTATATTTCCTTAAGCAATCTATTGAAGGACGCCATATTGAATTAATTAAAAAGGGATTCAATGCGCATGCTTTGCCGTCTTGTCGTCTGACTACGGGAAGAAACAATTGCGCTTGAAAGTTCATTCTGATCGGAAAAGGCGGACGCAATGTCCGTAATTTATAGTCTACTGTTAATATTTAAACAGTACGGTTGAGTGATTGAACCCAATTGTTGCTATTGGATGATTGCTTCATTATACAGAAAACACAATATGTTCAGTAACCGTGAAAGTGCACAAATTTCCATAAACCTGAACAAACCATGTATATCTTCTATTAACTATGAACAAACAAACAAACAAACAAACAAACAAACAAACAAACAAACAAACAAACAATAAGTAAATAGATGAATAAATATTTACTTATTTATATGTATTTATATGTATTTATTTATTTATTTATTTATTTATTTATTTATTTATCTAAATATTTATTCATCTATTTACTTATTGTTTGTTTGTTTGTTTGTTTGTTTGTTTGTTTGTTTGTTTGTTTGTTTGTTTGTTCACAGTTAATAGAAGATACACATAGTTTGTTCAGGTTTATGGAAATTTGTGCACTTTCACGGTTACTGAACATATTGTGTTTTCTGTATATAGGGTGCTGCATAAGCAGTGTGTAACAATTTATACAAAATCGTGAAGGCGGTGAACTGCAAAAGTTAAACGTTTAGAGAACGAAATACTTATGTTTTTTATCCGAAGCCTTTAATCACAATAACAAATATAACAGGAAAAACACTAACTTTGGTGTTTCGGGTACTTCAGTTATATCAATCCTCGGCTCCTGTTCGCTTTCTTTATCAGGCCAAACCAGGTCTTGCCATGGAAATATTGACTTCATTTCCTGAATAAAAAGTAACAAAATTAACTTAGTTTCATTTTATAGTGCTCAAAAAAGTGGCTTGTAAAGTTTTTTATATAATTACCATTTTAATATCATGAGATACATTCACATGCAAAATTTTAGAAAAAAAGTACTTATTTACTTAAAAAGTAAATATTTTCATGATTTGAGCACAACGTGTCCGATGCTTTTGTTTCTCTAATCACCGACTCACTGCGACAATTTCAACTGTCACGTCACATTCAAAACATGATGCTATGCATGCCTTTAACCCTTTCCTTACTAGAGTTCTTCTCTTGACGAGTAAAATCGTCTGGCGTTAGCCAGAGTAAAATACTAACAGGCCACCACAGTAGAGAAAGGATTAACCGCATCAGAAAACCAACAGTATCGACCATTTTATTGCACAAAATATCGAAAGACAAATAAAAAATCATTTACAGTAATTTAGCTGATTATGTGTGGACCTTTGACTTTAAGGTTCAATGGTCTTGAAGAAACTCGCCGCCAGAAAGACTCCATCAGGCATTTGCCACCTCGAGTAGTACAGATCCGTCATTTTAGCCACTTTGCTCATAAGGGATCGGTCATTAAATATGGGGGGAGGGCTGGAGGAGAAATTAGGGGAGGGGCGAGATTTTTCTGTATTGTGAAGGGGGGGGTTGCAAAAAAAAATTATGAAAAAGGGGGGTCCTTTTTTTCAACAGGATGCAGAAGGATGGACACTTCTTACTAACATTTCAATATATTTAATATAATAACTGACTTTCATAATGAATAATACACCAACTATAAACATAAAACATAGGTAGATTAACACCATAAGAAAAATCATGAAAAATATGTTAAAAGTATTTTTATGAAATGATGAAAATGATTTTTAAACTGAAACTTACTGGTAATCTGAACTTTTTTATACATATACTTTTAATATATATATATAAGCGGTAAAGAAAAATGTTTCAAAAAGAGCTGCTAAGAAATAAGTTAAGACTAACTTAAGGCATTTTCAATATAATTTATTTTTTTTTGGGGGGGGGGGGCTTGAAATTGTTAAAAGTTTTAACGGGAGGCATTAAAATTAATATTCATACAAATGGGGGGGGGCTGGAAATTTTTCCAAAAAAACTAATTTCTCCTCCAGAGACCCCCACCCTCCCCCCCCCCCTCCATATTTAATGACCGGTCCCTAAGTGTGTAGAAAGAATAACTTGGCAATGGAAATATTGTGATATTAATCCAAACCTTTACCTTTTCAAATACGACAATTAGACTGGAAAGGCCTTTGTAAACATCCTCGTTTCCAATCAATGCCACTTTAGCCTGATCAAGTATAGCTAGGAGATCCTTAGTGAAGTGATCCTAAACAAAAAGTAACCGTACTCCATATATAATACCGTAACAAAATACCAATACATATTTCGTAGCAATGGCTTAATGCTCCTCTGTTGCAACCTCGTACCCAAGGTCTTATCTCCGCTCCCCCGCCCCCGCCCATCGCTGCGAAAAGACCCTGTTCCAGGCTGGTCACGTGCTGCCCAAAATATGGGCAGTACAACATAAATTTAGTGTGGGTAGGGTGGTACAAAAAACTTTCTCGACTTCCGGAGTAGTGTTTATACAAAACGCAAAACATCTGGCCAGATGAAATGTCAACGACTCACGAAAGGTGCACAACGGCTTGGAGAAACAATCCGAAACGAGATATAATTTAATAAGAATGCCAAAGTCTCAAAGATCAATATTTTGCTGGCTTTGTAACGCTGGCGACATGTGTTATTGATGGGAGAATATTCGTTTTAAGCATTCGAATCGCGAGGCTTTTAACTGGACGTATACACTTAAATATAACGGCAGCTTTCGCGTGTGGTATTCAACAACGTACAGGTGAAACACATACGTATTTTATTGTTTATATTGAGAGTTTGAAACAGTCTTCCATTTCATTATCAACATTTCATTATGCACCCAGGTTGACGATTAATAAACACAGCGATTTATTACAAACTAAAAACAATAGCTGGCAAAACAACTTGTTTCAATTTTAAAATCGTGTCACCGGTTTAACCATTCATTTCAAAACCTAATACCAGAAAGCACGACAAGATAGGTATACATGCATTTCTTCGACTATTCCAGCGAGGTCAAGCATTGATACGCAGGGGACCTTCCACAGTCGAAAATTTTGATAGACGACACGTGACCAGCCTGGACCGGGTCTTTTCGCAGCGTTGGGCGGGGGCGGGGGCGGGGAAGCGGAGATAAGACCCTGGGTACGAGGTTGCTCTGTATGACACCTAATAATTTTAAATTTATTAGAATTGAATATCCAAGAGCTGTGTCTTTAGGTTCATCCCCAGGCAGGGCCGTCGAGAGCCGAGATGGGCCCTGAGTCAAACGTTGGAGCCCCCCCCCCCGAAATCAATGTTTTAATACCATCATCATTATCGAGTACTCCATTAAACGCTGATCTTTGCATCAGAAATAAAATACCATTTGAAAATTAGTAATGTAACTCCTCGAAACTTGAATTTATCTTGTCTACTCTTTGCCAGAGACTTGTAAGTTTTACTTTTCTTATGTTTATTTATAGCACAATAATATACTTCTTGGACTAACATGTTACGGGCCTCTATTTGCCCCAGGCCCCGAGGTAATTACCCCCCCCCCCCCCCCCCCCCCCCCATTTGCTACTGTCCCCAGGCACCTAAATTTAAGAAAAAAGACGTCGCTGCGTCCTTTGCAAACAGCACAGATTTCCCGTAACACATTCCCGAATAATCCAACCGTTTCAATATCGATTAAGGTTTTAAGCCGGTTTTCCACTGGCTTTTGTCGCGCGAAGCGACCTTTTTCTTTTGTCTTATGAGTTCTCGAGTGGAACTAATTAGAAATATATTCCAATCTATTCAATTTTGACAATAGAAACGTCGCTTCGCTCGACAAAATTCGCCAGTGGAAAACCGGCTTTAAGGCCCGTTGACACGTGCTATTTTTGATGCGACAAAGACGCTGTTACACGGTGCAATGGCCAAAATCGTTGCGAGACAAGTTGCAACAATCGTTGCACAAAGTAGAATAAGGTTCTACTTTCTATTGCACCCTTTCAGCAACTTGTCTCGCAATATTTTGTTATGATTTGGCACTCAATCGAGCCTCTCCCAAGTCGACCCACTTTTATCGAAATCCAAATCATTGGAAAATTGCATAAACGCGTTGCAGCGTGTAACACCCCCTGTCTTGCAACTGCAATGCTGCATGAGTCATCATTGCGAGACAAGTTGCATGAAAAATTGCACCGTGTAACAGGGCCTTAAATATCACCAACTTCTGGCTTAGATGCAGGATAAACAATTACGAGAGCAGAAAAATGAGGAAGATAAAACCATGGCACAATCCGCGGACTGTTTCTCTACTTAATGCATGCATCTAAATCAGACGTTGGTTATATCTATCGCATCAAAAATCGCACGTGTAAACGGGCTTTTGAACAGAGTGAAAGCTACCGACTGTGACTTACATTAATGATTTAATCAACTATCGTCATAGAAATATCTCACCACTTCAATTCATAATAAATCAAGTAAATGATACGTTTTTCTATAAGGTAAATACTATAGTAGTTCTTACAAAAGATGCTGTAAAAAGCGGTTGTTATTTTAAGAGAGAACAGCTCTATAAACTATTATGTTTTAAACTTACAACACAGTCGTATTGTTTTTCCTTCACTTTATTCTGCATATCATCAAGATCTTTTGGATGACCATTCTGCGTCACTATCTAAACACATATTACAAATTAAGCAATTTAATCAATCAATCAATAAATAAATTTATTCAAGGTACCGAATACACAAAAGAAAAGGATATATACATAAACTATGAAAATAATATATAAAAAAATGTATCAAAGTCCTTGCGTGAGATTCAGGAGGTTAGTCCTACAGGGACCGCGGAGCAATTGCCCCCACCCCACTTTTTTTCCTGATATTAATTTTCTTAAATTGGGTATACAGTGCTTCTTTATAATATTTTTCAGTTGACATTACTCAAAAAGAAAATGTGGATCTAAAAAGTTTGAAATGCGTACTAACTTTGCCGCAAACAACTGATTTACAATCAAATAGCACACATTGTCTTTAGACTTCGTGCAACGCACGTGCTCAATGTCATTCATTCATGCTTTGTAAAATAAAATTGAAATAGTACGAAATTCAACATCTTTTTCTGCACCTCTGCACACCCCCCCAATCTTCGCCACTTGAAATCACCCCCCCCCCCCGTAAAAAGTGCTCCGCGGCCCCTGCCCTATAATGAGATCCCCTAAATTAAGATCACTCACTAAACATCCACACTATATAAAAATAGAGAAATTATAAAGATCTATACAGCAAATTTTCAGCAAACATTCGTAAATATCACTAGGAAAAAATAATGACGTAGAACTATGTAATACCTCCTCAAAATATTTCTGAAGTGCTTTATAGTGCGTAGAGCCCGTTAGGATATCGAGGATCTATAAAGAAAAAAAGAAGAATGAAGTAAAATAAAGTGAAGTAAAATAAAGTGAAGTGAAGTAAAGTGGAGTGAGGTGAAGTGGAGTGAGATGAAGGGACGTGAAGTGAAGTAAAATAAAGTGAAGTGAAGTAAAGTGGAGTGAGGTGAAGTGGAGTGAGATGAAGGGACGTGAAGTGAAGTAAAATGAAGTGAAGTAAAGTAAAGTGGAGTGAGGTGAAGTGGAGTGAGATGAAGGGACGTGAAGTGAAGTAAAATAAAGTGAAGTAAAGTAAAGTGGAGTGAGGTGAAGTGGAGTGAGATGAAGGGACGTGAAGTGAAGTAAAATGAAGTGAAGTAAAATAAAGTGGAGTGAGGTGAAGTGGAGTGAGATGAAGGGACGTGAAGTGAAGTAAAATGAAGTGAAGTAAAGTAAAGTGGAGTGAGGTGAAGTGGGGTGAGATGAAGGGACGTGAAGTGAAGTAAAATGAAGTGAAGTAAAGTAATGTGGAGTGAGGTGAAGTGGAGTGAGATGAAGGGACGTGAAGTGAAGTAAAATGAAGTGAAGTAAAGTAAAGTGGAGTGAGGTGAAGTGGAGTGAGATGAAGGGACGTGAAGTGAAGTAAAATAAAGTGAAGTAAAGTAAAGTGGAGTGAGGTGAAGTGGAGTGAGATGAAGGGACGTGAAGTGAAGTAAAATGAAGTGAAGTAAAGTGGAGTGAGGTGAAGTGGAGTGAGATGAAGGGACGTGAAGTGAAGTAAAATGAAGTGAAGTAAAGTAAAGTGGAGTGAGGTGAAGTGGAGTGAGATGAAGGGACGTGAAGTGAAGTAAAATAAAGTGAAGTAAAGTAAAGTGGAGTGAGGTGAAGTGGAGTGAGATGAAGGGACGTGAAGTGAAGTAAAATGAAGTGAAGTAAAGTAAAGTGGAGTGAGGTGAAGTGGAGTGAGATGAAGGGACGTGAAGTGAAGTAAAATGAAGTGAAGTAAAGTAAAGTAAAATAAAATGAAATAAAGTGAAGTAAAATGAAACAAAGTGAAGTGAAATAAAGTAAAGTGAAGTAAAGTGAAGTAAAGTGGAGTGAAGTAAAGTGCAGTGAGATGAAAGAAAGTGAGGTGAAGTGGAGTGAGATGAAGGGACGTGAAGTGAAGTGGAGTGAGATGAAGGGACGTGAAGTGAAGTAAAATGAAGTGAAGTAAAGTGGAGTGAAGTAAAGTGCAGTGAGATGAGATGAAGGAAAGTGAGGTGAAGTGGAGTGAGATGAAGGGACGTGAAGTGAAGTAAAATGAAGTGAAGTAAAGTGGAGTGAAGTAAAGTGCAGTGAGATGAGATGAAGGAAAGTGAGGTGAAGTGAGATGAAGGGACGTGAAGTGAAGTGGAGTGAAGTGAAGTGAGATGAAGGGAAGTGAAGGGAACTGATGGGAAGTGGAGTGAGATGAAAGGAAGTGAAGGGAATGAAACAACAAAAGCGACAAAAAGCAAAAATAAATAAAAAGGTTAAAGAAAAAACGAAATAACGTAGAAAGATTACGTAAACATATCCAGCTTGTATTTCCTGTTGAACAGAATCCAGCCACTCTGGATATTCTTCGTCGCTGCACGACTTGCACGAATATTGAAGAGAGTCTTCAGGCATAACAGCCAAGCACTGGTACTCATCGTCCGTTAACCCCTAGAGTGACCAAAAAAAGAGAATGAAATATAAAGCAAACATCCAGTACAAAATAATAATAATAGTAATAGTAATAATAATAATAATAATAATAATAAATAATAATAATAATAACAGTAATATATCAAGTACAGCTAGGAAATCCTTAGTGAAGCGATGTCACGGAATTCAACGCAAGCAACGCAACGCAACACACCTCACCTCACTTTACCACACCACAACACACCTCACCACCACACCACACCACACCACACCACGACACAACACAGCATAACAAACAGCACAATACCTGACACGAAGCATGAATCCAGTGATCACATGCAACGCATTGCATCATTTTGGAATCAAAATCTTCATCGGAATAACATTTGTTACACAGGGGGCAATAATTGCCCAAGTCCCAATTCTTTCCACATGTTGCACACATGCTGAAACCATGGGTCCACTGATCTTCAGCTGAATCACCAGCTGTTGTTCGTTTACATTTTGAACAACTGACACAACGAGCACATAACTAAGAGAAAAAAACATGACTATATAAAAAATAGTAGAGGGGTATTTATAGTTAAGCTTTAAAAGCGATGTCGAAGATATTGGAGTTTAAATCTGACCAATATGATTTAGGCCTTAGTTTTTTTGGCAACCATGCTAAATGTTGGTGTACCCAAGCGATCATCCTTGTTCCCAGGGCCTCCTCGGTACACTGGAAAATCGGAGGCCCTGGTCAGATGAAAACGATTGAAGCGTGTGATTGGCTGGACGAAGATTATTGTCGAAAACAGGAAGTGAGCATATATAATTTCAACTGTCAAACAACGCTGTGAATAGAGTGACGCCCAGATAATAACGAAAAAGTCTACGAATAAGCAAACAAAATAGGATCCCTAAAGCGAGTCGGAACTGCGATGACTTTCATCATTTAACTCTCAAGATCGAACGATTTTAGACATAGCATGACTCGATGACTCATTCGTCGGCGACGCCAAATTATGTTCGTAAACAACCTACCTTTGAATAGCATTTCGGTAAGCGTGCTATTTTGTCCAGCGGGAAGAACAGTAAACACCAAACCTTTCGGACGTCATAATAAAGCAACTTTTCTTCAAATAGCCGAGTGTCTCGTTTGTTTCGTTATATTATGTCCATGTTCGCACGCAAGGCGATGTGATATATTTAATGACTCAATGTCCTAGAATCTAGGACATCCGGTTTTCATCTGATCAGGGCCTCCGATTTTCCAGTGTACCGAGGAGGCCCTGGGAACGAGGATGCCCAAGCGATCAAAGGCGTAGTGGATATTTGACATTCTAGTTTTTGTGAGATGTGGCGAGACGAGAGAACGCCCTGACAAAGGCTGGAGATCACGTAACAAAATATTCCAATATGTGTGGAAAATTTTTCCCGCCAGTTGAAAACATTGATTCCGTGCAAACGAACTGTGAAAAGCAGACAAAGATTTTACTTTTACAGACTCTTTGATCCTGCAAGCATGCTGAACTCACAGGAAAATCTTCCAAATCAGTGCATCAAAAAATGTATAACGTGCTCCCACCAAATTTCAGTCCTTGTCAGGGCGTTCTCTTACCTCGTTGCCTCTTCTCACCAGCGGCCTGGGGACGAGGTTGGTTTCCTTATAGTTCAGTTACCAAACACTCTATCACGAACTCCCAAATTTTGGCTCTCGCTACATTTTTGCTTGCTCTATGCGCAACATAGAAAATATTACACTAAAGTGAGCTGGAAAACCTTATCTTAGTGAACACCGCTGCCAAACATTTTGCGCATGCGCGACGTCCGCGCTCGCACCTCAAAAACAGAGCGGGAAAACACTGAAATATTTGGACTGGTCCGAGAGTCCGACACAAAAGTTAAAATTATAAGCATACTACCAAAAAGATAAAGTAGGTAATTTGTACAATTACATGGTAATTTTCATGACCCTTTTTTTACAAAACAAATGAATAGTCGAGTCTTACTTAGTCTTCACTGTCTGGTTGTTGTTGCCACGGCTAGTTCCCACTTCTCTTGCAATGTTTACTCTAGCAAATTCACGCATGCGCAAACGTTTGGCAGCGGTGTTACGTGTTATCTTAGTGTAGGTCAAAAAATCGTGTTCTTACCCAGACTTCTTCTTCGTCAACTTGGGGCTCGGTTGGATAATTCGGTCCTAAACATTCGACGTGATAACATCGCTGGCATTTGTCGCACATCAGGAGCTGAAAAATAATACACGAAAAAGTCACATCAAGCTTTAGATTTAAGGTGGAAGGGGGGGGGGGGGGGGTGAATACAGTCCGTTTAGCGCATGTTCATAGGATTGCTTACGTTTTGATTTGAGTCCTTATAATTTTGATATTTTCATAAAAATTAATAACATTTTGAGAAAACTCATGGAGTCAAGACTTTCCGCAGATTCTCCGGTTTCCAGCAACGTAAAAATCAAGCAAACTACAGAAACTTCCTGATCTGAGTGTCTTCAGATTGTGTTCTCTCCATCACCGAAAAGTTTCAAATAAACTTACCTTTAGAGAACCTTAGAGACATCTCTGGTGGTAGAAGTAAGGGTTATTGAACCGACCGAGGTCAATTAGTTGTTTTATAAACCCAGGGCGTAAACTTTCTTATTAGCCGATAAAGGAGGTTTTCTCTTGGGATATTCATTTGACGTAAGTAATTGGCAAGAGTGCTGTATATAGGTTATAGCACCGATTTTCGTGATATTCGTGATATTATATATATATATATATATATATATATCCTGCGGTAGATCAAAGAAAACCGACTTTGTCGGCTAATAATACTGTTTCCTGCTACTTCCAGTGATTGACGGAGGGGTTTTATGTTTGTATCTGACGATCTGGCCATCATGTTTACGATTTACGAATAAGATCAACGTCAACTATATTATATATTAGTCTCCAACAACAAAATCGAAGAACATGCGCAAAATGAACTGTAGTCCTCCTTTTAGATTTAGTAGCAAAATATAATACAGGTCATACATTAATTGACGGTACCGAAAAAGATGGTGGCGGTACATTTAACCACAATGCTTTGCGACCTCAAATCAGCTCAAATAACAACTAAACATTGTTTATCATGCTAAGATGGATTAAGTAAACAAGAACTTCATTCCTACCAAAGTTGATCATTTTAAAACCCAGTCTTCCAATAATTCTGCAAGAAACAATATTTACTGCACGCAAAGGATTGTGGTTAAATGTACAAATCGCCATCTTTTTCGGTACGGTCAATTGTCATCCACGATGAAGTAATTTATCAATTGGCAAGCTCTAACTAAGATCAAAACAATTAAGTTTTACCTTATTTTGGTATCCACAAACACAGCATGTCCGACAACGGTTACACGTCCACCACTGAGTCTCCACAGGATCTTCTTCAAGGCAAAATTGATGAAATGGTTCTGCACAAACTCGACAATACAGCATCTGTACCAGAAAATAATAAAATAAATTTCTATTTGTATTTTTTTTGGATTAAATCGTCTGGCGTTAGCCACTATAAAATATTTAAGACGTTGCCCACAGGAAAACATTAATGGCACTATCAATGGTCACGAGTGTGATAAAATATTTGTCATCGCCAGAGAGATGCCTTACCATCTTATCTCATGACTCTTCTGCAATGAAATCATGTTTGGTTATTTAATTTACCGAGAGAAAAACCCTTCAAGAGTTAGAAACCAAGCGATAAGAAGATATTACACGGTGGTGCGAGTGGTGAAAACAATATTTTACGAATGAGTGTAGCGAATGGGTAAAACATTGTTTTACCACGAGAAGATAAAATTCATATCTTCAAGCCAGCGTGTAATCTTCATTTTATTATATAGATTCAATGCAAAAAGAGGTAAAATTCTTAATGACGTCATCAATATCTTCACTAGCGAGGATATGGAAAATACGACACTGCATGTTTTCCAGTAGAACACTCGCAGTTATATAATAAAAATAGATCGCCAATTGACGTTATTGGAGGATTGGTCCAAGCCCCAGGGGGATGCCACCCTCTGATCAGAGGTAACCATGGCAACCCCGCAACAGCCCACCTCCAGGCACCAGTCACACTGTCAAAGCAGTGGAAATATATATACTTACCCTTGCATTCTATCAGGAGTGGGTGGGTGGGTCACTAAACAGCGCGCGCAAATTAACCAGTCAAGCTCAGACCACGCTGACAAGACTTTGATGAGCGCTGAGATAATCCCCACATATTATAAATGAGTGACCACTGACCAAATATCTAACAAATAGACAGCGCGCGCAAAACCAGTCAAGCTCAGACCACGCTGACAAGACTTTGATGAGCGCAAGTCAAGCTCAGACCACGCTGACAAGACTTTCATGAGCGCAAGTCAAGCTCAGACCACGCTGACAAGACTTGATGAGCGCAAGTCAAGCTCAGACCACGCTGACAAGACTTTGATGAGCGCAAGTCAAGCTCAGACCACGCTGACAAGACTTTGATGAGCGCTGAGATAAACCCCACATATTATCATGCGTGACCGCTGACTAGCATTGTCTTCTTTTTTACCTTGCCTAAATTACATTTAGCCACATTAAAAGTGGTAATCACACACTTTTCCATTCCCAAGAGTATGCAATAACCACTTATCACACTGTATGCATACTAATCAGTTGAATAAATGATTTAACGCTCTGTTAGAACAATGAAAATGTTGCGTCACGAGATCAACACGACTTATCTCATGACACACCCAAATTTCATTGCCCTTAACACACGCGTTAAATCCGGTAACGGTTGAAGGGAATGACTCAGAGAGACCCGTTCAGTCCTTTCGTGACTTTTCCAAATATGTCGCAAAAATTTGTTTGTTTCAAATTTGTCGTCAAGCTTCTGTTAGCAATCTTCTCGATATCCTAACTACGCTAACGGTAAAACATATTTGACGACATATTTTGGAAATGCCGCGAAAGGACTGCACAGGTCCCTTTGAGTCCTTTAACCTCGATCGTTAAATCCTTTATGCAACTGATTAGTGATACATACATTGCAATAAATAGTTACCACACTCTGTTGAATGGAAGAGTGTAAGCTTCACTCGCAATGATAAATCTTTATCACACTTGACCATTAATTAACCCTTACTTACACGTTAGTACATCCACAATTTTCCAGTATAAATCTCTAAATTTGTGCGCACCGTGTATAGACGAAAAGTGCAGTTACAAAGCGCATTACAGCGCACAACTTCCCAAAGATATTACCTTTCCTTTTCCAGCACTGCCACATAAGAAGCAAAGTTCCATTGGAGGAATAGAATTATCATTCGTAGCACAAATGTGAAATCCTGTTTCCCAGCAGTTATCTTCAGTGTAGGAATCCTGTATTACGACAAAATACACAATATTCATGGAAAAATCATTATTAAACAACCTATTTTCCAATATCTACAGTAATACCAAACGTGCATAAAACTCTGACTTACAGTCCAGGAGAACTTAATTTCATGTAAATCTTTCGTGTTCTTTACGTGATTTAACAAAGGACCAGGTAGAGGCTTGGGTTGTCGTGTTTCAATATCTTTAGCAGCGCTTCTTGTTTGTTTCACCTTTGTCTCACGTTTCACTTTCGCCACTTGCTTTACAGCAGGAGAAGAAGGTTTGCTGATAACTGTAAAGGAAATGTATAATTAAAAAATAAACAAATTATAGATATATCAAAACATTACAAGTGTGAATGTTACAAGAGTTCCAGAGTCGGATAAGCTTATTCATTATATAAGTAATGAGATGTCTGTACAATTAATGAGAACACGTTTATCTTGTAAATAATACGGTACACTTTTGATAAAGAAAGTGTGTTCAAAGTGGTCCTCTGATGAAAATATTGTCGGTAATGTTTCTCCATAATCCTAAAGATATTATGGTACTTGGTAATTGTACAAAGTTTCATTTCGAAATTCTCAAAAACAAAGTTGTATTCTACGTGCGAAGTTTGTATTTTGGAGCCGTGTTTGAATGAGTTGAGAAGAACTTATAACGTCATAGACTCCAATCTCGTTCCCAGAGCCCACGTTCCCCACCCGGGAAACGAGAGACTCTGGGATAATCCGTTTCAAATCGTTACGTTATTGGCTGAATAGTGAGCACGAGTTGGTCTGAAGTGACCGGAAGTAGAATTAATAAAACCAAAATAACAAAAATGTCGGACGACAAGACTCCAGTGAAGAATTGCCGCGATCGATATCTTCGCCGTATGTGTGTAGATGCTGTAATTCGAGCTTCGCCAGCAACCCTATTGACTTGTTTGGGGAAAAGTCAAACAAGGTGAACATACTATCCAGATTCTGTTCGGATATTTACGCATGCGTACCTCAACCGGAATAACAAGAATCCTGTGATTTGAAACGGATTATCCCAGAGTCTCTCGTTTCCCGGGTGGGGAACGTGGGCCCTGGGAACGAGATTGCATAGACTCAATAAAAACAAAACATCATTGTTGTTGTCAACAAAAAGGTCATTGTTGTTATTGAGTCTATGACGTCATAAGCTTCCTCGACTCATTCTTCTCAAGCTCGGCCACTTTAATGGCGGCGCTCCAAAGTACAAAATTTACACGTAAAATATCACCTTTTCTTCAACGAATTTTGAAATGAAACTGCACGATCACCAACTACCATAACATCTTTAGGATTATGCAAAAACATTGCCAACAATATTTTCATCAGAGAACCACTTTAACGTCAGTAGTAAGTAAGCACAGAATAGAAATACAACCAGAAGTCCAACTCGCGTCGGAACCTTTGAAGTTTATGTCCTCGCGCATGTCGCCTCGCGCATCTTGATTCCTCGCCATCCTACGCAATCCTGGCAAGTTCCCCCGGCAGTTTGTACCTTCAAAAGAAGGGTAAAACTGCCGGGGAACTTGCCAGGATTGCGTAGGATGGCGTAGGACATTGTGTAGGATCGCGTAGGATGGCGTAAAATATCGCGCCTGCGCATTGAAGAAATGCGGGCAAGTTGTCACTCGAGTTGGACTTCTGGTTGTATTTCTATTCTGTGGTAGCAGGCTACGTCAGTAGAAGATGTTGCATGTTATCTGTTAAGTTGTTGCTAGTATATAATTGTGGGGTTTTCTGACTGTAACAAGTATACATATAGGATAGAAAAAGGATGCAGTTAGATGATGAAAATTCTAAAGTACCTTTCGCTGGTTTGGCATCAGGTGGACGAGGACATACACATTTTCTTTTCCTGTAAAAAGAATAGAAGAATTGCATTTTGATCTCAGTCACATTAAGAGTACAAATTAAAAAATACAGACCACAAAGACTTCATCTGGATTCTAACAAGCAACATAATTTTTTTATCATTCTTGATTCTGCATCATTTAGCCGCGTTTGGTCATATTCTATACTCTATAGTTACACAATTAATACATCATATGCTGTATATAGTATACTGTATGTCGCCTATTCTATAAAGCAAAAATATTTTTTATCATTGAACCTTCACAGAATCTGTTTTCCTAGTGGAGAATTTTTTCTATTTCACGTATTTTTGGTGAAAAGCGCTCAAAACCCGAGAACTTTTTGGCGTACCACTTAAAACCTCCTATAAAACCTCATATCGAGCATTGAAATAAAAGTAGTGTGCTGCATCGGCAGTGTTGAAATACGAATGAAAAAAATAAGGTTTGAGTACTGCCGAAAATATTGAACTTCTTCAGAGAGAAAGGGCCCGCTCGAAACGTTCGCAGAAACTACGTTCAATATTTTCGGCAGTACTCAAACCTTACTATATTTCGATTTATATGAGCATTATTGTGTAGCTTATAGAATAGAATCAACAAAGTATGAGCATTTGGGGGTTGAGAAACATATCAAAAGATTAAAAAAAATTACAATTATGAAGGCACAGCAGGTATGCTACAAAAATGTCGAATCCGCCATATTTATACTAATCAATGCAAAATTTTCTCGTGTTCAATCAACATTTTCTTTTTGGCGTACCACTTTATTTTAGCATTATTGTGTAGCGCATACAGTCAACATTTTTAAGTACGTGTGGGGGTTGAGAAACATATCAAAATATAAAGAAAAATTAATCTATAATTATGAAAGTAGATATGATCAGTTTTGAGCACATGCATGTTATGCGACATAGAAAAACATCTCCTCGTAATGTATACAATACAATACAATACAATACAATACAATACAATGCAATTCAATACAATATTTATTGTTGATGAACATGGAGAGTGGTTGCCCATTCTCCTGAGCCAGAGGCTCGTGTTACAAACAATACAAATTAATACAGAGAAACGAAGTCAACCCTACAAACAGTTGCTTAGTCGTACCATTAATGGTTAATTAACTTACACACAACACTGCTTCATAACACCTGCACCTCCAAACTTTGGTTTATCTCTAAAAGGAGAGAAATAGTGCTTCAGCTACAATCCTATTAACCCACTCACCCTCAAATCACCCACCCATCTAATTACACTGGTAAACTGGTTGATCTTATTTGGTGAAAAATACAGTATAAACAAAGCTTACAGTCAAAATGGAAATACCTTCCTACTTCCGCTTCTGTAGTTTGTTGTGTATTACTGTATTTCTGTAGTCGCTACTGAAGCATGAGGGAAACTTTTTGTCGAAAAATGCGAATAAAAAGTATAATTTAGCTTTCATGGAATTTAACCATAATGTAACGAATGTTTCTCCCAAATCGATACCAACAAACAACAATAAATCAAGAATAAGCGACTTTTATCGCTAGATTTTTCTCACGTTTCTGTAGCGGCTACAGAAATACAGTAATACACAAACTACAGAAGCAGAAGTGGGAAGGTATTTCCATTTTGACTGTAAAAATTGACAGACAGACATTGGCCGTAGCTCACTCCTTCGGCGTTCTTCAGACATAGAAGTCGGAGGCCAGAGTTGAGTTTATGTCGTTGCTCCGGCTACTCTTATTTGCAAACTGCAATTTAGTTGGTTTTCTTTTGATAACAATATGTTATTGAAACCAATGTTGATAAAATGTTTCACCTCCGCTCGGTTACGAACGAACTGAAAGGCTACATTTCGTTATCTAAAATCTGATATGCAGTTCAACGACTTTAAGATTAAAAGGCTTTTCCATGCAATATTAAAATTGTACTAACGCGAATATCAAGAGTCGGAAATTCTCTGTTTCCATGTACAATTTGTGCGATTTATTGCCATTTTTGACTAGTTGTACCTTCATTTACCAGTATTCTGTTGCGATCATATATACATGTATTGCATGGTGTTACATCACCTTTTTTTTCATCAGCTACAAATCCTCAGGAGCGGGTGTAATTTAATCTGTCTTCGTGACTTTGTTCTCGCACGTCAAAAACGTGTAATATGTTCGAAAACATAAAACTTTATAGTTATATGTCATGTTTCAGCGTTTGCTCGACAGGTTCACAATTTTTGCGGACAGAAGGTTCTGCGGGAACGACGTTTTACTGGAGCCGAATATCAGATCTGCAAGCGTGCCAGAGCCAGAGCTGGACAGAAAAAACTGAGTTTGCACGCCTTTGGCACAGAGAGCCCACTCACTAAATTTTGGAGCGCTTGAAATCACGTCAAGGACTGGGGCGAGTAAGTCAAGCCAGGGGGAGAGAAGACGACGAGCATATAATATAGATAATATAATAATGCCCTATATTATATGCCCGTCGTCTTCTCTCCCCCCCGGCTTGACTTACTCGCCCCAGTCCTCGACGTGATTTTAAGCGCTCCAAAATTTAGTGAGTGGGCCCCCTGTGCCATTGGTTGATAGATTCCACGATTCCACAATTGATGGACTTCTATTAAACAAATGAGATAACCAAACGATTTATTTACTCACCTACAATATGAACATTTTCCACAATCTTTTTCCACAAAACATCCTTCACAGTCACCACAGCGAACTCTTCTTCTTCCACGAACAACTGGAGTTTCATCAACATATGGCAGAGTTTTCACCTTCATAAACTTGATTATTTTCTTAATTTTTCCATTTTTCATTCTCTTTCTTGTAATTTTCTTAATAACTTTCGTGACAAGTTCAGTTTGGTTTCCAGAATCTACGTTTTATTCAAAAGAAATACAAAAACTCATGAGTATTAACCAATGAGTATTAGGCCTGCGCTAAACGTCGCACAATAGACGGATTTAATTCAGACGAATTTAATTGTTTGAATTTTATTTGACGAAACTGTGACGTACAACTCGATTAACACTTTGAGGCCTGGACCTCTCCCTGTGCTGAATAAAATCGTCTGGCGTTAGCCAGATAAAATACTAAAGACTCGTCTTCAGGCTTCAAAGGGTTAAATCCGACACACGAATTAAATTCGTCTTGGCAATTCGTCTGAGTCAGACGGAGAATGCGACGATATGCGTGTTCGAGTTACACGATGAATTATCATCGCGTCGAATTAAATGTTTCTCTCTTCTGTCTGTGACAATTTGGCGCCATGTTTTGAAAAAAATCGTTTTCAGGCTCAACGCGTCCAAGTAAAAAGAATTAAATTCGACGTTTAATTCGACGTCGAATTTACGTTGCATTACCGATTAAGTTAATTAAATTAAATTCGTCTGAATTAAATTCGTCTATTGTGCGACGTTTAGCGTAGGCCTTAACAATGCTTCGATATGGAAAAACCTCAGTGAAGCACAAGTTTTCTTATATTGTTTTGCATTTGCAAATCAAGACTTTCATTTAAGAGATGGTTAATGGTTTGGCGTGCTCCATCGAGTTATGGATGCACGCGGGAAGTTCGGAGAGCACGAAAAAAGCGTAAGAGTTGGTCG
Organism: Paragorgia papillata; assembly: GCA_035771165.1. Lineage (NCBI taxonomy): Eukaryota > Metazoa > Cnidaria > Anthozoa > Scleralcyonacea > Coralliidae > Paragorgia > Paragorgia papillata. The sequence goes on from JAWNZC010000337.1 coordinate 3,861,440, forward strand.
AGGCGTAGCCGAGAACAACTCTAGATTTTTGAGTGCTCTCCAACTTCCCAAGTGCATCCATAACTCAATGGAGCACGCCAAACCATGAACCATTTCTTTTATAACAGAGAATCAGACACAAAACAACGGAAAACAATATTTACTACGCTTATTAAAAATGAGTTTCTCATTACGTTTGAAATTGCCGTGCTCTATCGAGTTATGGAGGATGCACAGTAGCCAATCAGAAACGCCGTTGTATTACATCTATGTTATAATAACACTTTGAAGCCTGAAGACGAGTCTTTAGTATTTTATTCTGGCTAACGCCAGACGATTTTATTCAGCACAGAGAGAGGTCCACACCTTAAAGTGTTAATAGTGGTCTATCATCAATAGACACTGTGAGTAGCTCCGCCAATCATAATGCACGATTTGCAATAGACCACTTTGGTTAAGCATATAGGTCACAGGTGAATAGTTTTTTACATAATCTGAAAATTAAAATCAACTGAAATAAAGTTGATACAGTAAAGTCGATGGTAGTGATGATAACGATAAATATGATGATGATCTGATGATGGTGAAGATAAGGATGAAAATTTATCATCATTATCATATTCTTATTAGTTCAATGATGATGATGGTGAAGATAAGGATGAATTATCATCATTATCATCTTATTAATGATGATGTGATGATGATGATTATAACAATGATGATATGGTGGTAGTGGTGGTGGTCATGATACAGCAGAAAAGCATAAAGTAACTATAGGATATCAACTAACCTGAACGTAGATCTGTTTCCTTATTAGCATGTTGTTTGGTTCTCTCTTCTTCGTTATCTTCAGCATTACTTCCCAATGACTGGTCTTCTTCATCATCATCTACACTAGTCTTTGATTGTTTTCTAGCCGTTGTTCTCATCTCTTTAGTCTGTACATCTTGCAATGATTTCTCAGAAGTCTCTTCATTAATTCCGTCTTTGTTTTCTTGTCTAATCTGAAGTCTTTTAGATTTAAAAACAACTTTCTGTCTAGAACTGTTGTTCAACTTGTCTGCAATACCAGACTTATCTTTTAACAATGTTTTCAATGTCCCTTCATCAAGCAAGGTGGCCTGGATCGATAATGTGGCTGATTCCTTTCTAGAAATTTCTGCAGGGACTGAAACATTTTTTAATCGGACTTTCCTGGGAAATCTTGCCTCTTGAAAATGTGTTTGGCTTTCATCAGAAGGAATCTTTATTCTGGCTCCTTTTGATTTCTATAAGTTACAAAATATCTTTGATGAGTTAAAATATAGCCCATAAACAGACTGTCTTTGGGGGTGGCTTTGCTAAATTCTGCTCGCAGGCTAGTTAAAATAATAATCTAGTGTACATGTAAGCCTTCAGGAGTAAAATCAAAAAAGTCATCTAGTGTAGACAGGAAGAAGTTAACTTGCTGTCTAGAATGTACTGTATTTTATGATTAACAAGACGCCTGGGTCAGGCATTCACTTGGGCTACTGGCAAGTACACAGAGCCTGAATCGAAGGCTGAATGTGGTGCATACTTCACTGTCACTGGTCAACATTATTTATGATCAAGACAGTTGTCAGATACATCCGATCTCATCACTGTTAAACTATAAAGTCAGCCAGTCACTTTCAAAATCTACCAACAACGTGCAAGAACATCTTGATCAAAAGCAAAAGGAGCAAAGAACTTACAACATGCCTCATGGCCTCACTCAATCCAGCACACAGCTAACTCACCAGAGGCATGAATAGGAGCAGAAGTAAATCATGCAAAAATGCAATTTTGTATTGCAAAAAAAAAAAACAGACTCAGAGCTAAAACCTAGACTCTGTCTACCACAGATAGCATTCATGAGCAATAATTACTGTAATTTCTCTATTAAGCCACCCTTCTCTTTTAAGCCCCTTATGGAATTAGAAAATAATTAACTAAGCCCCCTCCCCTCCCCAAATCAGTTGATAAATAGAGGAGAATCGGACTTTTTGTACTTACCTGTATTTGAAAAAAGCCCCCATCTCTATTAAGTCCCCCTCAAAGAAGCTTGGGGGAAACTAAGCCCCTGAGGGCTTAATAGAGAAATTACAGTACTCTGATTACAGATGACTTATTATTAACTGCTGTGAACAGTGATGTACTGATATCTCAATGAGTTATTTTAGTCAGACATTGATTTGACTATTTTGTCAGACCAAATAAGCAGACCATGGATACAGTATGCTTCACTGTTATGATAATAACTTATCTTACCTTTTCAAGTACACTAGTGTCTCCTGTTAAAAAGAAATATGTGAAAATGTTTAAAATAGAACAGTCATCAAAATTTAATTTAATTTTCAATATTAAACATACCGTACACAAAGCATAAAATTACAAAATAGTAAAGAGAAAGAAAACTTCTGTTTAAGATAATTCTGGCAAAACTCCTCTTGCCAGAATCTCAGAATACACTTTTTCAGCTAGTGGCAAGATACAGTACAGTACTGTAGTTCAAGGTGTGTTGAATGAATATAAAAACCTTGACTTAGAACAACAATCCAACATCCAGTTTAATCAAGTGAAATGCCAAATATTACTTGTTATATATACACTAAATATTATACATGGCTGTACAGTACTGTAGTCTAGACAGAAATGGGTTAATATTACCTATTGCAACCTAGAAAGCCTTGACCCTTTTCTGGGCACTAACCCTTTACATTTGCAACTTATTCATTTTATTCTAATGCCAGACAATTTTACTAATCAAGGGTTAACATGTAAAATCACCTGGTGTTAGCTACAGTATAAGTTATAATAAAGGACCATCTACTGTACAATAAGAAAGAATAAAATAATTGACCAAGATTCATTACTCAAATAAGACAGGTGCTTAATCCATTCCTACCTGAGCTGGGGGAAAATGACCCCTTCTCTTTTTTCACTCTGTCTGGGCCAAAAATATTAATACCTTGGGTTTGCTATTTCTTTTTATAAATTACCCAGGTATAACAATAATATAATATATTCTTTCCAAAACCAAATATCAATTATGTTCTAAAGCACATCTATTAATAAAAGCTAATTTTGAGCACATTACTAGGTTCTACCACCATGCTTGCTATCCCAAGATGCTAAGCATGCTGCAACTCAGGCCCATGCTACTCAAAAATTCAGTAAAAATATTAGGGTTGGCATTTTTGTGGCCAAAACTAGGTAGTGTTGGGAAACCAGAAATCCATATTTTTTTTTGGCCCTAGAACAATTTCACTCATCAAAGAAAGCACCCTCAGACATCCTAGACAGCAATGGTCAATAGTGAATTAATGATTTGTTCATCACTAGTGTTGGATATGTCTTAAAAACATATCTTATTAATTTTCTCCACTCAAACAGGATTGACTGCCATATTTTTCTTTTGTCCAGCAAGATTCCTTCCTTCTAGGCTTCTACTTCTTCACTTGTGAAAAGAAGCTGCAACTGCACAAGCAATTTACCCACAAAATTTGGTTGTGATGAAGACTTTGCTTATAATTAACTTGATCAGCTTTTTCCACACTTTTGGCTGATCCAATTTAACCCTTTCACTACTGTTGGGACCTTTTAGTATTTTACTCTGGCTAATGCCAGATGATTTTACTCGTTGAGAGAAGATTAGTCTAATAGTGAAAGGGTTAACTCAGTTTTTAAAGTTGACGCATTGAACAGGGCCAAATTCTTAAAACAAGACTTTGATTGAAAGTTTGGTTTACCTAGATGTTGCACTAATGTAGAATTTAAGAATTTTACCACGTTTTGAATATGTTTGACTGTTCATCATTTAAAACAGGGCTTATAACTTTACTTCATTTATAATATTGGTGGTTTTCTTTTTATTGAGTTGTAATGCAAGCCAAATATTAAGATCGAAGCTTCAAAAATACCATAGATGCTCGCAGAGGATGGCACAAACATTTAGGAAAAACTGTCACCTTGACAAACTGATAAGCGATGGTAAATTCAGAAATTCTATGTTACAAATTGTCAAACAAGCAGTGGCAATTGTGGCAATGATTCCCCTTAGCCATAATCAAATAACTAGTTGGAGAGACTTATACAAGTCATAATTATTATATTAAGACTAAATAGCCCCTGATGTTTAACAAAATCAGCAATTGTGCTGTTCAGAATGCTCCAACTTGTTTGGCTGTTGCATAAAAGAGCACTCCAGCTCTATCTCAGGCCCCAGTACTTACCTCCCCCAAAATCATGACGACTCATGAGCTTTTCCATTGTCTATTTGCACCAGAGACTAATATTATTGGATTACCGTATTTTCTGGGCAATAACCCGCATGGCGTATAACCCACACAGCAACAAAAATGTCACTTTTGGAAAAATAAATCAGCGTATTACCCGCACCATCGGATAACACGCAGCTGCTAATGGGCAAGGGAGCACGCCAGAATGACTTGTATTTCTTCTAGGCTGTTGCGGTATATCGATATATCGATAATTATCGGGTTTTTTCAAATATCAGTTATTTGGTATTTTAAATTTGAAAATATCGATATACCGAAAATATCGAAATGTTACCAAAAATATAGAAATCTACGATATTATCGGTTTAGACGCGCGAAAACCGATTATCACTGTTTTGACGCTTGATTTTTTGTTGAACTTCTGTTGCGGAAGTTTCGGGACTCTCTTTGCGGCAAATCACGCCACCTATTGTCAAACTATGACTCATCCTGAATACCTAATGCATTTCAATTCCCAAAGCGCACATTTCACGGGCTGTCGACTCGACAGTGTCGAGGATAGACCCATCGCAGTCTTTAGAAATTTTTTTTGCACATGATGAGTCATCGCTAGAATAAATAGAACATGTTTGTGATAGATGCAGTATATACCGACTCAATCGACAATCTCCAGACTTCTTTACTGCTGATGGCGATGGTGAACAGATGAACGATGACACTGTCACTGAAAAGCCAAACGAACTTATTGTCGTCAAAGAAGCTCTTTTAAAAGAATGAAATAAAAGTAGCGTGCTGCGTAGGCAGTGTAGAAATAACAATCGAAATATAGCAACCTAGGTTAGATATACTGCCGAAACAGAGAACATAGGAATCTAACGTTTCAAGCGAAGGCCCTTCGTCAGAGAGAAACCTCTTTTAAAAGAAGCTGTGTTCGCTTCAAGTGATGTTCCTGAAGACGAGCCATGTCAACCACCGCCACAGAAACATCAGAAAGTCAAGAAGACGCTTGGCTCCCTGACCACCATGCGGAAGTCGTCGCAGATAACATCACCATCGCAGTCGCTGCGCAATTGATTGCAGAAGGAGATGGATAAATACATAAAAATCCAAACAATTGATGGCAATGACGACCCTTTGGTGTGGTGGAAATGTCATGTTCGCGACTTTCCTTTGCTTAGTCAGCTAGCACGGAAATATCTGGCAATTCCTGCCAGCAGTTCCCCATCTGAGAGACTATTCAGTAAAGTCAGTCAAATTATAACTTCGCAGAGAGCCCAGCTAAAGCCAGACCAAGCAAACATGCTCGTGTTTCTGGCAGAAAACTTGTAAATATTATATTATATATATATATCATTGTAAATATATCATTTGCTACATTAAAGCTCGATTCACACTTCGAAAAAGGTGCTTTTTCTTTTGTAAAACGTTATTCTTATGATATCCTGGCATCTGGTGAAAATTAGGCTTAAAATATAGTTAATTTCCATCGCGGAAAAATATCGATATATCGATATTATCAGGTTTTTTCTTTCGATAACCGATATCGGTATTTTTTCAATACCGCAACAGCCTAATTTCTTCTTTGTTTGGCGTTCCTTCATTTATATTCAGCCATTTTGAATAATGCAGTATTATCATTAGTGTATCGCAGGCGCGGGCTACTGGGCCAAAGGAAACCCAAGCGCGTTCTGAAAATAAAATAACTGGGCCATAGCTCGTGCCTGCGATACACTAATGAATATACCGCATTATTCAAAATGGCTGAATATAAATGAAGGAATGCCAAACAAAGAAGAAGAAATACAGGTCAGTCTGGCGTGCTCCCTTGGTTTGGGACCACAAAATTTAAAAAAAGTACAGTACCAGTACCGGTAGTTGAAAGATGAAAGTAGAATCCTTGGTCTCCAGTCTTTGTGATGGCATTGTCAGAATTCAACAGGTTACCCGCACCACCCTATTGTAAACCCACACTAATTATGTTTCCTAGCAAAATTAAGAGATAACCCGCGGGTTATCGCCCAGAAAATACGGTACTGCATGAATTACTGCATTACTGCAAAACAGCAATCAATAGAGTGCTGATGTGTGAGGCATGTGATCACATTTTTTGAAACATTTAAGATTGATTGTCTAAAAGATTTACACCAGCAAGCTCTAGAGAAATTGGTTAATGGTCAAAATGTTTTGTCTACAGCCATATATTTCAGTCAGCTTCTATGAGTTTTTGATATTGTGAAATTAATTTACGCAAAACATCAGACATGTTCCATGGCTTACACATCCAGCCATTTTGTTCAGGGGGAGGTAAGTACACCAGTGCCTGGGGGATGGTTGAAAATCGAGCCTATCTACTAACTAGATCAAGGGGTGAGGGTCATTGGGTTATCAGTATGGGTCATTCTAGAAAATATCAATACTCCCACCACGGAAAAAATGGAAATTGTCCTCCCCTCCTTTTCGGACATTCTACAATAATTTAAGTAAATCTGTAGTTAATTTTACCCCCTCCCCCTTCGGCCAGCACAAATTTCCTCTATGGGGGGAGCATGGATCTTTTCTGGGACAACCCAATCTAATTCTATTACAAGTACGGTATGTAACCCCTCAATAAATAAAGTCACTTTACTTTATTTTATACGATACTATGTAAAAGTCTATACTTTTACATATTTCAGACACAAATAATTTATAAAATTACCTGTTGCTATGGATTTTCTTGTACCTTCCTCACTCTTATAAATTTTTCTTGGTGGTGTCACTCCATCTTGCAGGGGCCTCTTCTGACCAGATGTAAAATCATCATAGTCCAGCACTTTTTTCTTCACAGTTCTTCCAAAGCGTGAAACCAAACGATTACCCTTTCTCTGTAGTTGTAGTCTCTTCTCCTCCTTAGCTTTTTCCACAAGTTGCTTTGCAATTGACAACGGTTTGGTGGACTTTAGAGTAATTGGTCTTCGTGCTTGCTGTGTGTTGACATGTACAACAGATTGGCGTTCGTCGACGACTTGCTCTAGGGGTTCACGTTCAGTATCAGTTTCAGCTGCACTTGTCGGTGAAAGAAAGTCTGAATTACGACTTAAGGAATGGTGTCTTCTTCGAACATAGGACTGGCGTTTTTTGTATGTCTTCGTATAGATATTGTCACAAATCTGGACTTTTCCATAGCGAGACTTCCCATGAAACAAAGACTCCTCTTTTGCACGCTTAACAGCTTGGTCTAAAGCTCCTACAGACGAATACGACGCCCAAGACGTCGAGGAACTAGTTGCTCCATCCCGAACTGATGTTGACAAAGAAAAAAGATCGACAGATTTCGAAGTATCTGTCTTCGACAGAGAACTTGGCGAAACCAAACGTCGGTAAGCCCTTAGACCAAGCTCCTCAGAAGAGAATCCAACGAAGTCTTCCTGATAGGAAAAAACCCACAAAGAAGTTAGTGTGCACGAATATTATAATTACAAAAATTTGTAACTTCATCTGCCGAACGGCAACAATCTCCAGACACGAACCTCTTCGTCTGAAGTCCCAAAGATTTCTCGGTATTGCTCCGGAGTAATAACTTTACAATTGTCCGTAGGTAAAGATTCAACCTTTTTCTTCTTTTTCTTCTTGACTTTAGACGCCGAGACACTCTTTGTGTCTTTGGATAACGAAGAAGTTTTCGCGACCCCAGGATACTTCAACCGCGCCATCTTGGTTTCTCCCGCCTTCTACTGCGCATGAGTTCGTTCGTCAATGCACGTGGAAGTGAAATGGCAGATGGGAAAATAACACGAAATACACGCTCTTACAAATATATTTTTTACTGTTTATTAAATTACTTTACAAGATATACCCCTTTCTATATGCATACCAAGTTTTAACAAGAAGGAAGTCGGCCAGGAGAGGGGGAAGACATCTTTATTTTCGTACTTTTGGTATTAGCCAATCACAATGCAGCTTCACTTTCCAAACATGAAGCGGTCGACTGGAGACTTCCACTGTAAACTGCTTCAAACTTTAGAATTAGAAATTAAATTTTCAGAAGTGAATCAGCTGAAACTGTTTGTCACTGTACTGTAAAATGCTCATCTAATGTTCTAAATTGTGTTTCATGGTCTCAGAGACCCACCGACGTCGAAACTTCAATGTTTAACTGTTCAATACGTACTATTAACGTTCTCCGTTCTCGTAGAAGCGCAAGATTTAGGATGATCTAAACCAATTTTCCGAAGAAGTATTGTTTTGTTATACAACGCGTACGTTTAATAAGGAAACTGTAAAAGTGCCTGTCAGTGTTATTTCATTATTAAAGGGGTTTGCCCACATCATTTTGGGTTTTCACTGAGAGTTGGTCGTCGCCCAGTTACCACACGGGCTATTCGTAGAATCGTAAGCGAACGAAAACAAACGAACGGAAAAGCAAAATAGGAGGTTTGCGCTGTATAGCGACTGCACCAACAATACAAGCCTCACATTCCTAGTTGTATTCCGTAAACTCACTCCAAAAAGCTTGATAATGTAGAGAACAACGAACTGAGGTTTATACAATTATACTTTGCTATTAAGAACGTCCACGGTGAACTCGGTGACATGATTGAACAAGTGCTATATAGAGAGTAATTGCAACAAATCTTGCTATTCAAAAAACACTTTTCTTTATTGCTTATTGCAGTCAAGCGCCAGGAAAATGAGCATGGACAAAGGTAATCGGACTTTGCAGTATAGTGCACAAATCAGTGGTATAGTGCCGATCGATCTTCTAATTCGCAGCTGCGATTGAGATCATCGGCGATCATCGGCGACCGCCGGCGTACAACACACACGTTCTGAGTTGATCACTCACCTTACTCTAAGCCGACACGTACGACTGTAGTAAGTAAGTATGGTCTGAGGGAAGCTAGTATAGACCGCAAACACAAAATTAAAGATATGCTTGTCTCGACCGAGCACTAGAAAGTAGCTAATTGTCAGAGATTATCGAGACCAAGGTATTTTGAAGGACTGCACGGTTGGTTGGGAGTCTGGTACAGAAATACACATGGAAACGAGGCTTCGCAAAAGTTTCTGAAGAAAACAAACTGTGTAGCTGCATAAAAATCTTAGTGCTTGTGAAACGAAAATTAAGTATGTTTTATTCGAAAGAAAACCTTAATATAAATGACAAAGTACATATTTTACAGTTGTTCGTTTCCTTGCTTCGTTGTTGAAATATTTCACGAGTTTGTTTGATATGCAAATTAAATATCTTGACGTCACATGCGCTTTATAATGCCTTATCGGAAGTTATAATTAAGGCGTACGTTGCTATTATCAAACCAAACTAGTTCGAAGGAAGCATGGCCGGTGTACGTGTTTCTTCCACGACACCCAAACATGTAGAATTTTTCAAGTTATTATATTTGATAATAGCAAAGATATATATATTAACCAGTCTCTGATAAGTCATTGATATTGAATGTGACGTCAAAATGTTTTTAAAATTTGCATATCAAACAACTTGAAATATCTCAAGAACGAAGCAATTAGGAATAAGACAAACTTAATGTTCGCTTCATATATATATAGGCACCTTAAATAGGCGGCTTGTTGGGATGTCTTTTAACGAAAAACTGCAAGAGAGTTTGCTCTGTCATATTAAGTGTTCCTTCAAATAAGACAGACTTCCTTGATAGGCATTTAAACTTTGAAAACAGTGACGTGTGTTCCAACCACCGACCTCCAACGAGTATCATATTAACATGAATGATCGATAGCGCGATATTCAATGTACTTCATGACCACTTATACAATGTTTTGAGATCATTACTCTTACATCTTGCCCTATTTGCGGGCCTGATACAAGAATGCCTCGTTTTATGGGCATGCGCACATTTGATTATAAAACGTTACTTTTTTGTCAGTTTTGGCCTTGGGCCTTCTATCATATATGCACGAGTGCAATAGAAATTGTTATTGGGGGAGAAGAGGTAAGATATAACAACTAGACGTTTAGCAGATGTTTGCCGTCAACTTCGTGCGTACCCAGGTTCCGGCATAACTGCCTAAAGCCGGTTTTCCACTAGGCGAAGTTTTGCGCGCGGAGCGGAATTTTTCTTTGTCTTTTCTAATTAGTTCCACCCGAGAAATCACAAGACAAAGAAAAGTTCCGCTCCGCGCGCAAAATTCCGCCTCGTGGAAAACAAGCTTAAGACCCTACAAGATTGCGCAATTGACGAAATGGGTTGCATCAACCTATTGCACATTCTCATTGGTCGAGATGAGTTTAATTATATCGTTAATTTTATACCCTTCAGTAATCAGGCTCAAATACTACAATCTTATTGGTCGAGAAGGGTGCAATTTGAGCATTAAAGTGGTTCCGTGCGACACCACACTATGCCATGCAAACAGGGACCGCGGAGTGTTCTTTGAAATGGGGGCAATTAAGGTTAACTTGTTTGTAGAGGGTCCGGGGGCATCATCCCCAAGGAAACTTTTAAATTTAAGCCCCTTAAATGGCATTTCCAGCCTTCTGGCAGCATATTTGAGCAAAATTTTAAAAGTTTTAAAACATATTTTTAATGGCACATTCTATCATTTTTAACAAAGATTTTCCCCAAATTAAACTTAGGATTTTTTATATTAATTTGTGACTATACACCAGAAAACATACATTAACCCTAAATTTAAAAAGATGGATTGTAAGATCGAAGCCTGTTGACGGTTACCTACAATGAAGGCAATGGACGATGCTTTTTCATATATATACAGTATATTATATATATATATATATATATATATATATATATATAAATAATTAAATATATATATATATGCATTCTTACACTGATACGCTACTCACTGATGTCATGCAACGTTATAAAAAAACGACTTTATATCATGCATGGAAAAAGTGGAGAACAATTGCCTCCCTCCCCCAGCCCCGCGGCCCCTGCCGGATAACATTTTTACTAGCACGAAAACCATACCAGCTCAGTAGCCCTCTGTTCACACAGTACACAAAACGCCCGTTTCCGCGATGGGATTTTTCTGGTGCATCCATGTAAACTACACAGTGGTCTTATTAATTGCAAGATATACTCAGTCCCTGGAATTAAATTGTCTGTAAACGCGGTGTACATCGAAGCGGATGGCAATGAGCTGCAATATATGTTGATGGTGGCCTAATAGTGCACAAATCTTTTACTTAACGTTCATAATTTATTTATACATGCAGCAACGCTACTATTTATTTCCAGAGCCGAATTTTAATCATGCGGGAAAATGTGTGTGAACATTTTTTCTGTCTTATAGTTTATAGTTTATATAAATTTATATAAAATAATAAGAACACAGTACAGTACAGTACAGTACAGTACAGTACAGTACAGTACAGTACATTAAAATACTCATTAATAATTTATGACGAAAATTCAAAAGAAATCAATACCGTAGCAGTGGTTGTAAATCGGATACAGCATCGTCCTGATTTACATAAACTTTAGCTTCGATTTTCTCGTCTAAAACAGACCGTATCCCCAAAATAGCTGGTGAACTTGATTACTTAGATGCATTTGTATTTTACCTACGGCTCGCTTGCAGCTCGCCTTGTAAATCAGATACAGCTCGGCTGCTCATGCTGTATCTATTACAGTACAGTACAGTACAGTACAGTACAGTACAGTACAGTACAGTTACAGTACAGTACAGTACAGTATACAGTACAGTACAGTATACAGTTCAGTACAGTACAGTACACATGCAGCATCTTGTTACGCCAACATCTTGTTGACAAGCTGTGAGATTTTTACGTGTGTAAGTAAAAATTTAAAAGAATAAAGACCCGTTTACAATCTTGTTTGATATATAGCTTTCGCAAAAAGCTGGTTCATGTCATCCTTCGCATGCACTTAGAAAACCTTACACTAGATAGAGTAAGTATGACCAAAACAATTTACCTTGAGAAGTCTGGAAGTATTAAATTGTAAAGACCTCGTTCAGAATGCATATATACAGTCATCATGGGGCGCATATCCTTTATGACAAAAGCCCTGTGGCTGTTTACACGGCCAAAATTTAAGCACGCTTAAGTTAAGCTTGAAGAGAAACGAGAGACAGTAAATAAAAGGAACAAGGAACAAAGAATAGCGAGATGGAAGCTTCTACAGCAGGGCAAAAAAATGCATTTTATCGTATGAATAACACCGTATTAATAGCAAGCGTTTTTTCAATCCCATGCATTGCGTTTACACGGCCAAGTTAAGCGCGATTAACTGATCGTGCTCAGTTTAATCCACCTCCGTGAGGTGGTGCAAACTAATCGCGATTAATTTACGCCGATCTGTTTACACGGACATTTTAGGCCCGCTTAAAGTCAGATGTGGCTCAGATCCCGCTTAAATTTTGGCCGTGTAAACAGGGCTATAGATGTGGCAACGCCTATACTGAATTAGGTTTTTTCAATAGAAACAAGCTATTTCCCCCTAAAAAACATAATATTAAATGATAGAAAACCTGTTTAAAAACCTAGCCTTATAATATTAATAGTCTTATACAATGCAATTTGAATGTCAACTTTTTTTTCCACATGGAGAAATAACTGATATACATATAAGAACAGATTTTTGGCGCACCGACTGATACGACGGAGCATAAATAAAAAATCTCGAACTCGTACTCGCAGTCAAATCTGACGTTTCCTTTAGACCATCCACGACGATGACCATGCAGATTTATTTGAAAAGAAAGATAAATTCACCTTGAAAGCGTTTCACCAAAAATAATGGATTTGCAGCAATAATAATAGTTCTTGTATAGCGCAGAGAAAAAGGATTATTTTCATTCTGCGAACGAATGACGAAGATAAACAAAGACTATTAAGAACGATGAAATCAGTTTGTGAACCTGAAATCGCGACATCGGAAGGCGATTTCAAGCTTTTGCCATCTGGAACCACTGTGTCTTGACATTGCCCCTTTACACTTTTCCTCTCGTTTTTTTCTCCCCGCGTACGCGTTCTCAAACAAGACTATTTTTCTCTTCAATAAAAAACAACCTTAAAATTGACTCAATACTTTCATTGGCGCGTGTAACTTGTCTTTCAAGTGATGATTTTAAATCCTCTTTTGATCCTTTATTCAGACCTCTCGTCATGGTACGACTTCTATACAAAGCAAAAAAAAAATGTAAACGGTTATACGTTGTCGGTTAATGTTAACGGTTATAGGTGTCATGGCGGCGTGACGTGCGTTACTGAACTCCAGTATTTTTTTCGTTTACTCCTCTATTATGGCCGGTCAGACCTTAACTATTGAATCTTTAAGGGAAATATGGAACACTGAATTTCTCCCTAACATCAAGAAAGAAATCAGAGCTGAAATTAAAACTGAAGTTCACAACATCAACTTAATATCCATTAACCAAATGGTGAAGAGACTCGACAATATCGAAACCTCACAACAGTTACTCAGATAACTCACAACAGTTACTCAGATAAATATGATTCCATTATAGCCTCAATTCAGACAACCAAGAAACAAGTTGACGATCTAACTAAAAGGAATGAAACCCACGAAATGGCTTTGAACAAACAAAGAGGTTCTATTTACAATATTCAAGTCGAACTTGATGCAATCCAGCAGTATTCGAGAAGAGATTGCTTGGAGCTTTCAGGGATCGATCCAACCCGAGCAGGTTGTATTCTGTTGTAGCAGCCGGATCCCGGTTTTACCAGTGGACTGCTTAGCAAAGCTCGTTCAAGAAGTTGGAGAAATTATAGGTGCATGTAGACGTCGAAGATGACGACATTTCTGTGGCCCATCGACTGCCTGATTCCAAGCGGAAAAAAGACCGAATTATCGTCAAGTTTACTCGTAGAGGGAAGCGTGATCAATTCTACAAGGCCCGTAAGAATGCTATTGGCAAGAAAGCAAATGAGCTCCCGTCGGTTGCAAGCGAGATGGGGAAGACCATTAACTATACTCCTGTAATCTACATCAACGAGTCACTCACTCAGCACAGGAAGGAATTGTTTGGCATGCAGGATCAACAAATTCAGGAAAAGCAAACACTATAAATATCTATGGACAAATGGCGGTAAGATTTATTCACGACAGTCTGATGAGGAATTTGATGACTTCCTCGAGTATAACATTTCTCCTACGTAATTACTCGGGCTACCTGTGGTAGCCGAGTCTAGGTTTCGGTGGCGTTTCTGTATTATTATTTTTATTTTTCAGGTCGACAAATTGCAATTATTGCATCATCCCGAAACCACCTTTTGTGGCTCATATTTCATGCGCCATCTTCTCTGGTCGCTATTGCTCGATCGAGTGAGTTGTTGACCTGGTTTGAAGCTTGTAGAAGATCACAAGTGACATACTGAACACTGTTATTGATCAGTCATGTGGCTGACAACTGTGTTAATGTTAAATATGCTCACTACGCTTACAACTGAAGGTCTTGCTGGCGGTATTCCACACTAATAGATGCTGAGCTATTTATATTTCGGTCTGGGTTATATTCCGCCGTCTCGATCAAGACAAACATAAATGATTTATATGATTTATTGAATTTTAATACCGAAAACTATTACTCATGCTCACAATCTGATAACCTGTTGACTATTGGAAACAATCTGCAAGATGAGCGAGACATAAACAATGTTGAACATTATGTTATATGCCGTGTTGACATTTCGTATAGGTTAGTGACCGAGGTTAAGGTCACTAACCGACTTAGTTTATTCATGACACAGACGATATTTGTCGTTATTTAACAAAAAAATGGTATTCTAGACGTAGTTTTAAAGCGATATAGTAGGTCATTTAATATGCAAGGTCAATAACCTATTTATTAACCGCGGCACATCAAAGATAATTTATGCATAAATTATCTTTGATGTGCCGCGGTTAATATATAGGTTATTGACCTTGCATATTAAATGCCTACTATATCGCTTTAAAATTACGTCTAGAATACCATTTTTTTGTTAAATAACGACAAATATCGTCTGTGTCATGAATAAACTAAGTCGGTTAGTGACCTTAACCTCGGTCACTACGCTGGTTATTACCCTCGGGCCTGCGGCCCTCGCGGTTAATAACCAGTGTAGTGACCTCGGTTTTGGTCACTAACCTGTACTTATTCGCCGAAGGCGAGGTGAATATCGGTGAATAATAACCGAGACGAATTCGAGGTTATTATTCACCGATATTCACTGAGCCTGAGGCGAATAATTGTTTTAGTATAAATACTGACAGAATAAAATAACCTGGCGGTGGACCGAGTAATAAAGTGGTTTTTGGTTGACTTAGCAGGGGCGGATTTAGGGGTGGTGGATTGGGTGGCTAGCCACCCCCCTCTTTGCTCTAGAAAAAATTATTAAAAGACGCTCAATATAATTATTGCAGGTCTAACAGCTCTAGTTGACCGTGAAGTTGCAGTTTTCATTTGTTTTTTTTTAAAGTGTTTACATAAATATTTTATACTGTAAGTACATGTAACCCAAAAATATAACCTTTTTTCTATACTGCGGAGTGCTCAAACGTGCCTTCAAATGGCTCTCAAATTGCTGGAAATGCCATTTCAGAGACCAAAGAACTCAAAAATTTCCGGGGGAACCCCCTAGGCTTCACCCTAGGGCACACCCCTTTCAACAATCCTAGATCCGCCCCTGACTTAGACAGGAATGGGGGTTCTATACATGACACGAGTCTAGCGGAATAATAAAATTATCGTTGCTCTTACAATCGCTAGCAAAAAATTACTAAATGGTTAGAGCGTGTAACCGTTCTCACAAAGTTAAGGGATCACGCCAAAAGTTATATATATGATTTTGTTCCAATTGATCCTTTGCAGTCATCTAAGTTGCGCTAGTGACATTAAAACTATCAATTTATGTACATTTCTACATCTATATACTACACACTCACCTGGAATTTGACGAAGGTTTAGGCAGCAATTCAATCTGAACATTTTCAGTTTTGTAGAGATAAGCAAACTCCTCTAGAATATCAATAACTGTTGACTAGTTAAGGCTCCTACTATTTTAGTCAAATCATAGACCTTATTCCAAAATGGCGGATACTTTAAAATTCTTTTAGGTGCATATAAATTAGCTCTTATAACCTCGTTTTAAAGTAAAAATTCCCACATAAAAACGAGTTCATAAAGGCTAATTTATATGTATAAAAGGAATTTTAATTCGTCGAAAGCTTTTGTTCTATCTTTTAATTCAGGTTTATGCAAACTTGTGCAGGGTGATGTTTAGTATAATTAAGCAATCATCCAATAGCAGCGTTCAGGTTCAAACGCTCAACCGTGTTATTTAACACTTTGAAGCCTGAAGACAAGTTTTTAGTATTTTATTCAGGCTAACGCCAGACGATTTTATTCAGCACAGGGAGAGGTCCAGACCTCAAAGGGTTAAAACCTATCTGATCTCTTTAACGCTTTGAAGCCTGAAGACGAGTCTTTAGTATTTTATTCTGGCTAACGTCAGACGATTTTCTTCGGCACAGGGAGAGGTCCTGGCCCAAAGGGTTCAATAATTATTATTATTATTATTATATGGCTTTGTAATATCCTGAGTTCTGATTGGTCAACGCACGGTCCGTAAAAATGCGTATCCAGACCACGGTCCGTCTTTTTCCGTATCCGGACCACTGTCCCGGATGTTGATTTTGCTCGCGTGAATTTCTAAGGTTTTCACACTAAGTTTGATACAATAATTATCGAAAAACTTGAAATAGCCATATAATAAACGCTTTATTAACCTCGTTTACTCGGTCTGTACGGGAAAATTTCAGACCTCGGTCTTTTTTGTACGAACCTCGCCTGCGGCTCGGTCCGTAATGTCAAGACGTCGGTCTGATATTTTCCCGTACAGACCTCGTTCTCGGTTAATAATCTCTTAATAAGTGAAAAACAAAAAGGTTGTGCATGATGACCCAATAAGAGTGACCCAAAAGAAAGGATTACATAAGCACGCCCTAATCGTCTGTATTTTATAACATGCAAAGTACGTCGCCCAGTACAAATGACGTCATTGTAACATAATTCCAATACCAAAATAATTAAAAGGATACCAATAACATAGTCAAAGAAACAAGTATATTTAAATGATGCTTGACTTTGAATTTTCTTGATAGCTTGAATAAACAGATTTTCTCTTTTTGGCCAATCATACTGTAATAACACAATAAGATGGCCAAGAAGCTTGTCGTTTCGTCCTTCGGAAAATACAGTACGGTTCTGTAATAAAATAGAAACATACATTATCTCTAGTAAGTGATTATCTCAGAAAATTCAACTCCAAAAGCACTGTCAGGGCGTTTAAATTGTATTGCTACATTGCATGCTCAAAGGTCAATGTAATAATTTTCCATACCATACCACACCATACCATACCATACAGGTATACCATATACCCCCCACAGCACAAAACAAAAAAAATTGTGAGGAAATTATTTTCCATCGGTTAAAAACTTCGTGGGTTGTACTAACTACTTAATAACCGAGAGTGAGGTCTTTACGGTAAACCGAGGTTTTGTAGTATTGACCAAGCGATAGCGAGGTTAATACGCTCAAGACCGAGGTTTAATATTTTACCGTAAAGACCGAACGGTCGAGGTTATTAAGTAGTTTATTATATGGCACTTTTTATTTCAAAATCAATCTTGTATTTCTTGGTCTTCGCTTCCTTTAACTTCGTCAAAACACCGAACTAGCGTTATTTTCTTCTGTTTCTTTCTGCTCTGGATAATATATTTTACTTTTATAATGTTCATCGTCGTCTATTTCATCGTGATTTTACCGGAAGTAATCCGTGCCATATAATAAAGTGTTTTACTTCTTAGGAGTGCAATATCACACAACATGATGCCGGTATAACAAATACTTCACTGTCGAGAATACAGTATTTTTTTAAGTAGGCATTAATTCACAATTAATCGACTATGATTCATCTATTGTAAATACTCTGACAAAGTAGCTTAAGTCAAGTGCTAGCCTGCTAAAACAGACGCTATTTTTCTCGAAACGTCGGTTGATCCTCGCAACGCAGAAGAAATATAGGGTCTGCTATACTGTATAGCAGACTATATAGTCCAGTGCTGATTTCCCCATGGCCATTCAGTACCTTTAATGAGTTGACTAACAATTGAACACAGTAAGAAAGAGCTTCGTCTTCAGTACATTCTACGAGTTCCAAATGGCGATCTAAACAGACAGAAACAAAGAGTTAGAGAATTACAAAGTGAAAGAATTAGTATAAGTGATCGCATGGGGCCGAGGGAAATTAAGCTTTAATTTCACGAGTGTTTTCAAATTTGAAAAGATTTTAAAAACACGAGTGAAATTAAACATTAATATTACGAGAACTCATGCGATTAGGTATTAATAATATAGCGGGCAAAATTATTCAATAAATTATGTCCAGAAAATGTCGAAGTACATGTACCTTATCACGGTCGATGTTCGGCAACATTCCAATTTTCCTAGCTCTATCGCTGTGCCTGTTGCTTTCTTTTTGCAAACACAGGCAAAAGTTGTACATTTTCTTGTGTATTCATTTTCACTAATAACTTAATAAACTTTATAATTACACTCCTTCAATAGTTTAAATTAGTTCAAAGTAAACAAAAAAGCATTTTCAGACCGAAAAACCTTGCAGATTTGTTGGAGGAAAAAGTCAGTCCTCGGAGGTGCACTGTTACTAAGTAACAAAGCGACCAATCAGATGCAAGTACTGCTGATCAGGGAACCAATCAAGTGCAAGTAATTTTGCCCTGAATTACATAAAAATGCCCTCTTCATTAGCCAATTTTTTTCAAGTAATTTTGCCCTGTATATTATTATATTAAAGAAAGGCATGCGCTAAAAGCGTGTTGGCAATGCATAGTATATAAGTATACATGTAACTGCATATCCCGTTTAAAAATGACAAATATAAAATTGTAAGCATCACAAAAGCAAAACTTAAAATAGCTATACAACTCTCTTTATGACTGTCTTACACTAGCACCCTGCCAGCTGTACCGGGAAAATAAGGAAGCTTTTCAATTTAGGCAAGGTGAAAGCAGCCAGTCCGGCCGGCCAGAATAAACTTACATGCTTTTGATTTGGAACAAATTTCCCCAAGCCTCAAACGTATCGTATTCCATTCACTGATCTCTATATAACTGGACTGCTCATTCGGCTTCAAAAATGAAGCCACTGGAGATGACGAACTTGGAGTACCAAGATGGCCGCCACGGAAACTTTGTATGTTTTTGTAACACGGAAAGAAACAAAAAGAGCCACATTAGGAAAATTTATGTCATTGGTATCAAACAATTAGAATACTGTAAAATGTTTAAAAGCTTAGTTTTTGAATTTGTTGGCATTATTAAACAGTAAAACGTGTTATTTCGTAGTTTTTTACTCGGTAATCGATAAACTTGCCTATATCACAAAACACGTAAAAAATACATCGAAAACAGTCAATAACTTCATTATGAAACTATTTATATACCTTTGGTAGTAAAACATGTCTTTACAAAGCCTTGAAGTATGTATAGTTGACAATTTCGGACTGTATTTGCTTGTATTTTCCTTCTGTTTTCCAGTGGTAACAATAAATTGACATCTGATATAAATCAGTGTTTTACGGAATTACGGCTTTTCCGACTCCCCCGGTAAACTCTTACTACTCTTAAGCCCGCAAGGTATACTGGACATGGAGTACCAATATATGGCCGGCAGTGGCTTCAAAATGTCTACTGCTGGCAAAGGATGAGCAATCCAGTTATATAGAGATCAGTGGTTCCAATCCACAGGACTGACGGGTCTAACTGTGTGTAAATGGTTAGCCCCATAAGTTGACTCTTGCAAGCACATCTACTCTACACCAACTACCACAGAACATCAAATACTATTGTATTTTACTCACCGTTTGGAGAATGAGGTTTAGTGTTTTTTGTTGAGCTATAATTAACAAATCTTCGTTTCTGTTTGTCTTTGTAGTCATCCATCAGAAGGCTTTCTGAACCTTCCCAAAATGCTTCAAGTGCTTCCAAGATAACACCACAAGCTTTCTAAAAACGTTTAGAACAACTAGATGAGATCAAAGTATATCTCGGCTTAAATGACGTAGGGTGTGTGAAGGCAAGGGAATAAAAAAACCGAGAGGCAACGGGAGGCTAATCTCCAAACTGTAGCCTGCATGTGTACAGCCTGAATATATACAGCCTATAATCCTGTCTGTGAAAACTCGTAAGATAGCTTATCGCACCCCCGCTGAGCTTCTCAAATGTGAGAAGTGGATTCTGATTGTGTAATGCGCGCGTGATTCGTAACGCTTTATTTGAGAGCGTCAGTTTGCATGAGAGCTGTACTCCAAACAAGGGTTGATGCCCAAAAAATCGATATCGCCAAACTTTTAAGGACAATTTTCGTTATTGAAGAGGTGCTTTCAATTGAGACAAAAATATTTTGGAGTTTAGAGGCACTTTAAGAAACATGGTTTTATTCACAGGCGGTCACCCACCATGATGTGAAGCAGCGCGTTAACAGGACACGCGTCACCTGACATGCATGTGCTTCCCTATTTCCTAGAGCACAGCAGTCAGTTACAGCGGGATCAGCGTCATTCTACAACTGGGAGGAAGGTACATAGTGAGAAAATAGAATGCACTGGCATATCTGATAATGCAAGACTTTCCCATAATTTATAACAATTTGTCATCATCAAAACAAGTGGCGAGTATATATAACCACCACCGCCTCGGTCTAAAGGCCTGGCCAAACGCTTTCAACATCGCATTCAACATCATTCAGCATTGTTGAACGATGTTGAATATAATGTTGAAAGCACGAGTGGCCAAATTAATTCAACATCGTTCAACATTCATGAATGACAATTAATTGAACGCGGGCTACCACAAAAGCTGGAATCGACAATATCCCGCATGGCGCATGTCTCTGTTCAACAAAGTTGAATGAAATGTGACCAAATGCGTTCAACACCTTTCAACATTTTGAGAACAATAGAAATGTTGAACGCGTGTTGAATGAAAATTTGAACATGTTCAAATTTCGTTCAACATCATTCAACACCGTTCAACATCATTCAACAGGGGTGGCCAAACGCTTTCAACATGTTGAATTCAACAATGTTGAATGAAAAGTTGAAAACGTTTGGCCAGGCCTTAAGAGCCTAAGAACACCAATGCATGGCAGTTCTGATGTGTGTGCATGGAATATGCACGGATATTCTTGGAACCCAAAGGGTACAAGGCCAGAATTAAATTTTGAGTAGGCGAGTTTGATGAATGTCTACCAAACGTCTGTTATAATAACACAAAGTTAAATTCGTACCTTATGATCGCCAAGACATGATATAACGGAAGACAATTGAAGGGAGCATCTGAGAGAAAACTAATATCAAAAGAAATATTATTTACAGCAAGGTAAAACTTCATGTTATTAAAAAAATAAATACATTAATCAGAGAGTGTAGAGTTTTTGGTGAACTCAAAAATGTACCCAGTTATATACTATCTCCAGCGCCATGTATTCACTGTATATAAACAAACTATCTATTGTATGTTATTAGTATTTTCAGCTTGAGTTGGTAAAGATTTTTCGTATGTTTTTGATATGATTTTTTGTCTATTTTTCTAAAATGGGATTCATTAGAGATTTGAAGCCATCGTTGAATGCACAATTGGACTCGATTAAATCCAACCTTTTCACCCATTTTAAAACTTTTTAGCATTTTAACGTTTTTTATTCAGGAATTTATTGTTTTATTACTATTTATGTATTCATAAAATCTCGTATTTAAACTTGTAATATTCATATTTTTTAGTTCACTTGAGAGTAAATGTCCAGATGGCATCGAAACGTCGAGCTTTTTAGCGTTAAATTTTATCATTAAACTCCAAAAAGTTTTAAAATTGAGAAAAATAACTGAGTCCTGACGAGTTTTAAAGGTGGCTCGTTACTATATATAAATGATAAAATCTAAGCTTTATTCTAGTTCATTGCATACACTCTACTATTGGTCTTGATTATTGAAAACCTTCACACCCTCGATGTTTACCATGAAGATTAGAAGAATCGTGTTTCTAATAAATCCAGAAAAGCTAATTTGCATAAAAATTTTACCATAAAAACAATTTCTCTAGAAATGCAACGCAACAAGTATAAACTTGTCATTAATGAAGACCACCATCCACTAAAACTATGCAATATATTAGAATAAAGCTCGAACCTGTATACAAAACGTTTCATGGGAAAAAAATTGCAATTTCTCATGAATTAGACACCAGACAGTCGCATTTATTCTGTGGCTCTTATATCGCGCTGAATTATTTTTAATTTTTTTCTCAACAAATTTTCAAAACAAACGACATTGCTGCTATTTTGATGGTTTTGTATTGAAATAGTCTTGCAGGGGTCCCTTTAAGGATTTATATGAATGAATGATTAGTTCGAAAAATATCCCATCGGTATTCCATGACATCGCGTATATACTGTATAATTATAGGCAGAATTTCAGTGTTACCGGTTGACTGGAAGGAGAATTAGTGAAGTTTTCCTTTCGATCTTGTAATAGTTCGATTGCCTTTTTAAACTTTCCCTAAAAATAATTCAAATAGAACAATTTCCATTAATTTAATTTACAGTAAGTTAATGCTAACCTACAGTTCTATATATAGCTAACAATAAATCAAAACATATACCCGATAAATGTGTCTATCAACTTGAAATGGCGCCATCCACTGCCATTCGTCAACTTTCCACGAATCCAAGATTCTTGAAAACTCTAAAATATCATACACAAAACGATATAAAATAACTGTTTAAAATGATAAAGAACAACAAAACACACAAATATTTTGAATATAATTCTATTGTACCGTTTTTATAATCCGAGTGGGAATGAAGCATGTGCCAAGCATCGGCAGCCACAAGAAAATAATCACAAACACCGTGATCCACTGATACACAGTCTAAACAGAAAAAAAAATATTGATATACGTTGTCATTAAGAATTACATTAGGAGGACGTTAATCAACAAAACGCTCGTGAATGGTTGAAGGATGGAGGGACAAACGGAAGGAAGGACGAACGGAAGTACGGATGGAAGAACGGACGGAAGTACGGACGGAAGTACGGACGGAAGTACGGACGGAAGTACGGACGGAAGTACGGACGGAAGTACGGACGGAAGTACGGACGGAAGTACGGACGGAAGTACGGACGGAAGTACGGACGGAAGTACGGACGGAAGTACGGACGGAAGTACGGACGGAAGTACGGACGGAAGTACGGACGGAAGTACGGACGGAAGTACGGACGGAAGTACGGACGGAAGTACGGACGGAAGTACGGACGGAAGTACGGACGGAAGTACGGACGGAAGTACGGACGGAAGTACTGACGGAAGTAAGGACGGAAGTAAGGACGGAAGTGCGGGCGGAAGTGCGGGCGGAAGTGCGGGCGGAAGTGCGGGCGGAAGTGCGGGCGGAAGTGCGGGCGGAAGTACAGACGGAAGTACAGACGGAAGTACAGACGGAAGTGCGGACGGAAGTGCGGACTGAAGTGCGGACGGACGGAAGGACGGACGGAAGGACGGACGGAAGGACGGACGGAAGGACGGACGGAAGGACGGACGGAAGGACGGACGGAAGGACGGACGGAAGGACGGACGGACGGAAGGACGGACGGAAGGACGGACGGAAGGACGGACGGAAGGACGGACGGAAGGACGGACGGAAGGACGGACGGAAGGACGGACGGAAGGACGGACGGAAGGACGGACGGAAGGACGGACGGAAGGACGGACGGAAGGACGGACGGAAGGACGGACGGAAGGACGGACGGAAGGACGGACGGAAGGACGGACGGAAGGACGGACGGACGGAAGGACGGACGGAAGGACGGCGGACGGAAGGACGGACGGACGGAAGGACGGACGGACGGAAGGACGGACGGACGGAAGGACGGACGGACGGAAGGACGGACGGACGGAAGGACGGACGGACGGAAGGACGGACGGACGGAAGGACGGACGGACGGAAGGACGGACGGACGGAAGGACGGACGGACGGAAGGACGGACGGACGGACGGACGGACGGAAGGACGGACGGACGGAAGGACGGACGGACGGAAGGACGGACGGACGGAAGGACGGACGGACGGAAGGACGGACGGACGGAAGGACGGACGGACGGAAGGACGGACGGACGGAAGGACGGACGGACGGAAGGACGGACGGACGGAAGGACGGACGGACGGAAGGACGGACGGACGGAAGGACGGACGGACGGAAGGACGGACGGACGGAAGGACGGACGGACGGAAGGACGGACGGACGGAAGGACGGACGGACGGAAGGACGGACGGACGGAAGGACGGACGGACGGAAGGACGGACGGACGGAAGGACGGACGGACGGAAGGACGGACGGACGGACGGAAGGACGGACGGAGTAGATACAGTAGGCAAATAAACTTATTTAAAAAGGAAAGAACTTAAAACATCAGCATACTGGATCCAATAGACAAGTGAACTTGTTGCTTTTCTTTCTGATCCTACAAACGAATAAACATAATTACGTCACCAGAACAATCCAGAAATCGTGAAGCCCGACAGTAAAATATTGAAACTGAAAGTAGATGTATATAATAGTTCAAACGCGAGATGGACGACTTTGCCGGGATTTCAAAGTCCTTTTGACGCACGAGGATTTTGAAGTAAAAAAAGCCAACAATGAGGACTTAACCAGGTTTTCAAACTAAAATGTTTATTATTGAACCTACAACGTTGGTTGTTTTATATATTTTGTAGATCGTTATTACAAGCTTTCCTGGAAAATTTTAAGTTGATACAACCATCCCTTCTTGATTTACAGAGTTTTGAATTATATTGTTGCTGACGTCAGCATAATTTTCAAATGTCGTTAAAAGCCACTTTGTACACACAGTTGAGCATACAATGCTTGGTTAAGCTTTAGAAGAGACGTCTAATTATATCTGATGTACAATCTAAAGATTCTGGTTGAAACTACACTTTATATGAGCATTCGTTTTTTGGCCGCCATATTTGTGTACCAATTGCCAATTACCAAGAAATACAAGATTGATTTTGAAATAAGAAATGCCATATAATAAAGTATTAACCTCGCTATCGCTCGGTCAATACAGCAAGACCTCGGTTTAATATTTTACCGTAAAGACCTCACTCTCGGTTATTAAGTAGTTAGTAATTTGACACTCAAAACGTTGTTGTTAAAAGTGAATAATTTCAAACATTGTCCTCAAAACATACTCAAACATAGACCACTTTATCGCTATACTTACATCAAGAGCTAGTTTCTTTTTCTTCTTTGGTATGTGCCTGTTGTTTAGAGACACAATTAATCATCAGATAAAAAACGAACATTATCATAGAACTAAAGTATACATGACACCACGATCAGACGAATGGCCTTAGCTAAGATAGTAAATTACATTAATGTTGAAGAGACGTTTGGTTTTTTACCATTCAGAATTTTTAAACTTGGTTCGTAAACCATCAGCATAACTATTAAATAGAATAATACATGGATGCTTGGAAATATGAAATTTATTTCTCGTGTTGACCAGGATATGTCACTCGTTCGCTTCGCTCACTCGTGAGATATCCTGGTCAACACTCGAAATAAATTTCATATTTCCAAGCATCCATGTATTGTTCTGTTTATTATATAAAAAAATTGTCCTATTACCTTGCAAAAATTGTATTAAACTATAATGCTGATTCAGCGATAATCGTCACATGTGCGATATCATAAATAATCGCACATGTGAGATTATCACTTTTATTAGTTGCGGAAAAATCAATAAAACACTCTATTTTATATAATAAACTATAATAATAGTAACAACCATCATAATCATAAACCTTACTCTGACTACATAAGGTCGATAGAGATTTAAATGTCCTACCATACGCAATTTACCACGTGAACAAACAGCATACCTGACTTCAGTAGTTTCACCAGTTTTGCCCGAAGACGAAAGATCTTCTAGTAACACAATAAGAGGTGATTCCATCTTTGCGTCTGTTATACCTAATATATAATTAATGATAAAACAACCATATGTACAGTAATAGTTTCTCTCTGAGAAAAAAAAACACGTTAGACCACTGCGTTCTCTGTTTCGGCAGTATATCTAACCTTACCATATTTCATATGTAATAGAATTACCAAAACACGTAAGACAAACTAAATTTCTATATTCACTGATCAGCAGGTCATGCACCCACCACTACACGGTATACATCGATATACAGAATATTTCGTAAAAATATTTTCAAGGGTAATGACTGATTCAACTTTTCCCGTCGGTAAATTTTCCCTATGGCGAGTAAAATCGTCTGGAGTTAGCCAGAGTAAAATACACTTGAGAGTTGGATTCCGCTCAAAAAGAGTTGAGGGTCAGCGAAATCTTAGCGAGAAGAAAGGAAATAGAGACATCAGCAAGGTCACCAATGCTTTTGAATGAAATGAAATGAAATGAAATAAAATGAAATGAAACGCAACGCAACGAAAACGAAATAAAATAAAGTAAAATGAAATAAAAGGCAAGGAAACGAAATAAAATAAAACAAAATAAAGTGAAATAAAATGAAATAAAATGAAGTGAAATGAGGTTAAATGAAGTGAAATGAAGTGAAATGAAGTAAAGTGAAGTGAAGTGAAGTGAAGTGAAGTGACGGGACGGGACAGGACGGGACGGGACGGGACGGGACGGGACGGGAAGGGAAGGGAAGGGAAGGGAAGGGAAGGGAAGGGAAGTGAAGTGAAGTGAAGTGAAGTGAAGTGAAGTGAAGTGAAGTGAAGTGAAGTGAAGTGAAGTGAAACGAAACGAAACGAAATAAAATAAAATTAAATAAAACGCAAGGAAAACGAAAAATAAAATAAAACGAAACGAAACTAGATCCCAAGGATAGTGCAAAGTTTCTAGTCAAAGATAATAACGATTTTTGCCACGTGTAAGGGCAGAGCTGCCACCCCCGCAATCTGCCAGCCCATTTTCTAAAGCAAAGCCCAATAATAAAATAATACAAGCCAAAACTCAGACAAACAACCCAAAATAGAATCTCGAGGGATTCTTAAAGAGACATTTTCTCTTGTGAAGAACGCAAAAAAAATTGTGCCCTTCGCTATTGTTTTCCAGTCTGTTTAATAACATCAAGATATTTTTGAACTCCTTGAAATTTTTGCATAAAAAGCTTGGTATTGTAAAGTATTGTAAAGTATTGTATTTTTTATCCTTGGCGCATCACAAGAATTGCGATACTAATACGTATCGTGTGACGTCCAGTCGATCCAGATCAAAATTGACTAAAATCTGCAAAGTGAATGTAAAGATACATAAGTTTTTGTTGCCTTTACAAATAACGATCGTCTGATGATTATGTTGTTAGCTTCACGTTATTAGACTTGCGAATCGTCTGCCTAAACACGCGCTAAGTTCACACGGGTACAGATTATGGCCAGGGTTCTCCGTACAGTTGTTTATTGAACGCCAAATCAAAATGCGAAGACAGTCTACAATCTCCAGTATACAGAATTTGTTATTGAGCTGACGTGCAAAACTGCTCGAGCGCCACTCGTGTAAAATATAACAGACACGAACCAACAACACTCTACAAACCGATTCACAACATCGTCAACATGCCAAACCATATTAAAGTTGAATAGAAAGGTTTTAATATTTATTCGCACCTTCCGCTAGGCAGACCATAAATCCTTTCGTCCAGACCACATTTAATTAGCCATGCAGCTAAGCCTAGAAAGTCGTTGTTTCGAGAAGAAAATTGATCGCTCCTTTGCGTTTCTCCGCCATTATTGTATTCGCCAGTCGCAAACAAAACCACGCGTGCGCAGTGCTATTCTAATATATTCCGGGGGGAAACTTCTTTCATTCGATATAGGATTTTTAATACGTCTTTCAAGAAATACTCATAACCATAGATAACATACAAACCTGTCTGTTATCGCTCTTTAGGACTTACGAGCTTTAAGCGACATAAATATTTGTTGTATAAGAAAGACTGATACTAGTGTTTCACATTTGCACTGGTTTTTCACCTACGACAAGTATATGTATGTCCTTAAACCTGGTAAGTTTACCCCCCCCCCCGGAAAGTTAACACGCTGTATCGTGTGAATTTTCGCCACTCATCACAATACTGCAAAGTGAAACTTTGCACTAAAAACTAAAGTGAAATGAAATGAAATAAAATTAAATAGAATTAAATGAACTAAAATGAAATGAAATACTTGAAATGAAGACAAAAGCAACTATTTTCTCAAAGAACCAAAAACAGACATGCAGTAAGTGCTTTGTAATATAGTTGGGTTTTCGCTGAAATTTCTATGGTTTAAAGCTGTTTATAGCTAAATTTTCACATGTAGTAACCTGCACTAACTTTTGCATAGTTTGCATATGTATATGTTCCCCAAGAAATACATAAGAATTTAGCGAATGCCACGAGACGATAAATCAGAGAATAACAGCAAGAGCACTATCAAGCATAAATTTATATTATTAGGCTTTGCAAAGTATGTAAAATTCGCCGTGTTACATGTAGGTAGCAACTTCAGAGTTACGGCGTTTAGTCATGGTGTGGTGGACCAGATATTACGGATGTCGCCGAACTGTCGAAACGTTGGAAGAAAATCACACGACGTTTACGCCTAGAAACATTTGCATTCCCGCACACCAACGCAAAGCGGCCGTTGGCAATTACGTCATAACCTTTGAAATATATACATGTATTGTATAAAAACATGATTAATACCCGCAAAAAATCACTGGTTTAAAAACATAACTATTGACTATCTCTACGCATCCTACGGGTTTGTCAGTAATTTTCTTGCGCTTAAACCAGCGTTGAGAATGTTTTAGTAGATATTCATTACCTTAGTTTACAAAATCTATTTTCAAAAAAATGTTAGCTTTTGTGGGCGGGGAAGCGAATGTTTGTAGGCGTGGACGTCGTGAGATTTTCCCCAAGTTTCGACAGTTCGGTGACATCACTGACCTATATATAGGTCAGTGTGTGACATCTGTAATAATAAATTGTAATAATTTTGTTTATCAGTCAACTTGAAAATAAAGGAGCCCAATCCAATAATAAAAAATCTCTTTTGCTATTTCAATACTAATACTGTTAATACGAACCTTGATCATCAGTTCTGTTAACGATTTTACAATATTCCCAGACAGCACGAAAGAAAATTGTAACAGCAGCGTACAAAACACCAATCTTTTCCATTGCCAACACATTAAGCTCTGTGCTTGATGCTTGTCCCTCTTCCACTGCCTTGCTGGTGACCTTCATGGATTTCTTCAAATTATGGTGAATATCTGATAAACAACTCCACGAGTCCTTCACGCTCCTAAGCACAAAATAACAGACAAAGTATATTCACTAAATGTAACACACAAGTTGTTGGTTATACCATGTTTTTATTCATTTTCTGAGCTTTCGGCCTATATTCTAAAGCCGTTTTCAGAGAGGTGCAATGTTATATTTGGCTTATAAATTGCCATGCAAAGCTTTAAACAATATAGGATATATACAATCATTTGATACGACAAACCATAATTGGCCACATTATGACATAGACAAACCAATTGACAGTACCGAAAAAGATGGCGGCGGTACATTTAACCACAATGCTTTGCGACCTCAAATCGACTCAGATTACAACTAAACCTCGTTTATCATGCTATCGGATTAAGTAAGCAAGAACTTCATTCCTACCAAAGTTGATCTTTTTAAAGCCCTATCTTTCGATAATTGTACAAGAAACAGTATTTACTATGCGCAATGTACAAGTCAATACCCTGCGAGCAGAGCCTTCTTTTCCTTATTTCTTCGCTGAGAGAGAGGAAGAAAAGTAGGCTCTGCTGTATTCGTGTATGGCTTCGTCCAAGATTTAGGACGAAGTAACCCGTTTAAGACCAGTTTAACCGGTTCTCGTTTTGTTTTCTGCTCTGATAGGGACTGGGTTCGAGATTGTAACCAAGCAACTGACATGCATGCGCAATGGAAACCAGTCACGAATACAGCAGAGCCTACTTTTCTTCCTCTCTCTCAGCGAAGAAATAAGGAAAAGAAGGCTCTGCTCGCAGGGTAACAAGTCAAGTGCATGCTGAAGATCACAATACAGTGATATTCAACGAATAGACTATATGTTCCCGTACGTGTGACTGTAATATACCGCAGATGACGTCACAGTAAAACGTCACGAACAAAAACGTATGACACGAAACGAAGTCGAGTGGCGACTGTTGTTCTTTACACGCTGTGACGTTATTTGTAATATATTACAGTACACACACGAGGAAATGTAAGCTATTGTATTTTGTACAACAACGTGACTTCTGTATGCATTTTCATTGGTCGTTGACCGTGATGTATTAAAGGACACACACAGATGGCGTAAAATCACGTCAGAGGACAGGTTTTTCTTTTTCATGCTCCAAAAATTCTTTAATGAATCGCTTGAATTTTTATTCTATAAAACAAATTGTCGTACTTTTTTGTTCTTTACACGCTGTGCCGTCATCTGTGATCTATTTAACAAATAGATTCCATTTTGCCGTTGTCTGTTCAGTTATAGATGACGTCACAACGTAGTCGAGTGGGTCACTGATGTTCTTACCACGTTGTGACGTCCTCTGTGCATCTATAACTGAACAGACAACGGCAAAATGGAATCTATTTGTTTTATACAATAAAAAAGTTTAAAAAGATTTATTGAATTTCCCGCGGAATTTCCGGGGCATTGAAAAAGATGAAGCACGCCATCTGACGTGATCCATGATCTATACAAAACAAGCAATATGATTGGTTCGTGACATTGGAGTGGCGATTTTCATTGGTTCACAGCAATCAGAACAAGTTGTGACGAAATCCGTGCATCTGTCCAGTAATAGATCATGGCTCTCGACCAATGAAAACGTACAAAACATTTAGCTTATTGTATAATACCATTTATACATACCGTGTTTGCCATGCGTGTTTTCATTGGTTGTTGGCCATGCATGATCTATTAGAGGACAGACATATGGACACGTCAGATCACGTCAGCTGACTTGCTTTTTTCCTTCTTCATGTACAAAAATCCGACAAGAGTTTCGATAAAAACCTCTAAATTTTTGTATTGTATAAAACAAATAGATTCCATTTTTTAGTTGTCTGTTCAGTTATAGATGCACAGATGACGTTATAGATGGATAGATTACCACGTTGTGACGTCATCTGTGCATCTATAACTGAACAGACAACGGCAAAATAGAATCTATTTGTTAAACATACAAGCACGAAAAAATGTAATCTATTGTTTTATAAAAAAGAAATTCAAGTGCTTTAATTTATTGAAGATCTTGCAGGACTTTGAGGAAATAAGAAAAGACAAAACAAGTCTGCCGATGTGTGATCTGACGTGGATTTGACGTCATCTGTGTGTGTCTTCTAATAGACCAGGGACAACAACCAATGAGAATACACATAGAAACCACGATATTATAGATTGCGTAGCCGGCGCTGGGTGATCGGGGAAGGGGAGCGCCTGCAGGAGTGCAGGCGCCTATTGTTATTTTTCGTGCCTCCCCTCTTCCTCGTACCAAGGCCCATCAGCCCCTTGGCGCGACACCCTCCTCCTCCCCCCAAAAAACGCCTGGGTACGACGCAGTGGCCGCCTAATTAAAACAGTGTGTTTTTGGAAGTTGTCAATTTCAAAAACCTGAGCTAAATAGCTTATTTAATTTGGAAGTTGATCGAATATTTTACGTTTAAAAAACACGTATCTAGTATTAACTAAAATAGTACAGTTATGACTTATGAATGAGTATATGTATCAAAGTACATTCTTGATTAAGGAATTTGTGTGGTATATGTTTGCTGTGGCAGCGTCTGACAACATTATATTATTCTGCTGTTGCTATATGTAGGCTGGTTTACAGTTAATATCGTTCACTGCAAAATATTTTAAATAATTAAACAATTTATGTTGAGTGAGCTACAGAAAGCTCAGACAGATTATTTTCGTACTTATAAAACATGTGTATATAATCATATTACATCCCGCGACATTCGCACGCATATCAATAATAGTTAAATTTAATAGGAATTTTATTTTCCACTGACAACTGGCGCTGATGGCCAATGCAGCCGGAGAAGTACGCCTGAGTAGATCCCACTGATTCGAATCAAATGCGGTTGTAAGAAGTTCTAAATTATGTTTTCCTCAAGCCAATGTCAGACAATTCAGTTACTCGCCGTGCTCGTTGTTAAGCCGAAGGGGCCACGTCTTGCGTGAAAATCTTACCGTAATTAACTGTTGGGAAACCAGAGAATAAACATTTTCCTTCGGATGCACATGCAGCTGCCTTATGGCCACTCTCTAGTCTTTTCAATCTCAGTTTATTTTGAACTCGTTTCCTTCTACTATATGCAAGGCACATTAAATTTTCGCAACGCTCTTCGAAGTCTTCGCCAACGTCTGCAGCGGAAATTCAAACTCTCTTTGATTGATAGGACATTAGCGTGTCAACCATTAGATTACGAGCGTTTGCCGGCGAACGCTATACACGAAAAATAACAATAGGCGCCTGCAGGCGCTCCTTTCACTGTCCATCCCAATCCCCAGCGCCGGCTACGCAGGCTACGATATTACAGTATATATATATATATATATATATATATATAAATATATAATCTGTAACTCCTTCTCGTCCAGAGGTCCATCTGTGGATAAATAAAGTCTTCTGGCGTTGGACAGTAAGAAGTGTATAAGACATCTCGGACGGAATTTATATAGGCCAAAGTGGAGGCTTAAGTGGCCTTAAGGCTGATTTCCAGTCAGTGGAATTTTGCGAGCGGGCGGAATTTTTCTTTGCCTTGTGAGCTCTCGAGCGGAACTAATCTAATTCAGAGCACAAAAGACAAAGAAAAATTCCGCCCGCTCGCAAAATTCCACTGACTGGAAATCAGCCTTTAAGCAAGCCGCAAGCTTAAATAGGCAAGTTTCAGGGTGTTGCGCGCGCATCATTTTTCAAAAAAACTGGCAAGCTCCACTCAAAGTAAACATACTTTTCAAATAAACAAAGTACATAGAAGCAGTTTCTGGATGTTTAACACTGTTATTCTGCTGTTGTTGGCTCGCTAGCAAGTCTGTTTCCCATTGCTTACTTTGTAGCTAGGGGAGCCTGCCAAGAGCCCACCAATTCATTTACAAAATGATGCGCGCGCAATACCCTGAAATTCGCCTATAGGCTTAAACTGAAAGACATGTCGCACAAAGTGTCGCACGAGATGTCGTA